>JAZKJV010002838.1:0-446961 GCA_037367405.1 Ottelia alismoides
TTTTCACTTATGGAAGTATTAGATATAATTTACAAGTAAATTTGATTTTATATTTTAAATAAAATATTTATTTTTAATACTATATTCACTTATAAATTAAAAAAGTGACAAATCATGTCATTTAAGATCATGCATTTATAAATAGGCTAAAATACATCATGAATATCGAACACAACCTTCAAACTCAGAATTTTAGCATTCCTCAAACTTTCACCATTCATCTTCTTGCTATTGCTTATGAACAAAGTTTCCTATAATATTTTCATATTCATCGTTCAGTTGGAAGGACATACTTAACAAGAAGTTTTCCACAACACCTCCCAAAATGATTGTGATGTTGTAACCATACCACTGCAACAATTTGGGTCTATCATGATGTTTATTTTAAATCTGTCACTGTAACGCTCATTGCAAATATTATCAGTTGCTAAATGATTTTTTATATTATATTTGTGGTGAAAGGCATCTTTGTTTCTATATCATTAGCAGCACTCTATATAGCTGCTTATCTATTGCTAATTCCATTGATAATATTTTAATTAAAAAGTAGCGATGATTAGCTCAAATTTCAAAAATAACAACATATAATCATGGCTATATAAAGCATTGCTCGGATATTATTTTTGTCCCTAAATTTTATTATAAAAATTATCTAATTGCGAGTAATATTCGTTATTAGGTATTTAACAATGGATATATAATAATGTACATAAAATAAAGGTCACTATAAACTTAATATGATGGAGCGTACGAGCAAAAACGTTTCTTGTTCGACTTTGGAAATGAAACTAAAATTTCTGCCTTTGATAATGAGAACGACTAAATTATTGCATACATGTTGCTCATAGCTTTACCCATAAATCGACATTATCACAACTAGTTCCAGAGAAGAATTAAGTGCCGACGAGAAATCTACATTATCTTTTGTGGCCTCCGTCATCTTTTTTTTTTGTTGAAATATTTTTGGTGGCCACTTGTGGCCTTCTTGGTATCTAATTAACTACTTCCAAACTCCTACTTCCTTCCCCTTCGTGTTTAACTTCTCTTTCACTTTTTTAATGATATAACAGTGGAAATATGACGCGAATTAATTCTTGAAGTGGCAGCTTACTAGAAAAACTGGTATTGAGAGCTAAGTAAGCTAGCAAGCAAATTTGTGCAAGTAATTTGTCAAGAAATAATGCATTATGTTGAAGGATAATCAGATTTGTACGTCACTTTCAGAGACGGAGATTGGGGGCTGAACACAAGGAAACCTAAATTGATAAACCTAATTCCATGATTATGATAGAGATCATAGCTGTGGTGGTGCATAGACTTGGCCTCACAGGACCCACATGGTTGACATCCTACCACCACATCTCCTCAGAGGATCTGATTGCCCTCTTCTCCTGAAACGATGGATGAGAGGGTACTGATGAACCCATTCCCCTTGTTCTTATTCAATGATTGCCCAACACTGCTTCCATTTTTGTAGGCATTGGGGCTTTCCATCTCCAATTAATAAAGCGGCACCTTCGGTAGCTCTCATCTTCATCCCTTATTGCATGCGCTTCTGAGTTGGATCTTTGGAAACATATGCTTGATCGTATTCTTAGAGGACGCGAGTACTGTCCGCGTAGCTGTTTCAACTATTATCGCACTTTGGCAGCAGAGAAAATAAATATTGTTTTACCACCTTTCAATTTAATTTGTTCTTGAGTTAGAGAAGGAATATCAGATAGAGAAGGATGGCGAGTAAAACGCTGTAAGTCAACAAATTGATTCAACAAGACAATTCTGGAGATAGTAGTGCACACATATCTATACCACTAGATTTAAAAAAACACCAAGTTTTATTGTTTCCTTTTAAATATTAAAAAATTGATTTAAAAAAGTTTACATGTTATGAACAGATTTAGTTTATATTTTTGTGGAAAAAATAAATGTTATGTATTTATGCTTCTATCTCTACCAAGGCAAATACCCTATATCTTCACAGTGAAAATAGGTTGCCAACTTATAACTTAAAAAATGAAGGCCATTTCTTTGAAATCCAACTATCGTAATTTCTTTACTATCCATAGCATGACATATGGATAGTGAAAACATGCTTCCCACTGTCGTCCGTTTAAGCTCCCGGCTTGCGTCATGGCGACAATAAGTGTGTTGTGGTCTCCAGCAGACGCGCCATCATGCTATGCACCTCTTTCTTCCTCTCTCCCATTGCCACCGCAGACCTCCGCCTCCCTCACAAACCACCCCATCGAGGTCACTCTTGTAGATAGCTCCTCCAATGTCATTGATTGATGGTAGATGAAAGCATAAAGAGTAGCACACAGCTCTCTCCTTTCCGATTACCCACAAAATAGAATCTTGAGCTCTATCACGGTCACCCTTATCCTCAAGCCACGATGGGAGGTGGAGGTTTAAGATGGACAATAGAGGAAGATGCCAAAATAGTCGGAGGGAAAGGTCTACAAGGCAGTGAAAGCAAAGAGGAGGAAGCATAGGAGGTGGGAGAAGGTTCTCGATGGGGGATATACACAGTTCCTCTCGACAGGGTAGAGAGAGAGATAAGAGGTGTCGTTGGTGATGGTGAGAGTGAAAGGTGGAAGAATGCATGCGGATTGTGTCAACACCATTTTTTGCAAGACAATTAACGTATGTGATCTAAGGAGTAGAGGGAAGAGGCATGAGAAAAGGTGAGAATGGAGGAAGGACAAAGTAGCCACGTGTTTAGAGCTTGGGGTAAAAACTCAGCTTTAATATAAGTATATATTTTGACCCTCCGTAGACTTTTTTTTCCAAAAATGTTGGAATATAAGATTATAAACATTTAAAGGATTTACAATAGATAGGACAAGTTGTTAAAAACTCACTGCTTTTCTCTAAGGAAACCCAAGGGTTTCTTATTTGTATCAATTTATACATATAAATTTATATATTAGTCTTATAATAACTTATTTAAAAAGTGAATAAAATAAATACATATAAAATAAATTAATATGAGAACTACTGTCAGTTTGATCTAATTATCATCTTTTATCTTTAGATGTATATAGATGGACA
This sequence comes from Ottelia alismoides, assembly GCA_037367405.1. Classification (NCBI taxonomy): domain Eukaryota; kingdom Viridiplantae; phylum Streptophyta; class Magnoliopsida; order Alismatales; family Hydrocharitaceae; genus Ottelia; species Ottelia alismoides. The sequence continues at coordinate 3,052 of JAZKJV010002838.1, forward strand.
AAATCTCAATGCTACATATCGACCATATGAACTATGTGTACCTCAATAAAATTTAAAATGTATTAAAAATTTTTGTTACATTTGTTTCAGAAAGAAATTTCTCTAGATTTATTAATTTTCATCTATAGATTCTTCTAATATTTTAAGATTCATTTAAATTCATTAATAAGTTGTCGTCAAAAAAATTGAAAACAATATATGTCATGAAAATATTGATCCAAAACTATACATTATTATTTATATTTCTTTGAAACAGTATATGCTATTTAATTTTTGATATATGAAATTACGCTACCTATATAAAATAATAAAATAGAAGGAAATACTATAATATATATATCATTTGGAATAGAAGAGAGGAAAATAACCTAAAAAATTTTACATACCATAATTTTATAAATTTATCTATTACAATCTATATAAATCTTTTCAGAAAATTATAGTATATTTTCAAATGTAATATTATCAATTGAATTATTTATTATGAATTGCTAATTGCCATAATAATCACTTGCATTATACATCTTACATAATTATGAAAAAAATTATTATGTAAGATGTTTATTTTATAAATGATGCTTGTATTAATTACAAATATATTGTATACATATTTAGAAAATTTCAAACATAAAAATGGGGTACGCAAAAAGAGGTGAGGGACCTCGATTTGAAGTACACAAACTCTTGCTTCTGGACCTTCAAATAGATTGTGCTCACGCTGTTGTGGAAATAGTTGGTGTTTGGGCATTTGTATGAGAATTTAGCTCCAACCGAGAAGTTCGTGCCGATCGAATCCACATGGGAGCTTAGATATAGGGGAAATTCATGCTCTCAGTTGCAAGACACAGTTCGAACATCCATGTCAATAACACCACATATGTATCTAAGCTCGGTTTCAATTTCGAAGAGAAAAATTGACATCAAACCTATGAAGAGCACGAAGAAGACAACCAATCGTAATGGGTTAGATGAGAGCTTTGCAAGTATGCTCTTCTTAACTGGATCTATTGCATTATCAATTACATCAAATTGCACATGTCTAAAAAAATGCAACATAGTGAATATTGAATTAGAATATCTTAAAATCTATAAAGTTGATGATGAGTCAGCCATCAGAGTATCTCCCAATATGATTGTGGAAGAAGCTCACTTGATAAGGAGGTTGCATCAGGTCGAACATCTCAGAGAGGTGATCACACTCAGAATTGGAGTCATCCAAAGTTAAATATTACCGGGAAGTCGCACCATGACATGTCAAAGGGAAGCACCATATCACATAGGATGAAGAATGGGAAGATGAGATCCCACTAGGAACCTGTGGAGAGTATGCTTGTGAAGATTGCGCTCAAACATTTATTAGTATTTTAGCATTTAAAATTTGATATACGATTGGCATTACATATTCTTTAATTAATTTAATTTTACATATTTACATATCATTTGAATTTGTGATTTTTCGTTCTAATACTTGTTAGGTCGTGGGATTAATATTTTTGTTTTAACATTTTGTGAATATATTTTGTGTGTTAAATGCAATTAGTTTCAAAAAAAGAGTAAATATAATAAATAAAATTACTATAAAGGATGGTGGTAATGTAAAAATAATTCGAGACAGAGAAAGAAGTATGAGTTGACGAGAGCAGAGAAAAAATTTCTCGATAGAAGAGACGAGAGAGAGGAATTGTGAGGGACAAAAGAATAGTTATGTCATGAGAAGAGAACATGCAGGAAAACAATTGGAAAGAGAGGACAATTCAGTTCAGGAAATAACAGAGGAAGGTAGGGAGTAATGGTGACATGTGGTGGAGAGAGGGGGTATTTCAGGAGGGAGAATGCGAGAGAGTAAGACATACTGTGTGCGAGGATGGGGGAAGAGGGTGTGGGGAGGAAGAGCCAAGAAGAGACCATGTGTCATTATCTGGGAAAAAAATCCAGCTTTAACGGAGGTATATCTATAACCCTTACTAAAGATGGGTTTTTAACCACGTGTTGGGGAGGAAGCTCGGGAGTGAAGCCATGTGTCTTCACTCCCCTTCCTCCATTCCCCGCCCTTATCACTCTCTCCACCCTGCTCTCTCTCTCCATCTTTCCCTCTCTCTCCACCCCAATCTCTCTCTCTCCTCTTTCTCTCTATCTCCACTCACTCTCTCCACCATCTCTTTCTCTCCACTAATTCCTCATCTCTCAACCGCGATCTCTCTCTCCCTCCCTCTTTCCTCTCCATTTCTCTTCTCTCTCTTTCTCTCCAATTTTTAATGCGACCTTGACAAGAATACGTATGTTCACATGAAAATTATATGAGTTTTTATATAATTCTACTGCTATTAGATTCTTAATAATAGTGATGTGATTTTTCTGCAATATCAATTATGCAGTTTTTTTGGGATGTCAAATATGAATATCTATCATCTTAGGCAATTAGTAGTTGTGCCCTTGGTTATTTGACATTCCCTTCTCAAATGGATATTATCTCAGAGGTACAAGTGTAATTGGGAAGAAAAAAGAGGGATGTAGTTGTAATTGGAAATAAATAGAGAGGAACGAGTATTTTTAAAAAATGTAGGAGAATTATTATAATAAATTTTTACTAAATCAGGCTTTGGTTCTTTAAATCAGGATGGGTTCACCTTGGGCAAGTAATGCTGACCGGTGGCATGGCTACAGGTAGGGCTGCTAATTGAACCGAATCATTCAAATTCAATTAAGATTCGTTCAATAAAAATGCATAAAAAATACGATTCGAAACTTAATGAAATGAATTTGAATTTAACTTGTAGATTTGATTCCCAAATGAATCGAACTTAAATTATCATGAATTCATTCGATAATAATTTGATTTGATTTGATATTTACACACACATGTACGCGCACATGTATGTATCTGTATATTTATATTCATATACATAGTATATACATATAATACATACATATTGACATACATATGTGTAACAACCCCACTCTGGGTCGATTCGGATTCTTCCCGAATATGGTTTTACAAGGAATTATAACATAATTACATCAAAAGGTTGACATGTATTTATTGAATTCATTTGGAAGTAAATAGATGCACAATACAATATATGAATATGTATTAGAAAAGTTAAGATGCTAATTTAAATTGAAAGATTTAGCATTTGCATTATATCACTAAGCATAACATGTGCAAGCATCTAAAGATAGTCTAAAACCAACTTACTATAGTGATTAACTAGTTACTTTTAAACTTATCATATCTAGGCTCCAATGATATGATTTATCATATCCAGACTTCACTGCTACGATTTCCATACTCTCACGCTACACTGACGTGACTTCTCAATGCATGATGTTTATATGCAACAAAGACCCCCAAGTGAGATTAAATCTCTTTCAATTCCCCTTTATAACTAAGTTTAAGTATTTTGACTCTGAAATATATTATGAGTTAGAGATGTGGGTCCTTCATGCATTAGTTATATTAATCTAATTTCTCATCTTTTACTTCTTATTTAACCTAGTGACAATAGCATAGTGAAATACTCGTCTGACCTGATAGTTCTAAATAAAGAGACTATCGTCATTTGATGAATCTATGATCCATTGCCTTTATTATTTCATTTTGGCTAAAATCACTAGAACCTGATTAGTTCCTTCCATGCATCTGACGGATCAGGATCTATCGGGAACGTACGCACCAGATGCGTCAGGTGCGTCAGATCTAATGGCTTGAAAAGCTGTGCAGTCAGGTGGCTCGGATCAGATCTGGAAGAGGCGGGACGATCCAACGACAGAGAGACAGTCTGCAAGAATATGTCTCCAACGAACTTCAATCGTGCATCGGAGGAGATCTAACGCCCTGATGAAGCGTAGGAGAGGTCCAATAGACCCGTGGGAGTGATGCGCGTCCGTTGGTATGCTCCGATGAAGGCGAGGATGGTCGGATGAGCGTGGCGGTGGCAGCTCACCTGGAGTTGCTACATCGGAGCAATTGGGCGTCCAAATGGTACTGTAGACGTGCATCAGGACCTGCAATGGGTAGAGGGGACTCGAGGCTATGCTCTGATCTTGGTTATTGCTTCAGAGATTAAAGGAAGCGACGAGAGATGGTGTTCGACCTCCGGAGAAGGCGGGAGATGGAGGTCTAGACCACAATCTCGCTGTGATGGGAGAGGTTGAGGGGGATTAGGTCGCGGGAGAAGGTATGGGATGAGTCATGGCATCGATCGATGTGGAAGGAAGTGGGTGGCAGGGCTCCGACCAGGGTGGCAGAGTGGCAGAATGACGGCGACGACGAAAGGGGAAAATTGACGTGAAATGAAATGCGAGGGGTGAGGGAGCTACCTGAGCACTCTGACGAGTTAAGCTACTCCAGGCGAAGCGAAAAAGGTGGGTTATGGCCTCAATCTGAGTGTGGATGGCCGAGGAGGCTTCTCGTGGTGGCTCTATGGCTTCGCGACGAGCTACGCTCAAGCTGACCGCCAAATGACGCTCCAAGGGCACCTTTGGGAAGTTGTCACCTTCCTGAAGGAGGATAGAGGTCTTTGGTGGCACGAGGAACGATCTCTTGAGCGCAGGCAGCGGAAGAGACAATTTATAGGCAAGCCAAGGGTCTAGAAAGATTGATGCGGAGCTCGAAACCCTTGGCAGATCTGACTGCGCCAAGGGATCCGCGAGGGTCCTGAAATGTTAGAGTGTAATCGAGTGCAGGGATTGAGGCAAATAGAGACCGGTTTTGACCGAGAAAATAGGGAGAAGGTACTCCGGTGACAATTTATTGGGTCGACCCGGCTAGGAATGGGACGTTGATCAGGGTCAACAATCCCAGCTAGACCAATCAGAATCAAGGGTATACATAAATAAAAGAATAATATATATATAATAGAAAATGGCTTTAAAATAAAAAAATGTAAAAAAATATTTTTTTATTATTTTGTAAACTATTTTTCTATGAATTTTAATTATTTTTATGAAAAATAAAAGTATGTTATATATAATATATTGTATTATATACAGGTATAATATACATATGTATTATATACAAGTATTTTTATTTTATTATTTTTACAAAAATAATTTAATTTTGTAGTATATCTATTTACAACAAAAATCAATATAATAAAGAGAAAATATTTTTGGTGGATTTTTAATTATTTTTATATTTTTTTTGGATTTTTAATTATAGGGAAAAGAGGAAACAAGCAAATTCAACAAATTATTTAAACACTCAAAAATGCACAGAAAATTCTAATAAAAATGTTTTTTATATTTTTTAGGTTTTTAAGTGTTTTTTGGTGAATTTTTTAGAATTTTCTAATTTTTGTGTAATTTTCTAAAAATCGGGAAGGATGAAAATAGTGGATCACTATACAGCTAGACTTGAAAGATCCATTAAAAATATAAAATGGATTTATAAAAGTCTGGAGGCAATTTTTCTGAAAACTATATCCAAAAATTAAATTACAGAAAAAGAGTATTTTTTTTGTTTTTATAGAATTTTTTAGAATTTTTATAAGATTTTGAGGGTTTTTTAATTTTTAAGGGTTTTATATATCCAAAAAGCATAAAAAATTGAAAGAAATTCAAACACACTAAAACTAACTTTCACTATTTTTTTAGAAATTTTAAAGAGGTTCTAATATTTTTCTTTGATTTTTCAATTCAGACAATAGCAAAAATCATTATTTTTTTAATAAAAATATCAAAAAGCCTCAAAAATGTCCCAAAATTTTAGGGAAATTTTTACACTGTGGCAGGAGCCACGTATCCAAATTTCACCTACTTTGGATTTAATTTTATTATTTTATTTAATAAAAACAAGGCACACAGCAATCAGGGACCTAAATGCAAAGAAAACTATTTTTAGGGCCAAAACCATAACACGTTTGAAAGCTCAGGGGCCAAACTTGCAAAAAGCCCAGAGCACACACGCAACATACGTGATCCAGACACAGAGGGGTATAAAAGTAATTCCTATTTAAAAATATATAAACAGCAACACAGAAGAAATACAGAACTAGTCATGCAAATAACCCAAATCCTCACGTGTCGATGCATGTGATCCACATATACAGGGACTAGATTGCAAATAAAATAAATCTAGGGTCCTAACTGCAAATATTTCGAAATAAACAAAACGTGCTAAAATATTTACAAGACCAAACAGTAAATGCTAAAAGAGGAGGGGCCTAAGTGTAAATTACCCCATTATTATTGGACGGACGAGAACGCGCCACGTGGATGATTGACGGTTGTGGTGCACGCACGCCTCTTCAGCGGGATGGATGGTCCAGATCAGCTCGTCGGATGGATCGACGACTGAGAAAGCTTCGCAGATGAAGGGTCACGATCTAATCTGGCGGGGAGGTGCGATCGGACGGCAACGAGAGCTCCTCCAAGAACAAGCCGCTGACGAAGTTCGTCAGCCCAATGCGCACGATGGGGACCTCCGATGATGCTGTTGGGATGTGGAAAGTGATCGCTGAGGTGATCCACAGCTGGTGGGCTCCTCCAATGAGACCGAGAGGCTTCGAGGAGCTTCGGCGACGAGGGAGGAGCTGAGCCTCTGTGCTCGAACGACTCGACCCCCAGATGGGGTCCTTTGACCTGTAAAACAACATAAAAAGGCTCTGGGTCGAGGGAAAATTACCTCGACCCGTAAGTGGGTGAAATGGGTGGTCGGGTGCATCGAAGCGGAGACCTCCGGCGAGGCGACGGCGAGGGAGGTCCGACTCTTGGTTCCGGGGTGAACCAAGTTGAGTGAGTGGGTGCAGAAGGTGGAGGGAAGTCTCGTGACGGTGAATCGATGATCGGATGATTGAATGGATGAATGGATCGATGGGAATCGACTGGCGACGGCGGAGGAGCGATTTGGGCGAAAATCAAAATTAGAGGATCCTAGGGGAAATCGAAAATACCTGATGGAGGATGTTGACTAGGGATGAGCTAAGGAAGCTCTGAGGATCTTTGCCTCAAGGAATCTTCGGGGTCCGAGTCTTGGCACACCTCACGGCGACGCACGGCGATGAAGGTCGCTGGATCAGTGGCTGGTAGCACCTCCTCATCACTGCAACACTCTCCTCGGGCAACTGTCACTCTGGAGAACAGAATGGAGGTCCTAGGATGAAAGGGCGGAGCCAAAGATGACCTGAATTGTGCGGTGGAGGAGAACTTATATAGTGTCGGGGGTCCGGCTAAATGGAGTCGGGCAGGGTTGCTCAGAGCACGGATCCCTAGGCAATACTCCGGGTGAGGGTCGGATCAACAAGGGTCAAATGGTGCCCGGGGTTTGGATAAATGGAGATCGGATCGAGCGAGGAAAAATCGGAGAAGTCAGGTCGAACGCAGGATTCGCGTGAAAGAGGTCCGCGGGGGAGAGTTGACCGGGGGTCAACAATCCCCCGTGGACCAATCACAGACCGCCATTGGAAATTATTTTAGAAATTCGAAATAAAATAGATAATGATTTTATTTCGAAAAAGTTAAAACATGAAAAATGTTTATTTATTTTCAAATTAATTTTTAGTGATTTTTATTTATTTTTTGAAAAATAAATAAAGTATTTACATTATATTATTATATATAGGTATATACATAAAAGGATTTTTTTATTTTTATTTTTAATTATTTATTTTTAAATAAATATTCCAATTTTATATTTTATTTGTTTATAACATAAAATTTGGAATAAAAAAAGTATTTTTATTTTATTTTTATTCTTTATTTACATTAGTTAAATAAATAGGTTTATATACATATTTACATGGTATATATACAAGATAAAAAATGGATTTTATTATTTTTCTTTTTATTTTATTTTTATTTTTATGATTTTTATTTTATTTATTTACACCATGAAATATGAAATATAGAAATATTTTTATTGGATTTTTATTACTTATTTACAAGGAAAAAATAAATAGGTATGTTATTCTATATACATGGTCTATATACACTGATGAGAGGGGATGTATTTATTTTTATTTTTCTTTTGTTTTTCCCATTTTTATTTTAGTTTTATTTTTATAAATATGTACAAAATATAAGAAACATTTTTTTTATTTTGAGGAAGATAAATTTATTTATATACATGTGTATGTACACTATATTGAGCTACCCTATCTCTCTCTACTTGGTTTCTTTTGCGGTCAGGCCCATGCTGAGCGCTCCCTTGGGATTAGGTCACTCAATATTTATTCTAAATATTTCCCTCTTTTTCTTTTATTTCTTTATTCTTTTATTTATGCACAAAAACATGCTAATTAATAATAATTACAAGATGCATGCTCCTTGCTATATTATCCTATTTACACATATATACATGATGTTTTGCAAGGGTTTTGTAGCTAAAATAAAAGAACAAAGAGTGATGAATGGGTACTCATCAGCCCCCTATACTTAACTTTGCTAGTCCCTTAGCAAACACTTATTTGAAAAAGAAGTGAAAAAGAAAAGAAAAAGAAAAAGAGGAGAAATGCATGGATCAATGTTGATTATTAAATTTGCCTTCATTAATTTGAAATATGGAGCTCGATCAGATCTTTGGATTATTAATGTGTCGGAACCTTATTTGTTCTTAGGTTTAAAACTTAACAGCCTCTAAGATCTGCTGATCTATAGTCAAGACTCCTCAATAATCCAGATCAGAACAAGTCTACATACACAAACCCTGAAGACCATGAATCTTTCTTTGTACAGTGTATGTGAAGTATAGCTCTCCACCTCAGAAGTAGCAAAATGACAACCCTCCCCAACAAGGTAACTCTATGACCCTAATCTGACCACTCTTTCCTCGAGGAGCGGGGTATTCCCTTCTAAGTTCAAGTTTAACTGGCTCAAGAAGAGGGGGAAGAAGAGAATGGACCATGGTCAGTGTAGCCATGTATCCTTGGGAGCTCAACCAGTGTAGCTAAGTCTCCCTACTACAAGCTACATAAGATGGAGCATGCGTCTCAAGCTTTGCTTATTGCACTATATACACTCCGGTGGAATTATCATTTTCTCTCAGACCCACCACTTTTTTGGAGTTATTTTCTTTTTGCATTTTTTTTAATGTGCATCTGTACAACATATTTACAAGGTGCAGTATATGTACATAAGGAGTTTTTCCTCTTGAGCCAGTAGACTATCCCTCTTTCGAAGCATTATTGCAACCCACAACTCCTGTCGTTAGACCTCATGGCAACCAGACCAAGTTGAGACGCACTTCCATCACTATAAGAAGAAGAGAGGTTCCACCTAGAAGTACTACCCTCATATGCTACCCCAAGTCAAGGAAGACTGCCTCCTCACCACCTCATCCGTAGAGAGCTTGGTGTAACGTGCGGGTCCAAGTCAAGCCATTGTCTATATGAGTCATGTGTGTGTTGTTAAGTGCTCTTCTTAGGCTCATTGAGAAGACATATGATCATAGCCTTGTGGACTCAAAGAATTAAGTCACCATGGACCTGAAAAGTCTCAACCCTAAGCCCTATAAGGTTCCTCTTATAATTAGATAGATTAAGATCTTAATCAAGCTCCATTTTCCAATTTAATTCCAGGCTAGTTTAAATGTCAACTATGATCCACGAAAAACTATACAAGTATTTACAAAGATGCTATTTACAAACTATTTACACACGTGCAAAATTTTTGAAAAATGTTTTGAAAACATGGATGTATGCATGAATGCAAGTTTTGCAAAATATGTATACAAATTTACACAAGGTTTTTGCAAACTTTTGATTTTCAAAACATTTTGGAAAAACATTGTACTATATACATAATTTCGATATCAAAAATATTTACATAATATTTACACAAAAGTTTTTACAAACATTTTTACAAAAATAATTTGTACACTAGTTATGTATGTGCAATAAAAGAATTTTTATTTACAAGGAAAAAAAATTAAATTTTGATGGATTTTTGGGTTTTAGCTATTTTTATTTATTAACACACTCACACAAGTACGAGTTATGACTAAAGTATATATGAAATATATACACACCCCTCTATACTTAGCTCGAACGATGTCCTCAGAGTCAAGAGCGATGAAGGAGACATAACTCATGCTTAGTATAGGGAAGTGAAAAGGAAGGCTATATACAAAGATGAATGAAAAAAATAGAAATCCAAGACGATCTCGGCATTTTCCCCTATACTTAGGATCAAATAATCCTAAGTATAGCAGGATGTACACAAAGGGAAAGCCGAGTGAGAATGTACAGGGTCTACCCCCCTATACTTAGGGTAAAATATCCCTAAGTATAGGCAGCAAAACAAAGGTAAAAGAATCAAAAGAAACTCAAAAGTCTCACACCCCCCTATACTTAGGGTAAAGTGCACCCTAAGTATAGCAACGTCGAAGATGCAAATGGGGTGTTGGACTGAAGAATGTGTGATATGGACAACTGGATCTATAATAGTCGGAAGAACAATGATAATCAGGCGTGAGATGCAATAGATGTGAGTCAAGAGACCACATATCACGCAAAGTAAATCGGGGCAACGTCAACAACCCGCGGCTCATGATCTAGATATGGCTTGAGCCGCTGACCGTTAACACGAAAGGTACTCTCAGAAGACAACTCAGATATGTCGATACTTCCATTGTCGTGTACCTTTCTAACCAAGTAAGGTCCCTTCCATTTGCTATGTAGCTTCCCTGGGAATAATCTCAACCTGGCATCGAACAACCATACTCGTTGTCCTGGCTCAAACTGCTTGTGGCTGATATGAGAATCATGCCACTCTTTCACTCTCTCCTTGTACTGTAGGCTGCTCGAAAAGGCTGTGTCACGAAGCTCCTCCAGGGCTGCTAACTCTACCCTCCTCTGATCTCCTACATGCTCTGGATCCAAAAGTATATCAGTAATAGCCCAAAGTGACCTATGTCTCAGCTCAACAGGTAAATGGCAGGGCTTGCCATAAATGAAGCGAAAGGGAGATGTACCCAAAGGAGTCTTGAAAGATGTCCTATATGCCCACAAGACCGAGTCCAAAAGCTGTGACCAATCCTTTCGGTCAGGACGGGCGACTTTATGCAATATAGTCCTGATCTCCCTATTCGATACTTCAGCAAGACCATTTGTCTGAGGGTGGTATGGAGTGGCAACTCGATGGTCTATGCTAAACTCGCTAGCAAGGGCCTTTACCTTGTCGTTGACGAAATGAGACCCCCTGTCAGATATCAACACTCGAGGTACCCCGAACTATGAAATGATATGCTTCCTCAAAAATCGGCAAACAGTCCTAGAATCTGCGGTTCGGACGGGGATGGCCTCAACCCAACGACTAACATAATCAACGGCCAACAAAATGTACTCGAATCCCTGACTCCTAGGGAATGGACCCATGAAATCGATGCCCCGTGCGTCAAAAACCTCACAGAAGTGAATGGGCTGCATCAGCATCATATCACGCTGTCCACAAGTGCCCATCCTCTGACAGTCAGTACACCTCTTCACGAACTCATCAGAGTCCTTGAAGAGGGTGGGCCACCATAGGCCGGATTGGAGCACTTTCTGTGTCATTCTCCTCCCAGAGTGATGCCCCCCTGCCTCAAGCTTGTGGCAGTAAGTGAGGACGCGATGGTGCTCCTCCTGAGGAATGCACCTACGCCAGACGCTATCCCCTCCTTCATGGTAAAGGATGGGATCCTCCCAGTGATAGAACTTGGCCTTCGCGAGGAAGGTCTCAAGTCTCTGCATGGGCCAATCTTGTGGAACTTTCTTAGAAACAAGAAAGTTCATGATATCGGCGTACCACGGGAGAGAGACGATATCAAGGATCGCCTCATCTGGGAAGGTCTCACAAATAGGCTCAGTCTGCTCAGAATCCTCAAGATGCTCTAATCAGGAGAGATGATCCGCCACCACATTCTTGACTCCAGGCTTATCCTTAATCTCTATATCAAACTCCTGGAGTAGAAGGATCCATCTGGAAAATCTGGCTTTGGCATCCTTCTTTTCCATGAGGTACCTGATGGTAGTATGATCGGTGTAAATGGTCACTCTAGATCCAATGATGTAAAATCTGAACTTATCTAGGGCGAAAACTACGGCTAGCATCTCCTTCTTAGTGACAGTATAGTTCCGTTGCACGGCATCCAATGTACAGCTAGCGTAGTGAATAGCAAATGGGACTCCATCCCTCCTCTGTCCTAGCACGGCCCCCACGGCAAAATCGGAGGCGTCCATCATGATCTCGAATGGGAGAGACCAATCGGGTGGCTGGAGAACAGGAGCCTCTACAACATAGCTCTTGAGAGTCTTAAACGACGATAGACACTTGTCATTGACAAGGAACTCGGTGTCTTTCGTCAGCAGATCAGTCAACGGTCGGGCAGTCCTGCTCAAGTCATGAATGAAGCGTTGGTAGAAACCGACGTGCCCCACAAAAGATCGTAACTGCCACAAGTTGGACGGTGGATTGAGTTTCCTAATGACATCCACCTTGGTCGGATCCACCTCCATGCCCCTGTTGGAGATGATATGGCCAAACACCGTCCCCTGAGTCACCATGAAGTGACTCTTCTCCCAAGACAATACAAGGTGAACCTCAATGCATCGCTGAAGGACTCGGTCTAGGCAGTCAAGACAGGAGTCGAATCCGTCGCTGTAGACCGAGAAATCATCCATGAAGACCTCCAAGCACTCCCCCACCATGTCTGAAAAGATAGATAACATGCATCTCTGAAATGTCATCGGGGCGTTGCACAACCCAAATGGCATGCCTCTAAAAGCATATGTCTCGAAGGGACAGGTGAAGGTGGTCTTGTCCTGATCCTCAAGCACGATGGCCACTTGATTATAGTCGGAGTACCCATCCAAGAAACAATAATGGCTCTTCCCTGCCAGCCTCTCAATGATCTGATCGATAAAGGGCAGGGGGGAAATGATCCTTCTTGGTGGCCTGGTTGAGTCATCTGTAATCTACACAGACCCGCCCAGAAGTGGGTACCCGGGTAGCGATCTCCTCTCCAGACTCGTTGACAACTGTAGTGATGCCCGTCTTCTTTGGTACCACATGCAACGGACTGACCCACTTGGAGTCGGAGATGGGGTAGACAAAATCGGCGCTCCACCATTTCGAGATCTCCTTCATGACAACCTCTCGAAGATTCGGGTTCAGTCGTCACTGGAACACACGCGACGGCTTTGCCTCCTCCTCGAGATAGATATGGTGGGATCACAAGGCCGGACTTATCCCCTGGAGATCGGCTACACTCCATCCTATCGCCTTGCGGTTCTTTTCAAGAACCGCCATCAGACGAGATTCCTTCTCTCTAGTCAAATCGGCGGAGATAATGACTGGCTACATCTCATGCTCACCCGCAAGGAACCTATACTTCAGCGACACAGGTAGCGGCTTCAGCTCTGGACAAGTAGGTGCTGGCGGATCTGGCCTCTGAAAAGTCTGAGTGAATGCTGCCAAATCTGCATGGGAGAACGGAAACTCTAGCTCACAATCAGTATATGGAGAAAGTTGCTCTGCTGGACTGTCTCTGCTTTGCATGGCATCAACCTCCTCCCCAACTGTTGGCTTAGTGGAAGTCAGACACGGTATCAAATCATCAAAATCTGCCCAGTCAATGTCTGACTCCGAGGGATCTGTATCAGACTTACAAACAAACTCTATCTCATGGTCGGGAACTGGCTCTGCTGCCTGAAAAGTATCCTGGACCAGGAATGCGCTCTCCAAGCTCTCCTCTACTGGCGTCTCTGCACCAGCGGACTCTGAAGGTGAGAGGATGGCCTATGCGGCTGGATCTGCCCAAACTGCCTCATCATCTGTAATCACAAAATCGCAGTCCTGGTGGATATCTCGCCCTAACTCCATCATCTGCTCTGAATCTGTGGTCGGCTCTAAGCATGCAGAATCTCTGGCTCTGATCTCCTCGACCGTCTCTATTTGTACACTCTCACCCTCCATGCGAAAGTATACCTTCCCGCTATCATGGTCGGTCACCGCGTTGGTTGTGGCCAAGAACGGGCGTCCGAAAATGATCAGGGTATCGGTCACAGACTCAGGGATCTCCATGTCCAACACAACAAAGTCCACGGGGAATTTCAGGCCCTGAATCGTGACGACAACGTCCTTCAGCAACTCCTTCGGCCTCTTGACAGATCGATCAGCAAACTGAAGGACCGTCCTGCTTTGTCGTAGAGTGCCCAACTCGAAGTGGTCGAAAAGGGCTGCCAGAAGTAGGTTGATTGAAGAATCGCTGTCTAATAGAGTGTGGTCGAACCTCTGCTCATGGATGTGGCATCTGACATACGGGGCTCCTAAATCTGGCCTCTTGGCCGGCAGACGGTTCTAAATCGCGAAACACGTGGCTCGAGTAAGCACATGGATCTCAGACTGATGGTTGCTCCTCTTCCTCCTAACTGTGGTCCTGTCTCTCAGTGATCTCTGGAGTAGAGGGATGTTCTCCAAGGCTTCTTGGAGAGTCAACTGGATATGGAATCTATCGATCATCTGCTGGCTGAACTCTACCTGCTGATTCTTTTTGGGATTTCCTTTTTTCTGTCCCTTACCCAAATGGAGTGCTCTATGAAAGGGGGCTATAGGGTCCTTCTCAGATGAAGGACTAGGAGAGGGTCTAGGCTGCTCAAGTACGGCCGAATCCACACATACATCATCAAGCACCACAGGTGGATCAGAATAAAATAATTCCTTTCCTTTATTTCCAGAAAAGTCCTGAGATACATGTACAGACGGATAGACTACAGGACTAGCAAAACTGGGAATGGTGGCCTCAGCACCACCCTCGGCATGTCGACTCACGGCATCAGTACAACGCTCCTCCTCGCCTGGCGCTCTGGGAGTGGCATGGGATCGTCGCTCAAACGAGGCGCTGCCTGCTGGCATCCTACCGCTCCTAAGTGTAACAAAATCAGTATCAAACAGATATGCAGACATATCACCAAAGGAATCACTAGGAGTGGAAAGCTCTGTGAAATCTACCTGCTCAGACTTCCTCTTCAGATTGTTCGGGTTCAGTTCAATCTGGGCAGGAATGGCGGCCTTCCCTCTCACAATCTCCCGCATCTCCTGGCGGAAATCATCCATCTCCCGT
The DNA here is from genome assembly GCA_037367405.1 of Ottelia alismoides. NCBI lineage: Eukaryota > Viridiplantae > Streptophyta > Magnoliopsida > Alismatales > Hydrocharitaceae > Ottelia > Ottelia alismoides. Next base: position 18,089 of record JAZKJV010002838.1, read on the forward strand.
TTGAAGGTAGCATGTTGCTCTGTCATGAGGCAGGCTAGATCGTCTAAGGCAGGGTTCTCATAGGCTGGCCCATGAGAACCTGACGAGTGGCCTCACTGGTAGTGAGGCTGCTGTTGTGGCTGGTGCGGGTGAGAGGGGTACTGCTGGGGATGATACTGCTGAGGCTGCTCTCGCCTCCAAGACTGTCCCTGCTGATAGGGACAAGGACCATACTGCTGGTGTTGTGGCTGGGATGACTGCTGCTGCTGGTGTACTGGGGGTTGGGGATGCTGGTGCTCTCACTGATGGTCGTACTGGCCACCCTGAACTGGAGGCTGCTGCTGGGAACTGGCACCTCCGGCTGACCAACGGAATCCGGGATGGTCTCGTCGGATACCGGGCTGGGGTCGGTCGTACCAAATCCCGTTGACATCCATCAACGGCTCCAGCTCGTAGGAGGGTGGCAGGAGTACTGCTAGGGGCTGATCTGGCTGGTAGACCACCATCTGAGTGTCTGGGGATGGTGGTGACTGGTAGTACGGTTGTGGATGCTGGTACGGCTCCTCCTATACAAGGTGAACCTGTCTCGGCTGACTGGAGAGCTGGGACGAGCCACCACTGCTGCTCAAATCTCCTCATGCCTGAAGACATGGCTGAGAAGCCATATGTGCCTCCTGGAGACACATGATCTGTCTTCAGGTCACTCAGCGTCTGTGCCATCTTATCCATCTGAGACATGCACTGGCACTGCTTCTTCTCTATCAGCTTGATCCGGTCCAGCTTCTCGCTAATGATCCCCATGTCTACGGCTGTAGACTCGGACTGTGCGGCTGCCGCAGACGTAGTAGAAGGACCGGCATCGACCCGTGCTATCCTCTGGTACTGCACGATCTGTGGCTGGGTGCGTCTCTATATGTAGAGTCGGGTCTGGGACATCACTGTATAGTTCTCGGCCATCTCGTCGTAGATGGCCCAGACCTAATCCTCATCCTTGGCGAAGTAGGAACCGCCACAAGAAGCATTTACCAGGCCCTGCAGCTCTGGTGTCAACCCGCAGAAGAAGCTCTGAACTAGTGATGACAGGCCCGACGACTCGGGTAAAGGTAATCAAGGGTCGTTGCGAGCCAAGTTACCAAGCGGTGTCAATCGAGAAGAAATTAGACCACCAAACGAAGGCAAAAAACAACGGAAACTCAAGTAGCGGTCTCGCTATTATATTAAACTGGTATAGCGACCAGGGTCGAACACAAGGAGCACGTAATGGCCTTACGGCCTACGAAGTAGTCTAGAAAAGAAAAAAATAAAATAAAGGTATTTTTGGTGGATTTTTAATCTTTTTATATTTTTTTGGATTTTTAATTCAATAAAAGAAATAAGAAAACAAATAAACAAGCCAATACAACCAATTATTTAGCCATTCAAAAATCACCCAAAAAATCAAACAAAAATGTTTTTAAGTTTTTTATATTTTTCTCTATTTTTGGTTAATTTTTGGTATTTTTCGGATTTTTAGGGAATTTTATAAAAATAAAACAAGTCAAAAAAATCAAGGTACTGTCCAGTCAGACTTGGAGTGCCAATTAAAATGCAAAATGGCCCTATCAAGGTCTGAAGGTAATTTTTCTGTAAACAAGAAAATACAAGGAAAATTTAGGCACCAAAATTTCTAATTTTTTATTTTTCTTTTAATTATTAGAATTTTTATGGGTTTTTAAGGGTTTTGTAATTTTTATGTGTTTTATAAAGCCAAAAATGACCAAACTTGGTCAGAAAATCAAACAAGACAAAACAAACATTACCTTATTTTTTTGTATTTTTTAGAGGTGTTTTAATTTTTTTGTGATTTTTAAAGTTAGATAGTAACAAAAATGTGTGTTTTTGAATTTTTAAAAATAACAAAAATAATAAAAAATGTCTCCAAAAATTAGAGAAAAGTTTACACTATGGCAGGAGCCATGTGTTCAATTTTCATCAAATTTGGAGTTGATTTGCTATTTTATTAAAATTAAAAACAAGGATATAGTGCATAGGGACCTGTACGCAAATAACACAAGTTTCAGGGGGTCCGGTGCAATTTCTCCAAGGTTGCACGCGCGAGGCACGTGACCTGGGCACACAGGGACCTAATTGCAAAAAAACTTAGGTCCTTGGAGTAATTAGTAACACGTACTAAAAGTCCAGGGGCGTAAGTGTAAATACCCACTAAATAAAGCACATGCACAATACAACCACGCACAGGGGTATATCTGCAATTAATAAAAACTTTAATTCATTCATTAAAACCCTGAAACATGAAGGCCATACATGCAATTAACCCAGAAAAGCACGTGTCGACGCACGTGTTCCACTACAAACAAGGGTATAAATGCAAATACCAGAAAAGACAGGGTCCTCTATGCAAATTACCAAACTACAATAAAGTTTTTAAAATATTTACAGGACTACAAATTAACAAATAAAGATCTAAGGGCCTAAGAGATATTTACCCTTTATTATATCCGAGGGACGGATGGGCGCCACGTGTAGATCCAACGGTCAGGGTGTGCTGGCGCCTCAGCAAGGATCCTCGGTCCTGATCGAACGGCTGGGGCCTCGCCACGTGGAAGATCGGGCGGCTAGGAAGCGACGTGGCTAACCCTCGATGATCGGATGGCTGCGGTCTCTCCTCCACTGATCAAACGGTGACGGTTGCTCCTGGTGTGGACGGCTACGATGTAAACTGGAGCTGGAGGACGATCGGACGGCTACGGAGGTGCCTCGAAGAACTGGACTCCGGCGAGGTTCGTCGGGATCGTGTATGCGCTGAAGACCTCCTCGCGGGCTGCTAAAGATCGGAGGAGAGTCGCCTTGGCCTCCCGCGTCGAATGGGGTCCTCCGATGGCGCGACGGAGCTCCTGGGAGCTCAGGCGACGTCGACGGAGGTCGAGCTGCTGCACCAGATGGTCGAGGCCCTCAGATGGGCTCGGATGAACCTGAAAAGCACGGCAACAGACTCACGGGTCAAGGGCAAAGTGCCTCAACCTTGTAAGCGGAGGTGAAGGTGAACGGTGCGGCGGGGCGTAGGGGCTCCGACGAAGCGACGGCGAAAGAGCCCCAATCCCAGCTCCTGTGCGAGCTGGGTTGAACGAGTGGGTGGAGAAGACGCGTGGAGAGAAGGCGGATATGTGGGTCGACTCCGATGGTCGAACGGATGGCTAAGGTGGTCGGAATCGGCTATGAACGGCAACGGGACGAATTGGGCGAAACTCAAAATTAGAGAAATAGAGAAAGAAATGGAGCTACCTAATGGACGAAATCGACTGTGGAAGAGTAGGGGATGCTCCAGGTCCTTGCCTCAAGGGCCGTCGGTGCCCAAGGCTCGAGCACCACCTCCAGGCGGCGTACGGTGGCGCAACGTCGCCGGATCGATGGTCTGTATGCTCCCTCCTCGCTGCAACACCACTGGAAGCGAGGTGTCACTCTCGCGGAGGCGATGGAGGTCCATGGGTGGAGAACGGATGAGCCAAAGATGAGTGAAATGGGAGGCGGAGCTCGGCTTATATGCGAGTGCAGGTTTGAGAAGAACAGGTCAGGTAGGGTTCCACTAATCGCGGATCCCCACGTGGATGATCGGGCGAGGCTCTCGGATGCACGAGGAAGAAGGAGAGCCCGGGATTTGCATATATGGGCGTCGGATCGAGTGTATAAAAACTCGAGAAGTCAGGTCGCGGGCCCGGATCCGGGGCTCGGTGGTCCTGGGGGGGAGTTGACCGGGGGGTCAACGTCCTCGTGGACCAATGGGGACAGGCCACGTCAAAAAGATTTAGGAATTAGAAATTAATTAGTAAATGGTCGAATCATGAAAAACTTAAAACATGAAATTTTTTTATTTTATTTTTTTCTATTTTTTGGTGATTTTTAATTAATTTTTCAAAATACAAATAAGGTATTTACACTGTAGTGCTATATATAGGTATATATACAATATTGATTTTTTATTTTTGATTTTTAATTTGTTATTTTTGTACATTTTTATTCCAATTTTTTATTTTATTTATTTATAGCATAAAATTAGGAATATTTTGATATTTTTATTTTATTTTTATTATTAGTATACAAGGGTTAAATAAATAGATATATACATATATATACATGGTATATGTACAATGTTCTTTTTGATTTTTAATTTTGTTCTTTTTATTTTGGTTTTTGTTTTTATGGTTTTTATTTTATTTATTTACATCATAAAAGATAAAATATATACAAATTTTTAGGGATTTTAATTTATTTATTTATGAGGCTAAATAAATAGATAAGTGTGCTATGTACAAGGTGAATATATACAAGGAAGGCTATTTTTATTTTCTTTTTAATTTTTCTCTTTTTATTTTGATTTTGTATTTACAAATACATACAAATATATACAAGCCCATTTTATTCTATTTTTGGAGGAAAATATTTTTATTATATTTACAGGTATATTTTCACACATGAGCTCCCTATCTCTCCCTACTTTGGCTTTTATGCGGTCAGGCCCATGCTGAGCCCTCCCTTGAGATTAGGTTGCTCAATATTTATTCTAAATATTTCCTATTTTTCTTTTAATTCTTTATTCTTTTATTTTTGCACAAAAACATGCTAATTATTAGTTTTTACACAATGTGTGCCTTTTGTTAATTATTTGTATTTACACATATCTACATGTATTTGCAAAGGTTTTTGTAGCTAAAATATAAGAATAAAGAGTGATGAATGAGTGTTCATCACCCCCCTATACTTAACTTTGCTAGTCCCTTAGCAACCACTTATTTGAAAAAGAAGCGAAAAAGAGAAAGAAAAAGAAAAAGAGGGGAATGTACATGGATCAAGGTTGAATATTAAACTTGCCTTCATTAAATTGAATTATGGATCTCGATCAGACCTTTGGATTATCAATGTGTTGGAACCTTATTTATCCTTAGGTTTAAAACTCAACAGCCTCTAAGTTCCACAAATCTATAATCAAGACTCCTCAACAATCCAGATCAGAACAAGTCATCAAACACAAACCCTGAAGACCGTGAACCTTTCCTTGTACTGTGAATGTGAAGTATAAGCTCTCCACCTCAGAAATGGCAACTTGACAACCCTCCCCAACAAGGTAACTCTATGACCCCAATCTGGCCACTCTTTCCTCGAGGAGCGGGGTATTCCCTTCTAAGTTCAAGTTCAACCGGCTCAAGAAGAGGGGGAAGAAGAGAATGGACCAAGGCCAGTGCAGCCATGTATCCTTGGGAGCTCAACCAGTGTAGCCAAGTCTCCTTGCTGCAAGCTACATAAGGTGGGACATGAATCTCAAGCTTTGCTTATTGCACTATATACATACTCCGGTGGGATTATCATTTTCTATTAGACCCACCATTTTTTTGGAGTTATTTTCTTTTTGCATTTTTTTTCAAGTGCATCTATACAACATATACATGTGCAGCATATATACAAGGAGTTTTTCCTCTTGAGCCAGTAGACTATCCCTCTTTTGAAGCATTATTGCAACCCACAACTCCTTTCGTTAGACCTCATGGCAACCAGACCAAGTTGAGATGCACTTCCTTCTCTAAAAGAAGAAGAGAGGTTCCGCCTAGAAGTACTAGCCTCATATGCTACCCCAAGTCAAGGAAGACTGCCTCCTCACCACCTCATCCGTAGAGAGCTTGGTGCTAAGTGTTGTGTCCAAGTAAAACCATTGTCTATATGAGTCATGTGTATGTTGTTAAGTGCTCTACTTAGGCTCATTGAGATGTCATGTGATCATAGCCTAGTGGACTCAAAGAATTAAGTCACCATGGACCTGAAAAGCCTTAACCCTAAGCCCTATAAGGTTCTTCTTAGAAATTAGGTGGATTAAGATCTTAATCAAGCTCCATTTCCCAATTTAATTCCAGGCGAGTTTAAATGTCAACTATCATCCAGAAAAACTATATACATATATACAAAGATGCTATTTACACAATTTTTACACAAATGCAAAATTTTTGAGAAATGTTTTGAAATCATGGATGGATGAATGCATGAATGCATGTTTTGCAAAAGTATTTACTCACATTTACATAAGATTTTTGCAAACTTTCGATTTTCAAAACATTTTGGAAAAATTTTGTACTATATACATAATTTTGATAAGAAACTATTTACACAAACTTTACACAAAAAGTTTTTGAAAACATTTTTACAAAAATAATTTGTACAATAGCTATGCATGTGCAACAAAAGAATGTTTATTTACAGGAAAAAAATTTTATTTTTGTGAATTTTTAGGGTTTTTAGCCATTTTATTTATTAACACACTCACACAAAGTACGAGTTATGGCTAAAGTATATATGAAATATATACACACCCCCCTATACTTAGCTCGAACGATGTCCTCAGAGTCAAGAGTGATGAAGAAGTCATAACTCATGCTATGTATAGGGAAGTGAAAAGGAAGGCTATATACAAAGACGAATGAATGAATAGAAAATCAAGAGGGTCTCGACTTTTCCCCCTATACTTAGGATCAAGTAATCCTAAGTATAGCAGGTTGTACACAAAGGGAAAACCGAGTGGAGAATGTACAGGGTCTACCCGCCCTATACTTAGGGTAAAATATCCCTAAGTATATGCAGCAAAACAGAGGTAGAAAGAATTCAGAAGAAAAACTCAAAGGTCCTACATCCCCCCTATACTTAGGGTAAAGTACACCCTAAGTATAGCATAATCAAAAGATGAAGAAAGGGATGTGGGACTAAAGAATAGAATGATATGGACATCTGGATCTATACAGGTCGGAAGAACAATGATAATCAGGCGTGAGATGCAATAGATGTGAGTCAAGAGACCACATCTCACGCAAAATGAATCGGGGCAACATCAACGACCCGTAGCTCATGATTTAGAAATGGCTTGAGCCGCTGGCCGTTCACTCGAAAGGTACTCTCAGAAGACAACTCAGATATGTCAATGCTACCATTGTCATGTACGTTTCTCACCAGATAAGGTCCCTTCCATTTGCTCTATAGCTTCCCTGGAAATAAACGAAGCCTCGCATCAAACAGCCATACTCTCTGTCCAGGCTCAAAATGTTTGTGGCTGATGTGAGAATCATGCCACTCCTTCACTCTCTCCTTGTATTGTAGGCTGTTTGAGAAGGCGGTATCTCTAAGCTCCTCCAAGGATGCTAATTCTGCCCTCCTCTGGTCTCCTACACTATCTGGATCAACAAGTATCTCAGTGACTGCCCAAAGAGACCTGTGTCTCAGCTCAATAGGTAAATGGCACGACTTGCCATATACGAGGCGAAAGGGAGATGTGCCCAATGGTGTCTTGAAAGACATCCTATATGCCCACAAGACCGAGTCCAAAAGCTGTGACCTATCCTTTCGGTCAGGGCGGACGACTTTCTGCAAAATAGTCTTGATCTCCCTGTTCGACACCTCGGCTAGACCATTCGTCTGTGGATGGTAAGGAGTAGAAACTCGATGGTCTATACCGAACTCGCTAGCAAGGGCCTTCACCTGGTCATTGATGAAATGAGACCCTCCATCTGAAATCAACACTCGAGGGACCCCGAACCGCGTGATGATGTGCTTCCTCAGAAATCTGCAAACTGTCCTGGCATCAGCGGCTCGGGCGGGGATGGCCTCAACCCAACGACTAACATAGTCTACGGCCAACAGAATGTACTCAAATCCCTGACTCTTAGGGAATGGACCCATGAAATCGATGCCCCATGCATCAAAAACCTCACATAAGTGAATGGGCTGCATCAGCATCATATCACGATGCCCACAAGTGCCCATCCTCTGACAGTCAGTACACCTCTTCACGAACTCATCAGAATCCTTGAAGAGGGTAGGCCACCACAAGCCGGATTGGAGCACTTTTTGTGCCGTTCTCCTCCCAGAATGATGTCCTCCTGCCTCTAGCTTGTGGCAGTAAGTGAGGACGCTATGGTGCTCCTCCTGAGGAATGCACCTACGCCAGACGCTATCCCCTCCTTCGTGGTAAAGGATGGGATCCTCCCAGTGGTAGGACTTGGTCTTCGCGAGGAAGGTCTCAAGCCTCTGCCTGGGCCAACCTTGTGGGACTTTCTTAGCAACAAGAAAGTTCACAATATCGGCATACAACGGGAGTGAGGCGATAGCAAGGATCGCCTCATCTGGGAAGGTCTCACAAATAGGATCAATCTACTCAAAATCCTCAGGCTGCTCTAATCGGGAGAGATGATCTGCCACCACATTCTTGACTCCAGGCTTATCCTTGATCTCAATGTCGAACTCCTGGAGTAGAAGGATCCATCTAGTCAGTCTGGCCTTGGCATCCTTCTTTGCCATGAGGTATCGGATGGCGGTATGTTCAGTAAACAGGGTCACTCTAGATCCAGTAATGTATGATCTGAACTTATCTAGGGCGAACACTACGGCTAGCATCTCCTTCTATGTGACTGTATAATTCCTCTGCGCGGAATCCAATGTGCGTCTAGCGTAGTGGATAGCAAATGGGACTTGATGAGCCAAAATTCGATCAATCCAGATCAGGTCAAAATATCACTCGGGTCGTTGCGACCCGGATCGATGAGAACCTCAGCTCAATCAAGAAAAAAGTAAAGCATACCACCAAAATCAGAGAAAAATCAAATAAAAGCGATAGCGGTCCTGACTATTAGATTAGCCTGGTATAGCGACGAGGGTCGGACTCAGGGAGCACGTGACGGCCTCGCGGCCTACGAAGTAGTCTAGAAAAAGAACTAAAAATAAAAGACAAGTGTTTTTGATGGATTTTTAATTGTTTTTAATTTTTTTGGATTTTTAATTAATTAAGAAAATAAAGAAACAATGGAAACAACCAACTTCAAGCAATTATTTAATGCATCAAAAATCAATCAAAAATTCAAATAAAAACGTTTTTATGCTTTTTATGATTTTTACTGTTTTTAGTGAATTTTTGGTATTTTGCTGATTTTTATTTAATTTTCTAAAAATAAAACAATGAAAGAAACTGAAGGTGCTGTCCAATCAGGAGTAAAAGGCTAATTTAAATTGTAAAAAGGGCCTTAACACTCCTAGAGGTAATTTTCCCATAAACTAGAAAGTTCAAGAAAAATTTGGGCACTGGGTTTATTATTTTTGGATTTTTAAATTATTTATTATAATTTTTATGCGTTTTTAGGTGTTTTTCAATTTTTACGGCTTTTATATAATGAAAAATGACCAAATTTGGTCAGAAAATCGAGCTAGCCAAAATACACAGTAGCTAATTTTTTTATAATTTTTAGGTGAGTTTTAATATTTTTTGTGAATTTTTAAATCAGACAGTAAAGAAAAAGGCTGTTTTTGAATTTTTAAAATATCAAATAAAAGAAAAAATGTCTCCAAAAATTCTAAAAAATTTTACACATGGCAAGAGCCATGTATCCAATTTTCATTGAATTCGGAGTAAGTTTGATATTTTATTCAAAATAAAAACCTAGATACAGTGCATAGGGACCTGTATGTAAATAATGAAAGCTCCATGGGGTCCGGTGCAAAATTCCCAAGAAGTCACGCGCTAGGCGCGTGTCTGGGGCACTCAGGGACCTATTTGCAAAGAAATAAAGTTTCTGGGCTTAATAATAACAAGTATTAAAAGCCCAGGAACTTTAGTGTAATTTACCCACTAATATAACGCACATGCGCATAAAAATCACTCACAGGGGCATATCTGCAATTTTCTAAAACATTTCATTCATTCCATAACATTCCAGAACTACAGAGCTAAACATGCAAATTACCCAACAAAGCACGTGTCGACGCACGTGCTACACTACAGACAGGGGCATACATGCAAATATAGAAACAGACAGGGTCCAAAGTGCAAATGTACCAAATAAAAACAACTAACTACAGTGTTTACAGGACTAAACACGAAATAAAGTAAACAGAGGGGCCTAAGGGATAAATTACCCTTTATTAGGTCGACCGTCAGATAGATGCCACGTGGAGATCCATCGGCTCAAATGCGCTGCGGCTCCACCTCTACGATCGAACGGTCCCAGTCTCTCCTCCTCAGATCAACGGTGTTAGCAGCTCCTGAAGCGAACGGTGGGGATCAAAGCTGGAGCAGGAGGAGCATCGGACGGTGTCTGAAGGTCCTGGAGGAACAGGAGGCCGGCGAACTTCATCGGCCCAGTACGTGTGCTCCGGGCCTTCGCGGGGGATGCTGATGATCGGAGAAGCTTCGGCTTGGCTCCCCGCGTCTGCAGAACGCCTCCGATGAATCAACGGAGCTCCGGAGAGCTCTGTCGACTCCGGCGGAGGAGAAGCTCCGGTTCTCAAGTAGGACGGCCTCAGACAACCCTCGATTGACCTGCAAAACGCAACCAAAGAGCTCCTGGGTCGAGGGCAAACTGCCTCGACCCCGTTAGTGGTTGTGAAGGTGGACGGTGCGGTGGTGCGGGCGAACCTCGGCGATGCGACGGCGAAGGGGTTCGAACCCCAGCTCCTGTGCGAGCTGGGTTGAACGGAGGGGCGGAGAAGTTGCGCGGGAGGAAGGCGAGTGTGATGGTGCGGTCCGATGATTGAATGGACGGTGGGTGTGGGCGAAATCGATGATGGTCGGCGACGGCGAAATTTGGGCGAAATCAAAAATTAAAGAACAGGGAAGGGAAGTAGTGCTACCTAGGTGGTCGAGTCGACTGTGGAGGAGCTGGGCTTGCTCCTGGTCCTTGCCTCGAGGACCGTCGGCGTCCGAGGCTCTGGCGCTACCTCCAGGCGGCGCACGGCGGCGGAAGCTCGTCGGATCGATGGACTCCTTGCTCCCTCCTCGCTGCAACACCCTCTGGGGCGAGCTGTCACTATCGCCAAGACGATGGAGGTCACTGGGTGGAAAGCAAATGCTCTAAAGATGCGAAAATGGCGGGCGGAGCTCGACTTTTATTCAGCCAGGGGTCCGGCTAGAAGTGATCGGGTAGGGCAGCTCGGAGCGTGGACCCCGAGGCGGGCACCCCGGCGAGGGTGTCGGATATGGCAGGAACGAAACGGACCCGGGGTTTAGGCGAGAGGTGATCGGGTTTAGACGTCAAAATAAGGAGAAGTCGGGTCGGGCATCTTAAACCCGTGGGAAGTGGTCCACAGGGGGGAGTTGACCAGGCGGTCAACAACCCCCGTGGACCAATGAGAATCAGCCACGTCAGAAAAATATTTAGAAATTGAATTAAAAATAACAAATGGCCGAATTATTAAAAACATAAAACATGAAATATTTTTGTTTTATTTTTTTCTATTTTTTTTGTGATTTTTAATTAATTTTTCAAAATAAAATAAGGTATTTACACTATATATCTATATATAGGTATATATACAATATCTCTTTTTTTATTTTTGATTTTTAATTTGTTATTTTTGTGCATTTTTATTCATATTTTATATTTTATTTATTTATAGTATAAAATTAGGAATAAAAGGGTATTTTTATTTTATTTTTATTATTTATATACAATAGTGAAATAAATAGATATATACATCTATGTATAATGGTATATTTACAATGTGATTTTTGATTTTTAATTTTGTGCATTTTATTTGTTTTTGTTTTAATGGTTTTTATTTTATTTATTTACAACATAAAAAATAGAATATTTACAAAATTTTTGGAGATTAATTTTATTTATTTACAAGGCTAAATAAATATAGTTGAGTGGACTATATACACGGTGACTATGTACAAGTGTTCTATTTTTATTTTCTTTTCGATTTTTTTCTATTTTTGTTTTGATTTTTATAATAAATATATATACAATATATACAAGTCATTTTATTCTATTTTTCAAGGAAAATATATTTATTATATTTACAGGTATATTTACACACATGAGCCCCTATCTCCCTCTACTTTGGCTTTTATGCGGTCAGGCCCATGCTGAGCCCTCCCTTGGGTTAGGTTGTTCAATATTTATAATAAATATTTCCTCTTTTTCTTTTTAATCTTTATTCTTTTATTTTTGCACAAAAACATGCTAGTTATTACTTTTTACACCATGCATGCTTTTGGTAATTATTTATATTTACAAATATATACATGCATTTGCAAAGGTTTTTGTAGCTAAAATATAAGAATAAAGAGTGATGAATGAGTATTCATCACCCCCCTATACTTAACTTTGCTAGTCCCTTAGCAAACACTTATTTGAAAAAAAAGTGAAAAAGAAGAAAGAAAAAGAAAAGGAGAAGAATGTACATGGATCAAGGTTGATTATTAAACTTGCCTTCATTAAATTGAGGTATGGAGCTCGATCAGATCTTTGGATTATTAATTTGTCGGAACCTTATTTGGACTTAAGCCTAAAACTCAACAGCCTCTAAGTACCACTAATCTCTAATAAAGACTCCTCAATGCTCCAGATCAGAACAAGTCACCAAACACAAACCCTGAAGACCATGAATCTTTCCTTGTCCTGTGAATGTGAGGTATAAGCTCTCCACCTCAGAAATGGCAACTTGACAACCCTCCCCAACAAGGTAACTCTATGACCTCAATCTGGCCACTCTTTCCTCGAGGAGCGGGGTATTCCCTTCTAAGTTCAAGTTCAACCGGCTCAAGAAGAGGAGGAAGAAGAGAATGGACCATGGCCAGTGTAGCCATGTATCCTTGGGAGCTTGACTAGTTTAGCCAAGTCTCCCTGCTGCAAGCTACATAAGGTAGAACATGGATCTCAAGCTTTGCTTATTGCACTCTATATACATACTCCGGTGGGATTATCATTTTCTATCAGACCCACCATTTTTTTGGAGTTATTTTCTTTTTGCATTTTTTTTCAAGTGCATCTATACAACATATACATGTGCAGCATATATACAAGGAGTTTTTCCTCTTGAGCCAATAGACTATCCCTCTTTTGAAGCTTTATTGCAACCCACAACTCCCGTCGTTAGACCTCACGGCAACCAGACCAAGTTGAGACACACTTCCTTCACTAAAAGAAGAAGAGAGGTTACGCCTAGAAGTACTACCCTCATATGCTACCCCAAGTCAAGGAAGACTGCCTCCTCACCACCTCATCCGTAGAGAGCTCGTTGCAAAGTGCTGGTGTCCAAGTTAAGCCATTGTCTATATGAGTCATTTGTTGTTGTTAAGTGCTCTACTTAGGCTCATTGAGATGACATGTGATCATAGCCTAGTGGACTGAAAGAATTAAGTCACCATGGACCTGAAAAGCCTTAAACCTAAGCCTATAAGGTTCCACTTATAAATTAGGTGGATTAAGATCTTAATCAAGCTCCATTTCCCAAAATAATTCCAGGCTAGTTAAATGTCAACTATAATCGGAAAAAACTATATGCATATGTACAAAAGAGGCTGTTTACACAAATTTTTACAAACATGCAAAATTTTTGAAAAATGTTTTGAAATCATGAATGGATGATGCATGAAGTGCAAGTTTTGCAAAAGTATTTACACACATTTACACAAGATTTTTGCAAACTTTTGATTTTCAAAACATTTTGGAAAAAATTTGTACTATATACATAATTTTGATAAGAAAATATTTACACAAGATTTACACAAAAGATTTTTGAAATCATTTTTACAAAAATAATTTGTACACTAGCTATGTATGTGCAAATAAATGAATGTTTATTTACAGGAAAATTTTTTAATTTTTGTGATTTTTAAGGGTTTTTAGCCATTTTATTTATTAACACACTCACACAAAGTACGAGTTATGGCTAAAGTATATATGAAATATATACACACCCCCCTATACTTAGCTCGAATGATGTCCTCGGAGTCAAGAGCGATGAAGAAGACATAACTCGTGCTATGTATAGGGAAGTGAAAAGGAAGGCTATATACAAAGACGAATGAATGAATAGAAAGTCAACAAGATCTCGGGTGTTCCCCCTATACTTAGGATCAAGTAATCCTAAGTATAGCAGGCTGTACACTAAGGGAAAACCGAGTGGAGAATGTACAGGGTCTACCCCCCCTATACTTAGGGTAAAATATCCCTAAGTATAGGCAGCAAAATCATGGGTAGAGAAGAACAAAAGGAAACTCGAAGGTCCTACATCCCCCCTATACTTAGGGTAAAGTACACCCTAAGTATAGCATAATCAAAATATGAAGAAAGGGATGTGGGACTAAAGAATGTGATGATATGGACATCTGGATCTATACAAGTCGGAAGATCAGTGAAAATCAGGTGTGAGATGCAATAGATGTGAGTCAAAAGACCACATCTCACGCAAAATGAATTGGGGCAACATCAACGACCCGCGGCTCATGATCTAGAAATGGCTTGAGCCACTGGCCGTTCACTCGAAAGGTACTCTCAGAAGACAACTCGGATATATCAATGCTACCATTGTCGTGTACCTTTCTCACCAGATAAGGTCCCTTCCACTTGCTCTGTAGCTTCCCTGGAAATAAACGAAGCCTCGCATCAAACAGCCATACTCTCTGTCCAGGCTCAAAATGCTTGTGGCTGATGTGAGAATCATGCCACTCCTTCACTCTCTCCTTCTAATGTAGGCTGTTTGAGAAGGCAGTAACTCTAAGCTCCTCCAGGGCTGCTAACTCGGCCCTCCTCTGTTGGATCCATAAGTATCTCAGTGAGTGCCTAAAGTGACCTGTGTCTCAGCTCAACAGGTAAATGGCACGGCTTGCCATATACGAGGTGAAAGGGAGATGTGCCCAATGATGTCTTGAAAGACGTCCTATATGCCCACAAGACCGAGTCCAAAAGCTGTGACCAATCCTTTCGGTCAGGGCGGACGACTTTCTGCAATATAGTCTTGATCTCCCTGTTCGACAACTCGGCTAGACCATTCGTCTGTGGATGGTAAGGTGTAGCAACACGATGGTCTATGCCGAACTCGCTAGCAAGGGCCTTCACCTGGTCGTTGATGAAATGAGACCCCCTATCTGAAATCAATACTCGAGGTACCCCGAACCGCGTGATGATGTGCTTCTTCAAAAATCTGCAAACTGTCCTCGCATCAGCGGCTCGGGTGGGGATAGCCTCAACCCAACGACTCACATAATCTACGGCCAACAGAATGTACTCAAATCCCTGACTCTTAGGGAATGGACCCATGAAATCGATGCCCCATGCGTCAAAAACCTCACAGAAGTGAATGGGCTGCATCGGCATCATATCACGCAGTCCACAAGTGCCCATCCTCTGACAGTCAGTACACCTCTTCACAAACTCATCAGAGTCCTTGAAGAGGGTAGGCCACCACAAGCCGGATTGGAGCACCTTCTGTGCCGTTTTCCTCCCAGAATGATGTCCTCCTGCCTCAAGCTTGTGGTAGTAAGTGAGGACGCTATGGTGTTCCTCCTGAGGAATGCACCGACGCCAGACGCTATCCCCTCCTTTGTGGTAAAGGATGGGATCCTCCCAATGGTAGGACTTGGCCTTCACAAGGAAGGTCTCAAGCCTCTTCTTGGTCCAATCTTGTGGGACTTTCCCAACAACGAGAAAGTTCACAATATCAGCATACCACGGGAGTGAGGCGATAGCAAGGATCGCCTCATTTGGGAAAGTCTCACAAATGGGATCAATATGCTCAGACTCCTCAGGCTGCTCTAAACGGGAGAGATGATCCGCCACCACATTCTTGACTCCAGGCTTATCCTTGATCTCAATGTCGAACTCCTGGAGTAGAAGGATCCATCTAGTCAGTCTGGCTTTGGCATCCTTCTTTGCCATGAGGTATCGGATGGCGGTGTGATCAGTATACAGGGTCACTCTAGATCCAATGATGTAAGATCTGAACTTATCTAGGGCGAACACTACGGCTAGCATCTCCTTCTCTTTGACTGTATAATTCCGCTGCGCGGAATCCAATGTGCGGCTAGCGTAGTGGATAGCAAAGGGGACTCCCTCCCTCCTCTGTCCCAGCACGTCCCCCACAGCAAAATCGGAGGCAACCGTCATGATCTCGAATGGGAGAGACCAATCAGGCGGCTGAAGAACAGGAGCCTCTATAACATTCTGCTTAAGATTCTCAAAGGACGAAAGACACTTGTCATCGACAAGGATCTCGGTGTCTTTCATCAGTAGGTCAATCAACAGCCGGGCAATCCTGCTGAAATCATGAATGAATCGTCGGTAGAAACCGACGTGCCCTAGGAATGACCGTAGCTGCCTCAAATTGGACGGCGGTGCGAGTTTTCTAATGATATCTACCTTGGCCGGATCAACCTCCGTGCCCCTGTTGGAGATGATATGGCCAAGCACCGTCCCTTGGGTCACCATGAAGTGACTCTTCTCCCAAGATAGCACCAAGTGAATCTCTATACATCGCTGGAGTACTCGGTCTAGGCAGTCAAGACAGGAGTCGAACCCATCGCCGTAAACCGAGAAATCATCCATGAAGACCTCCAAACACTCCCCTACCATGTCCGAAAAGATCGACAGCATGCATCTATGGAATGTCGCAGGGGCATTGCATAGCCCAAATGGCATGCGTCGGAAGGCGTATGTGCCAAAGGGACAGGTAAAGGTGGTCTTCTCCTGGTCCTCAGGAGCGATGGCCACCTGGTTGTAGCCCGAGTACCCATCCAGAAAATAATAATGGCTCTTCCCTGCCAGTCTCTCAATGATCTGGTCAATAAAAGGCAGGGGAAATGATCCTTCTTGGTGGCCTGGTTGAGTCTCCTGTAGTCAATGCAGACCCGCCAAGAAGTGGGTACTCGTGTAGCAATCTCCTCTCCCGACTCACTGATCACAGTCGTGATGCCCGTCTTCTTGGGCACCACATGCAAGGGGCTGACCCACTTGGAGTCGGAGATGGGATAGATAAAATCGACGCTCCACCATTTCGAGATTTCCTTCATGACAACCTCTCTCAGATTGGGGTTCAGCCGCCGCTGGAACTCACGCGACGGCTTTACCTCATCCTCGAGATAGATATGGTGGGAGCACAGGGCCGGGCTAATCCCCTGGAGATCTGCTACGCTCCATCCGATTGTCTTGCGGTTCTTTTCAAGAACCCCCATCAAACGGGATTCTTGCTCTCCAGTCAGATCGGCGGAGATGATGACTGGGTACATCTCAGGCTCACCCGCAAGGAATCAATACTTCAGCGAAGTAGGGAGCGGCTTCAGCTCTGGACAGCTGGGTGCTGGCAAATCTGGCTTCGAAAGAAGCCGCGTGTATGCTGCCAAATCTACCCGGGAGAATGAGAACGTACTCTCGCAAACTGGATCTGAAGAAGGCTGCTCAACTGAACTGTCTCTGATCTGCTCGGCATCTACCTCCTCCTCAACTGTAGGCTCTGTAGAACTCAGGTCTGGCGTATAATCCTCGCAATCTGCCCAATCAGACTCTGAATCCGAGGGATCTGCATCAAACAAGGCGGCATCAGTACCACCATCATCACAAAAATCCGTGTCACGGTCAAAAACCT
Organism: Ottelia alismoides; assembly: GCA_037367405.1. Taxonomy (NCBI): domain Eukaryota; kingdom Viridiplantae; phylum Streptophyta; class Magnoliopsida; order Alismatales; family Hydrocharitaceae; genus Ottelia; species Ottelia alismoides. The sequence goes on from JAZKJV010002838.1 coordinate 35,456, forward strand.
GCTCTGCTGCCACTGAAGTATCCTGAACCAGGAATGTGCTCTCCAAGCTCTCCTCTGTTGTCATCTCTGCATCAGCGGTGTCTGAAAATGAGAGGATGGCCTGTGCTGCTGGGTCTGCCCAAACTGCCTCATCGTCTGTGATCACAAAGTCACAATCCTGGTGGATGTCTAGCCCGGCATCTGTCAGTTGCTCTGTATCTCAGGTGGTCTCTGAGCATGATCTGTCTATGGCTCGGCTGTCCTCGACTGTCTCTATTTGTACATTTTCGCCCTCGACGCGAAAGTATACCTTCCCGATATCATGGTCAGTCACCGCCTTGGCTGTGGCCAAGAATGGACGATCGAGAATGATGGGGGTATCGGTCACTGAATCAGGGATCTCCATGTCCAATACTACGAAGTCCACGGGGAATTGCAGGCCCTGAATAGTGACGACAACGTCTCGTAACAACCCCTTCGGCCTCTTGACAGATCGATCAGCAAACTGAAGGACTGTCCTGCTCTGTCTAAGAGTGCCAAACTCGAAACGGTCGAGAAGGGCTGCCGGAAGGAGGTTGATAGACGATCCGCTATCTAATAGAGTCCGGTTGAACCTCTGCTCTCTAATGTGACACCTGACATAAGGGGCTCCTGAATCTGGCCTCTTGGCCGGCAGACGGTTCTGAATCGCGAAACACGTGGCTTTCGTCAGCACATGGATCTTTGAATGGTGGTTCCTCCTCTTCCTCCTGACTGTAGTCATGTCTCTCAACGAACGCTGAAGAAGGGGAATGTGATGCAAAGCCTCCTGAAGAGTCATCTGGATATGGAAACGATCTATCATCTGCTAGCTGAACTCTTCATGATCTCTCTTTTTGGGATTTTCTGTTTTCTTCCCCTTCCCCATATGAAGGGCTCTATGGAAGGGGATCACTGGGTCCTTCTCAGATGAAGGACTAGGAAAAGGTCTAGACGGCTCGACGGCCGGATCCGCACATACATCAAGCACCACAGTGGGACCAGAAAAAACCAAACCTTTTCCTTTATTCACAACATGGGTCCGAGACACATCAGGGGAAGGAAAAACAACATATCTCTCTACATGAACTCTGGTGGCCTCAGTACCACCAGTGGCTGGATCAACTGGACGTCTCGCGGCCTCAGTACCGCGCTCTGGCTCGGCATCCCGGGTGGCATCAGTACCACCTCCTCGAACTGGTGAAATGGCAGCCTCAGCACCGCCTGTGGAGTCAGCATCCTTGGTGGCATCAGTACTACCATCATTATCTCGAGCGGCCTCAATACCGCTCTCCTCCTCCTCATCTGGCGCTCTAGGTGTATCCTCATGACGTCGCTCAGACGAGGCGCCGCCTGCTGGTGTCCTACCGCTCCTAAGTGTGACAAAATCAGCATCAAAAAGGTCTGCAGACATATCATCAAATGGATCAGTAGGAGTGGCATGCTCAGTGTAAGCTACCTGCTCAGACTTCCGCTTCAGGCTGTTGGGGTTCGGCTCGATCTGGGCAGGGATGGCGGCCTTCCCTCTCACTATGTCCTGCATCTCCTGGCGGAACTCGTCCATCTCCCGTCTGAAAGTGGCCTGCTGATCCGTGAGGAGGCGGGCTATGTCATCCAAAGCGGGGCTCTCGTGGGAGCCCGACGGGTAGCCTCTCAGTAATGAGGCTGCTGGAACTAGTGCTGCTGCTGCTGATAGGGGTATGGGTATGGTGGATGCTGCTGCTGGTGAGGCCGCTCACGCCTCCAAGACTGTCCCTGCTGATAGGGACGAGGATCGTAGGATGACTGTTGCTGCTGCTGTGAAGGGTAGACTGGGGGCTGCTGCTGCGGCTGGTGCTCTCTCTGCTGGTTGTACTGGCCTCCCTGACCAGATGGCTGTTGCTGGGGCTAAGTACCTCCGTTCCCCCACCTGAATCCGGGATGGTCTCGTCGGATTCCAGGCTGAGGGTGGTCATACCAAATCCTGTTGACATCCATCAACGATTCTGCATCGTACTGGGCTGGCGGGAGTACTACCAGAGGCTGATCAGACTGGTATACCACCATCTGCAAGTCTGGAGATGGTGGTGACTGGTAGGTGGGCTGCGGCTGCTGGTACGGCTCCGCCTGTACAAGGTGAACCTGTCTAGGCTGCTGGTGTGAGCTGGAGCGCTAGGACGAGCTGCTGCTGATGCCGTGATCGCCTCACGACTGAAGAAGGGGCTGGGAAGCCGTCTGTGCCTCCTGGAGACACATGAGCTGGGTCTTCATGTCGCTCAGAGTCCGTGCCATTGACGAGTCGGAAATCTACCCTTGTTAATGTGGTCTGATTAGACTAATTCGTTGCAGTCGGATAGATCCGCGATCGGTCAAAAATAACCGCACGGTTCGATTAATAGTCGAATGAATATATGCGCGGTTTTATGTTTATTTAGCCTGGGCAAGCCCCAGGGTCGACTCAAGGAGGCAAAGGAACAACTCGGGATCAGGTTAGAGTGATTAGATTGCGGTTTTCCAAGTGGTTTTTTTGGTATTTTTTTTAATGCAATAAAATGCCAAATGCAAGCTATAAATTGGATTAAGTAATACGACAAGAACCGACTTAGCCAAATTTAATTTTAATGTGAAATAAGACCAAATTAGACAAATGATATTTTTCCTAATAACCTAATCCAACAATGGATGCGAAAGGTATTTTTTTGAATTTTTGGCTTTAAGATGCACAAATGAAAAATGCAATCTTTTTTAGGGTTTTTATGCAATTTTTCGAGCAAATAGTATGCAAAAATTATGAAAAATTTACTGGAAGTTAAACATGGTGAAATGAAGTTACACTAATATTTTTGGATTTTTCTGACACTTTATGATTTTTTTATGATTTTTTTACTAAAAACAGAGCGACTATGAGTATTTAATTTCTAATAAATCAACGAAATCAAATTAACCAGAAATTGATTTATCTCAAATAGATAGTTCAATGGTGAATCCAGGAGAGTTGAAATTTCTCAAAAATGTTATTCGTGGAATTAATTAAAAATCAAGTACAGAAATCGCTCTACAATTTATTTTATGCAAAGACAACTCCGAATTAGACGAAACTTGTACAGTAATTAAAGCACACTAAAAGACATCATTCATAATTTTTTCACAATTTTTAAAGCAACATATAGGATTGTGCGAATTTCAGATCTTATATGGGCAAAATATCACTGATTTTCAATGTCTGAATTTTAATAAATAATCGGATGCTTATAAAAATGCAAATAAATAGCCAGAGGATAAACAATGAGTTGCTCTACAAAATGCTATTTTTGATAAAATAAAATGATGCAAAAATAGTGTCCAAGTTAACGTACAAATGTAGGGGTGTCCATGCAATACAAAATGAAAAATAAATGAACTGTACTCTGCCTGAGGGCACTTTTGGAATTAATAAAACTTGTAAAGATGAATGTGCAAAGTTCACAAAAAATAAAATAACAAAAAAATGAATCGACCTTTTCTTCTTGGCTTCAATCCCACGAAGGAGGCAGTTAGGGCATAAGGTCGTGGGCGGCGGTCGACGCGAGATGGGAGGGCGCGCGTACGGCGGGAGGCGGCGTCGGGCGCGGCGCTTGAGGCGGCGCCGTGGCTGGGCTGCGCGCGAGGCGAGCGCTGGAGCAACGCCGCGAAGAGGGCGGCACGCGCTGGGCGGACGTGGTCAGCCGCAGGTGGCTGCTGCGGGCGCAGGTGGCCAGGATGCTCGCGGTCGGGCGTTGCGGCGTTTCCAGGTGCGGCAGCCTGGAGAGGAGTTGGGGGGCGGGAAGGCGGCGCTCGAGGGCGGAGGACCGCGGCGTGCAGGTGGCACACGTCGAGCGGTGCCACGCGGAGAGGCGGAGGGCAGTCGCTGGTGGCGCGGGGTCCAAGCAGGCTGCACGGCCTGGAGCGTCGAGGGCGGCTGCCGAGGGGTGGTTGGATCTGGGCCACGCGGACCTGGAGCTGGCGTAGGCCGCGCGATGGGGTGCCGTGCGTGGGTGGCGCGCGGCCAACGTGGGGGTCGATGGGGGCTGCCAACCTGCTGGAGAAGGAGGCTGTGGCAGAGACGGTTGGGAGCAACACCTGCGGGTGGCGAGGTGGCGTCGACGTGCGTGCGAGAGGAGGTGCACCGGCGGAGTGGCCAGGGGCTGGTGGCTGCGTGGCTGGCCACAGTGGACCTGCAACTTTTTTTTTTGCCTTTTTTTTTGTTTGCAAGTTTTTTTGTTGTTGTAATTTTTTAATGTAAACAGGAACAAAAATATGAATTGAAATGAACTGGTGGTTTGGTGGTGGTGATGGCGATTTCATGATGGTGATGATGGTAATTTTTATGTGATGATGATAAAACAAGAAAGGAAATTTGTTAGATAAAAAAAATTGACAAGAAAAGATAGAGTACTTACCTGCGGTTCACCGTATTGTGAAGTCGCGTCGTGCGTCTTCCGGTTGTGGCCTCGATCCGACTCGGCGAAAATTCGGAGAAGCTATGCAGCTTGGATGTGGCTGCGACGAGGTCGATCTCTCTACCTCGGATCTCGCCAAATATGATGGAAACCGTCGTCGCGTCGAAGACTTACTCGATCGCTGTCACCGTCGAGCAGGCTGAGCTGGTGGTTCACTTTCTCTCTCGATTATGGTGGATGGTTAACAATGGAGGAGGTGATGTGATTATAAAGGAAGAGTAGAGGGAAGTTGGAGAGAATGGAGTGGTGGAGAGAGTGGAGAAAATGGAGGCTTGGAGTAGAAGGCAAGTAAGGGAAGAGGTAAAAGGGGGTTAAAATAATTTATTTAATAATATAATATAGTAGGCTACTAAAAATGATTAAAATAATGATAGTAAAATAGTAATAATAATAAATCTGAAAATAGTAAAAACTAAATCCGAAAATAAAATAATGGGGTGACATGTGGCGGCTCCAGGAGCTGCCACATGTCGCTCCTAGAAAAATCAAAAATTAAATGTAAACAAAAATCAATGAGAAATAATAAAAGAGATTAAATCAAAAAGTGGTCAACACGAAAGTTGCTCGTCTCGACAAGATCTACAACTTTCGTGAAGGGCCGAAAATCAAAGGAAATCATCTGTTCAAAAATGTATTTTTGGGTGGTACTTTATAGGTATAAAATACCGCATTTTATCTTTTGTAATTTTTTTGTCATTTTTAATAAAGCGAAAAATCAAAATAAAAATAGAGAAAATATGAGAAGAATATTTACAACTTAATCTAATTTTTTTGGATTTTTAATAATTAAGAAAATAAAATGGTAAAATACAGGGGCAAAATGGTCATTATGTACAATGTACAAAAGTGGTCCAAAACCCAAGTTTTGCATACGAGCTCCGATTTGGATGAAATTAGTCTTGTTTCGAAGGTCTCTGAATGTATATTACTTTAAAAGTGAGTAGACCTAATTCGGAGGTCGTATGAGAGAGATATGTGTGTTTTAAGGTCTAAGGTCTCCAATTGGGTTTGGGGTTTTATTGAGTAATTTTACAGGTTTGTATTTTTTTGATATTTTTCTTTAATTAGTGATAGTAATATATACACAATAGAGTTGGTTTTATTGGTTTTGGAGTTAGTATAAAATACATACAAATAAGGTATTTTATCTAATATACAGGTGGATATTTACAAGTGAAGTCGGCTTCTTATTTAATGCAAGTATGAATGCTAAAATGCAGATATTATGCTTGCGTGCATGAATGCTATTTATGCAATATAAGTGGAAATATGCTGCTATTTACTCGGGAACAAAGCTCTATTTTCAACTTTTAGAGTGATGAATCACAGATTCATCAGCCATCTGCTCCATCGGAGTGATGCCCTGGCACTGCTCTTCTCTATCAGCTCCATCCGATACAACTTCTCGCTAATGATGCCCATGTCCGCAGCTGAAGACTCTGCCTGTGTGCTGCTACTGCGGACGAACTGGAAGGACCAGCGTTGACCCGTGCTATCCTCTGGTACTGCACGGGTCCTGGCTGCTGGGGTCTGCCCTGAGTATACAACCTGGTCTGAGACATCACCATGTAGTTCTCGGCCATCTCCTCGTAGATAGCCCAGACCTGGTCATGATCCTTGGCGAAGTAAGACCCGCCACAAGAAGCGTTCACCAAGCCCTGGAGCTCTGGTGTCAGCCCGCTGAAAAAGCTTTGCACGAGGTTGGGCTTGGAAATATCGTGGTGCGGGCATCGATCAGTCAGCTCTCGGAACCTCTCTCATGCCTCATGGAACTGCTCGTTGGGGAGCTTGGAGAAGTTGCTGATAAGGGCTCTCGCTGCATTGGTCCGCCCGAGTGGATAGTACTTGTGTAAGTACTCGGTGCGGAGCTGCTCCCAAGTGTAAACAAACTTCCCCAGATGCTTCAGACAGGTGGCTGCTCTATCTGCCAAAGAGAAGGGGAAGGCAATCATCCGAATAGTGTCCTGGTCCACCTGGCGGTCGTGGACAATGCTGCAAATCATGAGGAACTCCTGGAGGTGGAGATGGGGATCCTCGGTGGCGAGCCTGTGGAAGCGGGGGAGTAACTGCAAGGTGTTCGGGGGGAACTTGAAGTCCCCCACGATGGCTGTAAGTATGACCCAGTGGTGCATCAGCGTCGATCCGGGGTTGTGCAACTCCCGCATCGGTCTCGGTGGTCCTCCTGCCGCGGCTGCGGCGGCTGCTGCCGCTGCGGCGGCTGCTGTGGCTGCTGCTGCGGCTGCTGCATATGCATCATCCGGGATCCTCGGTCCCTCTCTCCTCTGCTCGCGCTCTGCTCTCATCTCCTCCATCTCTCGCCTCATATCCAGTATGAACGCTCCCTGATCCCTCAACTGCTGCTGAACTGTCTCGAGGGAGGCAATCAGGGTGCAGTTAATCGCTCCATGATCCAACACAAAGTGCTCAGGCTGTGGACCTCTGGAGCGATCCTCGGAACTGCCGGCCATGGTGTCTGCAAAACCAAATGACCCAAACTCAGGTGCTGATAAATCTGACAATCTCTCCTCTGGCACTGGTCACTCGGAACCAAAAGAAAGGGGGTCGAGGAGGAATAGGGCGGAATCGTACTCGGGCTCAGAGAGCTGGTCTCGGCTCTCGCGAGCCAACCTAGATGAACGGGTAGACACGCCCAAAAGCGGTGCAGCCAGAGGCTGCCTAAGATATCGTCTACCCATCATCGTGATGTAGCGAGTAAGGCGGATGGGATCTGGAGAAACTATGATCAGCAAACAAACCCCTCTGTTCACCAACGCACGTGAGCTGAAGATCGTGAAAGTTAGGTCAAATTATCTTATCCAATTTTATTTTGGTGAACAAACAGAATATCAGAGCGATTATGTGACCTGCTGGGATACCCGATGCTACCCCAACCGACTGTCCCGCACGAAAGAGTCGGTAATCAGTCGGGAATAGCACCGGAGGGCTCTACCTAGTGTACGGGTCACTCTCTCGCACAATCAAACCAACCAATGAGGTGTCTTTTAGGTTCAATAGCTTAAACAGTCCCAATTTTATGGTTTTTCTTTTTAATATTTTTCAATAAAAACAAAAGGCCTAACGAATTTTTCGGTTCTCCTGATTATTAAGTCAAAAACAGAGGGAGAAGATGAAAAAGCTGATGCGTGAAGAAATCAATGATGCATGCAAAGATAGAAATGCGTACCTGTCTCCAGCACTATACATGCAAAGTGATCCGCGTAGAATTGTAAAGACTGAAAGAAACTACCTATATGGTGCAGCGGTAAAAACCGAGTCCTAAGCAGGCAATTTCTATTCGAAGAACCGTCTAACTGGTCACCGATCCTTCAAGCCAAAGGGTCCGGTCTCGGTCTACCCCTCCTCCTCCCGACACATCGGGTTCATAAGCAGCGCTTGGCAGGGCAGGCTACGGCACGTAGGCTACGAAGGGAGTGAATCAGTTATTTTATTAATGATTTATTAGTAGATCCAATTAACGCTCTATAGGAACAAGCACTCAATTAAATGTAGGGATCCTACTAATTACGGCACAGTCAAGCAGAAAATCCTAAATCTAGGGGCTCGAGAAAAACCGCGTAAAACCGTAAAAGGCAGCTAAGAAAAACAAAACCGTGAAAAAGCCGTGAAAAATCCTAAGGGTCCCCCGAGCACACCGGTGCTCGGCGAAACAGACCCGCTACAAAATCCAAATCCACAGTTTGTCCCTGTATTAATACAATAATCCGATGAAATGAAAATAAAGTCTAAGCTAATCCTACTCTAATCCTCTCCCACTCAGCCTCTCTCTCACGCTCTCCTGCGGCTCCGCGCAGAAGGGAGCCGCTTCCGAGTCTCGCAGTTGCGCCGGTTTATCAAAAGTTGCCGCCTCGGTCCCTGGGTCCTCGCAAGAAAGAGACAAAGGGTCAAACCAATAGAATAATCAAATATAAACAAGAAATAAAAAACAAGGGTATATGTGCAAAAATGACTAAGGAAATAAACAAACAAAATCAGTCAAAAATAAAAAGAAAAGAAAATAAAATAAAAGAAAATAAAACAAGAATAAACGAAAATAAAAATCCGCGAGAAGTCGCAGACTCAGAAAGAGCCGTGGAAAGCCGTGAAAAAGAAAACAAAGAGAAAATGAAAAATAAAAAGAAAAACTACTAAGTCGTGCTCCCCGGCAACGACGCCATTATGATGAGCCAAAATTCGATCAATCGGGATCAGGTCAAAATATCACTCGGTTCGTTGCGACCCGGATCGATGAGAACCTCAGCTCAATCAAGAAAAAAGTAAAGCAGACCCCCAAAATCAGAGAAAAATCAAATAAAAGCGATAGCGGTCCTGGCTATTAGATTAGCCTGGTATAGCGACCAGGGTCGGACTCAGGGAGCACGTGATGGCCTCGCAGCCTACGAAGTAGTCTAAAAAAAGAATTAAAAATAAAAGACAAGTGTTTTTGGTGGATTTTTAATTGTTTTTATTTTTTTTGGATTTTTAATTAATTTAGAAAATAAAGAAACAAGGGAAACAACCAACTTCAAGCAATTATTTAATGCATCAAAAATCAATCAAAAATTCAAATAAAAATGTTTTTATGCTTTTTATGACTTTTACTGTTTTTAGTGAATTTTTGATATTTTTCTGATTTTTATTTAATTTTCTAAAAATAAAACAATGCAAGAAACTGAAGGTGTTGTCCAGTCAGGAGTAAAAGGCCAATTTAAATTGCAAAAAGGGCCTTAACACTCCTGGAGGTAATTTTCCTATAAACTAGAAAGTTCAAGGAAAATTTGGGCACTAGGTTTATTATTTTTAGATTTTTAAATTATTTATTATAATTTATATGATTTGTTATGTGTTTTTAATTTTTATGGGTTTTATATAATTAAAAATGACCAAATTTGGTCAGCAAATCAAGCAAGCCAAAATACACAGTAGCTAATTTTTTTAAAATTTTTAGGTGAGTTTTAAAATTTTTTTTTGTGAACTTTTAAATCAGACAATAAAGAAAAAGGATGTTTTTGAATTTTTAAAAATATCAAATAAAAGAAAAAATGTCTCCAAAAATTCTATAAAATATTTCAAACATGGCAGGAGCCATGTTTCCAATTTTCATTGAATTCGGAGTAAGTTTGATATTTTATTCAAAATAAAAACCTAGATACAGTGCATAGGGACATGTACGTAAATAATGAAAGCTCCAGGGGGTCTGGTGCAAAATTCCCAAGGCACATGTCTGGGGCACTCAGGTTCCTATTTGCAAAGAAATAAAGTTTCTGGGCTTAATAATAACAAGTATTAAAAGCCCAGGAACTTTAGTGTAATTTACCCACTAATATAATGCACATGCGCATAAAAATCACTCACAGGGGCATATCTGCAATTTTCTAAAACATTTCATTCATTCCATAACATTCTAGAACTACAGAGCTAAACATGCAAATTACCCAACAAAGCACGTGTCGACGCACGTGCTACACTACAGACAAGGGTATACATGCAAATATAGAAACAGTCGGGGTCCAAAGTGCAAATGTACCAAATAAAAACAACTAACTATGGTATTTACATGACTAAACACGAAATAAAGTACATAGAGGGGCCTAAGGGATAAATTACCCTTTATTAGGTCGATCGTCAGATAGATGCCACGTGGAGATCCATCGGCTCAAATGCGTTGCGGCTCCACCTCTATGATCGAACGGTCCCAGTCTCTCCTCCTCAGATCAACGGTGCTGGCAGCTCCTGAAGTGAACGGTGGGGATCAAAGCTGGAGCAGGAGGAGCATTGGATGGTGTCTGAAGGTCCTGGAGGAACAGGAGGCCGACGAACTTCGCCGGCCCAGTACGCGTGCTCCGGGCATTCGCGGGGGATGCTGATGATGGGAGAAGCTTCGGCTTGGCTCCCCGCGTCTGCAGAATGCCTCTGATGAATCAACGGAGCTCCGAAGAGCTCTGTCGACTCCGGCGGAGGAGAAGCTCCGGCTCTCAAGAAGGAGGGCCTCAGACAGCCCTCGATTGACATGCAAAACGCAACCAAAGAGCTCCTGGGTCGAGGGCAAACTGCCTCGACCCCGTTAGCGGTGGTGAAGGTGGACGGTGCGGTGGTGCGGGCGATCCCTGGCGATGCGATGGCGAAGGGGTTTGAACCCCAGCTCCTGTGCGAGCTGGGTTGAACGGAGGGGCAAAGAAGGTGCGCGGGAGGAAGGCGAGTGTGGTGGTGCGGTCCGATGATCGAATGGACGGTGGGTGTGGCCGGAATCGATGATGGTCGACGACGGCGAAATTTGGGCGAAATTAAAAATTAAAGAACAGGGAAGGGAAGTAGTGCTACCTAGGTGGTCGAGTCGACTGTGGAGGAGCTGGGCTTGCTCCTGGTCCTTGCCTCAAGGACCGTCGGCGTCCGAGGCTCTGGTGCTACCTCCAGGCGGCGCACGGCGGCAGAAGCTCGCCGGATTGATGGACTCCTTGCTCCCTCCTCGTTGCAACACCCTCTGGGGCGAGCTGTCACTATCTCCAAGACGATGGAGGTCACTGGGTGGAAAGCAAATGATCAAAAGATGCAAAAATGGCAGGCGGAGCTCGGCTTTTACTCAGCCAGGGGTCCGGCTAGAAGTGATCGGGTAGGGCAGCTCGGGGCGCGGACCCCGAGGCGGGCACCCCGGCGAGGGTGTCGGATTTGGCAGGAACGAAACGGACCCAGGGTTTAGGCGAGAGGTGATCGGGTTTAGACGCCAAAATAAGGAGAAGTCGGGTCGGGCGTCTTAAACCCGTGGGAAGTGGTCCACAGGGGGGAGTTGACCGGGCGGTCAACAACCCCCGTGGACCAATGAGAATCAGCCACGTTAGAAAATATTTAGAAATTGAATAAAAAATCAATAAATGGCCGAATTATAAAAAACTTAAAACATGAAATATTTTTGTTTTAATTTTTTCTATTTTTTGTGATTTTTAATTAATTTTTCAAAATAAAATAAGGTATTTACACTATATAGCTATATATAGGTATATATACAATATGTCTTTTTTTATTTTTGATTTTTAATTTGTTTTTTTTGTGCATTTTTATTCCTATATTATATTTTATTTATTTATAGTATAAAATTAGGAATAAAAGGGTATTTTTATTTTATTTTTATTATTTATATACAATAGTGAAATAAATAGATATATACATCTATGTATAATGATATATTTACTATGTGATTTTTGGTTTTTAATTTTGTGCTTTTTATTTTGTTTTTGTTTTAATGGTTTTTATTTTATTTATTTACAACATAAAAAGTAGAATATTTACAAAATTTTTGGAGATTAATTTTATTTATTTACAAGGCTAAATAAATATAGATGAGTGGACTATATACATGGTGACTATGTACAAGTGTTCTATTTTTATTTTCTTTTTTATTTTTTTCTATTTTTGTTTTGATTTTTATAATAAATATATATACAATATATACAAGTCATTTTATTCTATTTTTTAGAGAAAAATATATTTATTATATTTACACGTATATTTACACACATGAGCCCCTATCTCCCTCTACTTTGGCTTTTATGCGGTCAGGCCCATGCTGAGCCCTCCCTTGGGTTAGGTTGCTCAATATTTATTCTAAATATTTCCTCTTTTTCTTTTTAATCTTTATTCTTTTATTTTTGCACAAAAACATGCTAATTATTACTTTTTACACCATGAATGCTTTTGGTAATTATTTATATTTACAAATATATACATGCATTTGCAAAGATTTTTGTAGCTAAAATATAAGAATAAAGAGTGATGAATGAGTATTCATCAGGACTCCATCCCTCCTCTGTCCCAGACGGCAAAATCGGAGGCATCCGTCATGATCTCGAATGGGAGAGACCAATCAGGCGGCTGTAGAACAAGAGCCTCTATAACACACTGCTTGAGAGTCTCGAACGACGAAAGACACTTGTCATCGACAAGGAACTCGGTGTCTTTTGTCAGCAGGTCAGTCAACGGCCGGGCAATCCTACTGAAATCATGAATGAACCGTCAGTAGAAACTGACGTGCCCCAGGAATGACCGTAACTGTCCCAAATTGGACGGCGGTGCGAGTTTTCTAATGACATCTACCTTGGCCGGATCAACCTCCATTCCCCTGTTGGAGATGATATGGCCAAGCACCGTCCCTTGAGTCATCATAAAGTGACTCTTCTCCCAAGATAGCACAAGGTGGACCTCTATACATCGCTAAAGCACTCGGTCTAGGCAGTCAAGACAGGAGTCAAATCCGTCACCGTAAACCGAGAAATCATCCATGAAGACCTCCAAGCACTCCCCTACCATGTCCGAAAAGATCGACAGCATGCATCTCTGAAAGGTCGCAGGGGCATTGCATAGCCCAAATGGCATGCGTCGGAAGGCGTATGTGCCGAAGGGACAGGTAAAGGTGGTCTTGTCCTGGTCCTCGGGAGCGATGGCCACCTGGTTGTAGCCCGAGTACCCAACCAGAAAACAATAGTGGCTCTTCCCTGCCAGTCTCTCAATGATCTGATCTATAAAGTGCAGGGGGAAATGATCCTTCTTGGTGGCCTGGTTGAGTCTCCTGTAGTCAACACAAACCCACCAAGAAGTGGGTACTTGTGTAGCAATCTCCTCTCCAGACTCACTGATCACAGTAGTGATGCCCAAACTCGCTAAAGTATTGCCTTGCGGTTCTTTTCAAGAACCCCCATCAGACGGGATTCTTGCTCTCCAGTCAGATCGGCGGAGATGATGACTAGGTACATCTCAGGCTCACCCGCAAGGAATCGATACTTCAGCGAAGTAGGAAGCGGCTTCAGCTCTGGACAACTGGGTGCTGGTGGATCTGGCCTCTGGAAAGTCTACGTGAACGCTGCCAAATCTGCATGGGAGAACTGAAACTCTCTCTCAATCTCACAAACTGTAGAAGGCTGCCCTGCTAGACTGTCTCTGCTCTGCTCAGCATCTACCTCCTCCTCAGCTGTAGGCTCAGTGGAAATCAGATCTGGCATATAATCCGCACAATCTGCCCACTCAGAATCTGACTCTGAGGGATCTGTATCATCTAAGGTGGCATCAGTACCACCATCGTCACAAAAATCAGTGTCGCGGTCGAGAATCGGCTCTGCTGCCTCAAAAGTATCCTGAACCAGGAATGTGCTCTCCAAGCTCTCCTCTGCTGTCATCTCTGCATCAGTGGAATCTGAAAATGAGAGGATGGCCTGTGCTGCTGGGTCTGCCCCAACTGCCTCATCGTCTGTGATCACAAAGTCACAGTCCTGGTGGATGTCTAGCCCTGCATCTGTCAGCTGCTTTGTGTCTGAAGTCGTCTCTGAGCATGCTCTCTCTCTGCTCTGTTGTCCTCGACCGTCTCTATTTGTACACTTTCGCCCTCAATGCGAAAGTATACCTTCCCGCTATCATGGTCAGTCACCGCCTTGGCTGTGGCCAAAAACGGGCGACTGAGAATGATGGGGGTATTGGTCACTGAATCAGGGATCTCCATGTCCAACACTACGAAGTCCACGGGGAATTGCAGGCCCTGAATAGTGATGACAACGTCTCACAACAACCCCTTCGACCTCTTGACAGATCGATCAGCAAACTGAAAGATTGTCCTGCTCTGTCTAAGAGTGCCCAACTCAAAGCGGTCGAGAAGGGCTACCGGAAGTAGGTTGATCGACGATCCGCTATCTAATAGAGTACGGTCGAACCTCTGCTCTCTAATGTGACATCTGACATAAGGGGCTCCTGAATCTGGCCTCTTGGCTGGCAGACGGTTCTGGATCGCGAAACAAGTGGCTTTTGTCAGCACGTGGATCTCTGAATGGTGGTTCCTCCTCTTCCTCCTGACTGTGGTCCTGTCTCTCAGTGAACGCTGAAGAAGGGGAATGTGCTGCAAAGCCTCCTGAAGAGTCAGCTGTATGTGAAACCGATCTATCATTTGCTGACTGAACTCTTCCTGCTCTCTCTTTTTGGGATTTTCTTTTTTCTTCCCCTTCCCCATCTGAAGGGCTCTAGGGAAGGGGATCACAGGGTCCTTCTCAGATGAAGGACTAGGAAATGGTCTAGACGGCTCGACGGCCGGATCCACACATACATCATGCACCACAGTGGCACCACAAAAAACCAAACCCTTTCCTTTATTCACAACAGAGTTCTGAGATACATCAAAAGCAGGAAAAACAACAGGTCTCTCTACAAAAGCATGGGTGGCCTCAGCACCACCATCGGTTGGATCGACTGGAAGACTCGCGGCCTCAGTACCGCGCTTTGGCTCGGCATCAGGGGCGGCCTCAGTACCACCTCCTCCAACTGGTGAAAAGGCGGCCTCAGCACCGCCGGTGGAATCAGCATCCTTGGTGGCATCAGTACCACCGTCATCATCTCCAGCGTCCTCAGTACCGCTCTCCTCCTCCTCGTCGGGCGCTTTGGTTGTATCCTCATGATGTAGCTCAAACGAGGCACCGCCTGCTGGCATCCTACCGCTCCTAAGTGTGACAAAATTAGTATCAAAAAGATATCCAGTCATATTACCAAATGCGTCACTAGGAGTGGTATACTCAGTACAAGCTACTTGCTCAGATTTCCTCTTCAGGCTGTTGGGGTTCGGCTCAATCTGGGCAGGGATGGCAGCCTTCCCTCTCACAATGTCCTGCATCGCCTAGTGGAACTCGTCCATCTCCCGTCGAAAGGTAGCATGCTGATCAGTAAGAAGGCGGGCTATATCATCGAAGGCGGGGCTCTCGTGAGAGCCCGACGGGTAGCCTCTCTGGTAGTGAGGCTACTGGAACTAGTGTTGTGGCTGAGAGGGGTACGGGTGATGTTGCTGCTGCTGCTGGTGAGGCTGATCTCGCCTCCAAGACTGTCCCTGCTGATAGGGATGAGGACCATACGACGACTGCTAATGCTGCTGTGGTGAGTACACTGGGGGCTGCTGCTGCTACGGCTTGTGATCCCTCTTATGGCCGTACTGTCCACCCTGACCTGATGCTGCTGCTGGGGCTGGGCACCTCTTATCCCCCAACGGAATCCGGGATGGTCTCGTCGGATACCGGGCTGAGGGCGGTCATACCAAATCCCGTTGACTTCCATCAACGGCTCTTCATCATACTGGGGTGGTGGGAGTACTGCTAGAGGCTGATCCAGCTAGTATACCACCATCTGCAAGTCTGGAGATGGTGGTGACTTGTAGGTGGGCTGCGGATGCTGGTACGGCTCCGCCTGTACAAGGTGAACTTGTCTAGGCTGCTAGTGAGAGCTGGAGCGCTGGGATGAGCTGCTGCTGCTGCCGGTATCGCCTCGTGACTGAAGACGGGGCTGGGAAGCCGTCTGTACCTCCTGAAGACACATGAGCTGTGTCTTCAAGTCACTCAAAGTCTGTGCCATCTGCTCCATCTGAGGGATGCCCTGACACTGCTTCTTCTCTATAATCTCCATCCGGTCCAGCTTCTCGCTGATGATCCCCATGTCCGCGGTTGATGACTCGGCCTGTGCTGCTGCTACCGCGGACGAACTGGAAGGACCGGCGTCGACTCGTGCTATCCTCTGGTACTGCACGGTCTGTGGCTGCTGGGGTCTGCCCTGAGTGTATAACCGGGTCTGGAACATCACCATGTAGTTCTCAGCCATCTCCTCGTAGATGGCCCAGACCTGGTCGTGATCCTTGGCGAAGTAAGACCCGCCACAAGAAGCGTTCACCAAGCCCTGAAGCTATGGTGTCAGCCCGCTGAAAAAGCTCTACACGAGGTTCGGCTTGGAAATGTCGTGGTGCGGGCATCTGTTAGTAAGCTCTCTGAACCTCTCCCATGCCTCATGGAACTGCTCGTTGGGGAGCATGGAGAAGTTGCTGATCAGGGCTCTCGCGGCATTGGTCCGCCCGAGTGGGTAGTACTTATGCAAGTACTCGGTGCGGAGCTGCTCCCAAGTGTAGACAAACTTCCCCAGATGTTTCAGCCAGGTGGCTGCTCTGTCTGCCAAGGAAAAGGGGAAGGCAATCATCTGTATCGTGTCCTGGTCCACCTGACGGTCGTGGACAGTACTGCAAATCATGAGAAACTCTGGAGGTGGAGATGGGGCTCCTCGGTGGCGAGCCCATGGAAACGGGGGAGGAGCTGCAAGGTGTTTGGGGGGAACTTGAAGTCCCCCACGATGGCTGGTAAAACAACCCAGTGATGCGTCAGGTTCGATCCGGGGTTGTGCAACTCCCGCATCGATCTCGGTGGGTCTCCTGCTCCTGCCGCGGCGGCTGCCGCTGCGGCGGCGGCCGCGGCGGCTGCTGCATCTGGGACTCTCGGCCCGTCTCTACGCTGCTCTCGCTCTGCTCTCATCTGCTCCATCTCTCTCCTCATGTCCAACATAAAATCTCCCTGATCCCTCAACTAGGTTCGGCTTTGTGATATCGTGTTGCGGGCATCTGTTGGTAAGATCTCTGAACCTCTCTCATGCCTCGTGAAACTGCTCGTTGGGGAGCTGATGAATACTCATTCATCACTCTTTATTCTTATATTTTAGCTGCAAAAACCTTTGCAAATACATGTATATGTTTGTAAATACAAATAATTACCAAAAAGCATGCATAGTTTAAAACTAATAATTAGCATGTTTTTGTGCAAAAATAAAAGAATAATGAATTAAAAGAAAAAGAGGGAAATATTTAGAATAAATATTGAGAAACCTAATCCCAAGGGAGGGCTCAGCATGGGCCTGACCGCATAAAAGCCAAAGTAGAGAGAGATAGGGAGCTCATATGTGTAAATATACCTGTAAATATAATAAAAATATTTTCCTCTAAAAATAGAATAAAATGGGCTTGTGTATATTTGTAAATATTTGTAAAGACAAAATCAAAATAAAAATAGAAAAATTAAAAAGAAAATAAAAATATTCACTTGTATATATTCACCATGTACATAAGACCACACCTATATTTATTTAGCCTTGTAAATAAATCAATTAAAATCCCTAAAAACTTGTATATAGTCTATATTTTATGGTGTAAATAAATAAAATAAAAACTATAAAAACAAAAATCAAATAAAAAGAACAAAATTAAAAACCAAAAAGAACATTGTATATATACCATGTATATAAATGTATATATCTATTTATTTTACCCTTGTATATAAATAATAAAAATAAAATAAAAATATCAAAATACTCCTAATTTTATGCTATAAATAAATAAAATATAAAATGGGAATAAAAATGTACAAAAATAATTAATTAAAAATCAAAATTGAAAAAATCAATATTGTGTAAATACCTATGAATAGCACTATTATGTAAATACCTTATTTTTATTTCGAAAAATTAATAAAAAAACCACAAAAAATAGAAAAAATTAAAACAAACATTTTTCATGTTTTGAGTTTTTAGTAATTCGGCCATTTAGTATTTTATTTTTAATTTCCAAATAATTATGACATGGCCTGCTCTGATTGGTCCACGGGGGATGTTGACCCCCCGGTCAACTCCTCACCTTGGACCACAGGGTTTCGGATCTGAGCCTCCAACCCGATTTCTCGAAATTACCTACGCTCGATCCGACAACCAAATCCGTGAATCCCGGGCTCCACTTCTTCACCTTGCATCCGAGAGGCACGCCCGATCATTAGCCTAGGGATCCGTGCTCCGAGCTTCACGCCAGACTCCATTCTTGCTGGACCCTCGTTCGTATAAAGTCTGAGCTCCGCCTCCATTTTTCGCATCATTGGCTCATTCATTCTCCACCCCAGGACCTCCATCATCTCCGCCTGAGTGACAGCAGTCGGCCGGTGGTGTCGCAGCGAGGAGGGAGCGTGTAGACCACTGATCTGGCATCTTTGCGTCGCCGTGCGCCGCCTGGAGGTGGTGCTCGAGCCTCGGGCACCGACGGCCCTTGAGGCAAGGACCTGGAGCATCCCCAGCTCTTCCACAGTCGACAGCATCCAGTAGGTAGCCTTCTTTCCCTCTCCATTTAGCTAATTTTCATTTTCCCCCAAATCGACCCGTCGTCGTCCATCGCTGATTCCGACCACCCTCGCCTTCGTCCCGATCATCGGAGTTGCCCATCATCTCTGCCTTTCCTCCGCGCACATTCTCCGCCCACTCATTCAACCCAGTTCGCACAGGAACTGGGATTGGGGCTCCTCCGCCGTTGCTTCGCCGGCGCCCCTTCATTCCGACGCACTGTTCACCTGCACCACCCCTAACCGGGTCGAGGCATTTTGCCCTCGACCCAGGAGCTCGTTGCTTGGCTTTGCAGGTTCATCCGATCCCATCTGAGGGCTTCGACTCTTTGGAGCAGCAGCTCCTCCTCCGTCGACGTCGCCTAAGCTCTCTGGAGCTCCGCTGCGTCATCGGAGAGGACCACCAGACGCGGGAGGCTCAGGCAAACCTTCTCCGATCTTCAACAGCCTCCGAGGAGGTCTCCAGCGCGCACATGAGCCCGGCGAAGCTCGCCGGCATCCAGTTCGTCGAGCACCCTCCCCAACCGTCCGATCGACCTCCCGCTCCAGTTCAGATCTCAGGCGTCCATTTGAGGAGCTGTCAGCACCGTCAGATCCTTGGAGGAGTGATCGTGACCGTCGACTCAGCGAGGTTCATCCACATCGTACAAGAACCGTAAGATCAGCCACGTGGTGAGCCCGCAGCCGTTCGATTCGAGCCGAGGACCCTGCGTGGAGGCGCCACCTCCCTAGACCGTCGGATCTCCACATGGCGCTCATCCGTCCTTCGGATATAATAAGGGGTAAATTTCTTGTAGGCCCCCCTGTTTGTTTCTTTTATTAGTTAGTCTTGTAAATATCGCATATAGTTGTTTTTATTTTGGTACATTTGCACTTAGGACCTCGTACTGTAGTTTATTTGCTTTTATACCCCTGCTTGTAGTGGAACACATGCTTCGACACGCGCGTTTGTGGGATATTTGCATGAATGGACCTATTGTTTCAGGGTGTTAATGAATGAATTTATATTTTTAGTAATTGCAGAAATACCCCTGTGAGTGTTGAATTTGTGCATGTGCTTTATTTCGTGGGTAATTTATACGTATGCCCCTGGACTTTTAGTACGAGTTACTAAATAGCCCAGGGACTTAAGTTTTCTTGCAATTAGGTCCCTGTGTGCCCAGGTCATGCGCCTCGCGCGTGAGTTCTTGGATAAATTGCACCGGACCCCTTGGAACTTCTCTTAATTGCGTACAGGTCCCTATGCACTATACTATTATTTTTTATTTTAATAAAATAGTAAACCAACTCCAAATTTGACGAAAATTGAACACATGTCTCCTACCATGGTGTAAAATTTTCTCTAAATTTTGGAGATATTTTTTATTTCATTTATTATTTTTAAAAATTCAAAAACACACATTTTCTTTACTGTCTAGCTTTAAAAATCACAAAAAAATATTAAAACACCTCTAAAAATTACAAAAAAATATATATTGTTTGTTTTGTCTTGTTTGATTTTCTGACCAATTTTGGTCATTTTTAGATTTATAAAACCTATAAAAATTACAAAACCCCTAAAAACCCATAAAAATTCTAATAATTAAAAGAAAATCAAAAATTAATAATTCCAATGGCTAAATTTTCCTTGTGTTTTCTTCTTTACTGGAAAATTACCTTCAGACCTTGCTAGGGCCATTTTGTATTTTAATTTGGCCCTCCAAGTCTGACTGGACAGTGCCTTGCTTTTTCTGCCTTGTTTGATTTTTATAAAATTCAATAAAATCAGAAAATATCAAAAATTACCCAAAAATAGTAAAAAATATAAAAAAAAACATAAATACATTTTTGTTTGAATTTTTGGATGATTTTTGAGTAGTTAAATAATTGTTTGAAGTTGCTTGATTTATTGCTTTTCTATTTTCTTAAAAATATTAAAAATCCACCAAAAAAAGCCTTCTCTTTTATTTTATTTCTTTTTTAGACTACTTCGTAGGCCGCGAGGCCATCACGTGTTCCTTGTGTTTGACCCTGGTAGCTATACCAGGTTAATCCTATAGCGAGGCCACTACTTTGAGCTTGTTTGATTTTTACCTTATTTTGGTGGTCTATATTTTTCTCGATTGACACCGCTTGGTGACTTGGGTCACAACGACCCTTGATTATCTTAACCCGAGTTGTCAGGTGTGTCATCAGGAGCATGGAGAAGTTGTCGATCAGGGCCCTCGCTGCATTCATCCACCCGAGCGGATAGTACTTATTCAAGTACTCGGTGCGGAGCTGCTCCCAGGTGTAAACAAACTTCCTCAAATGCTTCAGCTAAGTGGTTGCTCTATCTTCCAGTGAAAAGGGGAAGGAGATCATCCGAATGTTTTCCTCGTCCACCTTCCGATCGTGGACGGTGCTGTAGATCATCAGAAACTTCTGGAGATGCAGATGGGGCTCTTCAGTGGCGAGCCCATGGAAGCGGGGTATGAGCTGAAGTGTGTTCGGGGGGAACTTGAAGTCCCCCACGATAGCTAGAAGTACCACCCACCGGTGCGTCAGTGTTGATCCGGGGTTGTGCAACTCCCGCATCGGTCTCGGCTGCTCTGGTGTTGCTACTGATGCGACTGCTGCGACTGTTGCGGCTGTTGCCGGCTCATCGGGTCTCCTCGGTCCGTCTCCAGGCCCGCGCTGCTCGCGGTCGTCTCTCATCTGCTCCATCCCTCTCCTCATTTCTATCATAAACGCCCCCTGATCCCTAAGCTGCTGCTGCATCGTCTTGAGGGAGGCGATCAGGGTAGTGTTGATCGTACCCTGGTTCAGGACGTATGTCTGCTCTGGTTGGGGACCTCCGGTACGGTCATCGCTGCTGTCGGCCATGGTCTCTACAAAGGCAAAAGACCCAAACTCAGGTGCCGATAAATCTGTCTGATGTCTCTCATCTGGCATGGGCATCTCGGTAATAGAAGAAGGGTGGTCAAGGGGGAACAGGGCGGAATCGAACTCGGGTTCGAAGAGCGGTTCTCGGCTCTCACGAACCAACCTAGATGAACGGGCTGGAGTGCTGAAAAGCGGTGCAGCCAGAGGCTGCCTAAGATACCTCCTGCCCATCATCTTGATTAGGAGAGTCGGGCGGATGAGATCTGGAAACAACCACGATGAGCAAACAAACCCCAATTTCACCTACTCAACAGAGCTGAAGACCGTAAGAGTTCGGTCAATTATCTTGTCAATTTTTATTTAGGTGATCATGTCAGGATATAAGAGCGGTTATGTGACCTGTTAGGAATACGACTCCCCCAGGAGACTATCCCGATCCCGAACTAGATCTTTCCCAGCTAGTACAAGCTGCGGACCGTTTAACGGCTACCCGATCGGCTTGCTCTGTTAATGATATTGTGGCCCGCTTTACCGGAGACCGGAGCGATCCTCACTGGAGAACGATTAGCCCAGAAGTAGTAGTCTGAATAAGGGGTCAGATGTGGCTCTAGCCTAGGGTACGGGTCACTCTCTCGCGCATACAAACCAGACAATGAGGGGGTTGCTCTCCCCAAGACAGATTTTTTGGTGAAGTGTCTTTTAGGGTCGGGTTTGTTTAGCAGTCCCAAATTTTATGGTTTTTGTTTTTTTGATATTTTTCAAATAAAACAATGCCTAATGAATTTTTTGGTTCTCCTGATTATTTTAAGTCCAAAAAATAAAGGGGAGAAGACGAAAAAGCCAATGCGCGGGAATCAATGATGCATGCAGAGTAAGAAATGCGTACCTGACTCCAGCAGTCTACATGCAGAATGATCCGTGCATAAATAAAAGACTGAATATAAACTACATATATGATGCACGCGGAAAACCGGCCCTAAGCAAAGCAGTTCTACCCGAGAGAACAGATGGCTAAGTGGTCAATAGGAGGGGTAGGTGTCCGATCTCGGATGCTGATCGGTGCCCGCCACAACGGGTCCTGCCAACGCTGTAAACGACCTCTAGCGGCTCGGGACCCCTCAAGTGACCAAGTAGTCTTTTCTTATTGATTTTATTTTGGTCCAATTATGATCTAATAGGTACAGGAAAATTATTAGGTGTGTGGACCCTAATTATTACGTCACAATCAATAAAAATCCTAACTAGAGCTGAAAACCACGTAAATCAAAGGGCAGTAAATAAACGATCAAAAATCTAAAAACTGCGAAAAACTGCGAAAATCTCGATGAGGTCCCCCGAGCACACCAGTGCTCGACGAAACAGACCCCGAAATCTACCAAGTGTCCAAGTCTGTCCCTGTGTTATTACAATAGTATAATGACTGAAAATAAATCTAAACTACATTAAACTACTCTGTGGCTATTCCGCGGCTCCCGAACTTCGGCTTGGCTCCTCGTGCTCTCATGAAGCTCAGTAGAGAAGAGAGAGCCACCTCCGACTCCCGCGGTTGCTTCGGCTTCTGAAGAAGCCGCCTTGGTCCTCGGGCCTTCGCAAGAAACAGAAACCAAAGTGTGTCAGTCCAGATTAGAAATAAACAGGACAAATAAAGTGAAACAAGATATATATAAAAATAAAAATAAACACACAGAAAAGACAAAAACAAAACAAAATAAAATAAAATAAAATGAAAACAAACGAGAAACAAAAAGCCGCGAAAAGCCACGGACGAAAGAAAAGCCACGAAAAATCGTGAAAAACAAAAGAAAATAAAATCGAAGAAAAAGGAAAAATGACTACTAAGTCGTGCTCCCCAGCAACGGCGCCATTCTGATGATTGAAATAATCGAGCGACTAAGGTAGAGAAATACTCAGGTCATTGCGACCTCAATCACTCACGGTTCGATCAATCAAGAAAATAAAAGAACCACCAAAATAAGATATAAAACAATCAAAAACAAAGAAGCGATCCTCGCTACTTTTATTAACCCTGTATAGCAACTAGGGTCGGACTCAGGGAGCATGAGTTGCCCTTGCGTCCTACGAAGTAGTCAAAAATCAATAAAATAAAGAGAAAATATTTTTGGTGGATTTTTAATTATTTTTAATTTTTTTGGATTTTTAATTATAAGGAAAAGAGGAAACAAGCAAATTCAACAAATTATTTAAACATTCAAAAATGCATAGAAAATTCTAATAAAAATGTTTTTATATTTTTTAGGTTTTAAGTGTTTTTGGTGATTTTTTCAGAATTTTCTAATTTTGGTATAATTTTCTAAAAATCGGGAAGGAGGAAAACAATGGATCACTGTACAGCCAGACTTGAAAAATCCATTAAAAATATAAAGTGGATCTATAAAAGTCTGGATCAAATTTTATGAAAATTATATGCAAAAATTAAATTACAGAAAAAGAGTTTGTATTTTTTTTTATAGAATTTTTTAGAATTTTTATAAGATTTTTAGTGTTTTTTTATTTTTAAGGATTTTATAAATCCAAAAAGCACAGAAATTTGAAAGAAATTCAAACACACTAAAACTAACTATCGCTAAGTTTTCTAGAATTTTTAAAGAGGTTTTAATATTTTTCTTTGATTTTTTCAATTCAGACAATAGCAAAAATCACTGTTTTTGAATTTATAAAAATATCAAAAGGCCTCAAAAATGTCCCAAAATTTTAGGGAAATTTTTACACTCTGGCAAGAGCAACGTGGCCAAATTTCACCTAATTTGGATTTAATTTGATATTTTTATTTTTACACTGTTTAATTTAATTTTAGGGAAATTTTTACACTGTGGCAGGAGCAAAGGCACACAGCAGTCAGGGACCTAAATGCAAAGAAAACTATTTTTAGGGTGAAACCATAACATGTTTGAAAGCTCAGGGGCCAAACTTGCAAAAAGCCTAGAGCACACGCACAACACACGTGATCACAGAGGGGTATAAAAGTAATTCCTATTTAAAAATATGTAAACAGCAACACAGAGGAAATACAGGACTAGTCATGCAAATAACCCAAATCCTCACGTGTCGATGCACGTGATCCACATATACAGGGACTATATTGCAAATAAAATAAATCTAGGGTCCTAACTACAAATGTTCCAAAATAAAAAGAACGTGCAAAAATATTTACAAGACCAAACAGTAAATGCTAAAAGAGGAGGGGCCTAAGTGTTAATTACCCCTTTATTATTGGACGGACGAGAACGTGCCACGTGGATGATCGACGGTTGTGGTGCACGCACGCCTCTTCAGTGGGATGGATGGTCCAGATCAGCTCCTCGGATGGATCGACGGCTGGGAAAGCTTCGCAGATGAAGGGTCACGATCTAATCTGGCGGGGAGGTGCCATCGGATGGCAACTAGAGCTCCTCCAAGAACAAGCCACCGACAAAGTTCGCCGGCCCAATGCGCGCAGTGGGGACCTCCGATGATGCTGCTGGGATGTTGAAAGTGATCGCCAAGGTGATCCGCAGCTGGTGGGCTCCTCCAATGAGACCGAGACGCTCCGAGGAGCTCCGGCGACGAGGGAGGAGCTGAGCCTCTATGCTCGAATGACTCGAACCCCAGATGGGGTCCTTTGACCTGTAAAACGGCACAGAAAGGCTCCTGGGTCGAGGGCAAATTGCCTCGACCCGTCAGTGGGCGAAATGGGTGGTCGGGTGCATCGAAGCGGAGACCTCCGGCGAGGCGACGGCGAGGGAGGTCCGACTCTTGGTTCCGGGGTGAGCCAAATTGAGTGAGTGGGTGCAGAAGGTGGAGGGAAGTCTCGCGATGGTGAATCGATGATCGGATGAGTAAATGGATGAATGGATCGATGGTAATCGACTGGCGATGGAGGAGGAGCGATTTGGGCGAAAATCAAAATTAGAGGATCCTAGGGGAAATCGAAAAAACCTAATGGAGGATGTCTACTGGGGATGAGCTAAGGAAGCTCTGGGGATCTTTGCCTCAAGGAATCGTCAGGGTTCGAGGCTTGGCGCACCTCGCGGTGGCGCACAGCGATGAAGGTTGCCGGATCAGTGGCTGGAAGCACCTCCTCCTCACTGCGACACTCTCAACTGTCACTCTGGAGAAGAGAATGGAGGTCCTGGGATGAAAGGGAGGAGCCAAAGATGACCTGAATTGTGCGGCGGAGGAGAACCTATATAGTGCCAGGGGTCCGGCTGAATGGAGTCGGGCAGGGTTGCTCGGAGCACGGATCCTTAGGCAATACTCCGGGCGAGGGTCTCGGATTAACAAGGGTCAAATGGTGCTCGGGGTTTGGATAAATGGAGGTCGGATCGAGCGAGGAAAAATCGGAGAAGTCGGGCCGAACGCAGGATCCGCGTGAAAGAGGTCCGCAGGGCAGAGTTGACCGGGGGTCAACAATCCCCCGTGGACCAATCACAAGCCGTCATTGGAAATTATTTTAGAAATTCGAAATTAAATAGATAATGATTTTATTTCAAAAAAGTTCAAACATGAAAAATGTTTATTTATTTTCAAATTAATTTTTAGTTATTTTTTATTTTTTTTTGAAAAATAAATAAGGTATTTATATTATATTATTATTATATATAAGTATATACAAAAAAGGATTTTTTATTTTTAATTATTTATTTTTATACAATTATTTCAATTTTATATTTTATTTATTTATAACATAAAATTTGGAATAAAAAAAGTATTTTTATTTTATTTTTATTCTTTATTTACATTAGTTAAATAAATAGGTTTATATACATATTTACATGGTATATATACAAGATAAAAAATGGATTTTATTCTTTTTCTTTTTTATTTTATTTTTATTTTTATGATTTTTATTTTTTTTATACCATGAAATATGGAATATAGAAATATTTTTATTGGATTTTTATTAATTATTTACAAGGAAAAAACAAATAGGTATGTTATTCTATATACATGGTCTATATACACTGATGAGAGAGGTTTTATTTATTTTTATTTTTCTTTTGGTTTTCCCATTTTTATTTTAGTTTTATTTTTATAAATATGTACAAAATATAAGAAACATTTTTTTATTTTTATTTTGAGGAAGATAAATTTATTTATATACAGGTGTATGTACACTATATTGAGCTACCCTATCTCTCTCTACTTGGTTTCTTTTGCGGTCAGGCCCATGCTGAGCCCTCCCTTGGGGTTAGGTCGCTCAATATTTATTCTAAATATTTCCCATTTTTCTTTTATTTATTTATTCTTTTATTTATGCACAAAAACATGCTAATTAACAATAATTACAAGATGCATGCTCTTTGCTAAATTATCCTATTTACACATATATACATGATGTTTTGTAAGGGTTTTGTAGCTAAAATAAAAGAATAAAGAGTGATGAATGGGTATTCATCAGCAACTCGTCCAGTTCTCATGGGCTAGCCCATGAGAACCCAACACTCGATGAGCTAGTCTGCCTTCTTTCCGATCAGCAGGCCTCTTTCAGGCGGGAGATGGACGAGTTCCGCTAGGAGATGAGGGAGATCATCAAGGGAAAGGCTGCCATACCCGCTCAGATCGAGCCAAACCTGAACAACCTAAAGAGAAAGTCTGAGCAGGTATAGTTCACAGAGGTTACCACTACTAGTGACTCATTGGGTGATATTGCTTCATATACATTTGATGTTGGCTTTGTTACACTTAGGAGCGGTAGGATGCCAGCTGGCGGCTCCTCATCTGAGCGAAAACACCACGAGGATGCAGGAGCATAAGACGAGGAGGATAACGGTGCTTATGCCGCTCATGATGATGCTGATGACGATGGTACTGATGCCACCAAGGATGTTGATCCAGCCGACGGTACTGAGGCTGTCACGTCCCCAGTTGCAGAGGATGGTACTGATGCCACCAGATGTTCAGATGCTGAGCCAGAGTACGGTGCTGATGGCGCAGTTCGTGATGTCGTGGGTGGTACTGAGGCCACCCCTTCTATTCCAGTTGTGTTTCCTTCTGTTTATGTACCCCGAGACTCTATAGAAATAGCCTAAAAGATTAATAAAGGAGAGGGTTCTTCATTTTCGAGTCCATATGTGATGCATGGTGATACTAGTATGGATTCTGCTTCTTCTCATCAGCAGGGACCCATTCCTAGCCCTCTATCTGAGGAGGGTCCAACCATCCCCTTCCCTCAAGCACTCCGCTTGGCTAAGGGGACTAAAAAAGAAAATAAAAAAAATCGCAACAACTAGAGTTCAACCAGCAGATGATCGATAGATTTCATATTCAGCTGACTCTACAGGAGGCACTTGAGCACATCCCTCTCTTCCAGAGGAACTTGAGAGAGAAGACCACCATCCACAGGAAGAAGAGGAACCATCATGCAGAGATCCATGTGCTCACTCGTGCCACCTGCTTCACCATCCAGAACCGTCTGCCAGCCAAGAGGCCAGATGCAGGAGCTCCATATGTCAGATGTCATATCCATGAACAGAGATTCGACCAGACTCTATTAGACAGCAGCTCTTCCATCAACCTCCTTCCAGCAGCCTTACTCGATCCCTCTTCGACAGAGTAGGAATGACCTTCAGTTTGCCGATAGATCTGTAAAGAGGCCAAAGGGGTTGTTGAAGGACGTGGTCGTCACAATTCAGGGCCTGAAATTCCCTGTGGACGTCGTTGTGTTGGACATGGAGATCCCTGAGTCTGGAGAGGAGATAGCTACCCAGGTTTTAGTCTAGCATTCATTTCACTTCCCTATACTAAGCACGAGTTATATCTTCTTCATCGCTCTTTATTCGCTCTGAGGACATCGTTCGAGCTAAGTATAGGGGGTGTCGTATATATTACATATATACTTTATCCATAACTCGTACTTGGTGTGAGTGTGTTAATAATAAAATGGCTAAAATCCTTTATCTAAAAATCATAAAAAATTTAAATTTTTTTCTTGTACGTAAAGATTTTTCTTGCACATACATAGCTATTTATAAAAATTATTTTTGTATAATTTTTTGTAAGAACGTTTTGCTTGAAAAAAAGTTTGTAAATATTTTATATCAAAACTATGTATATAGTACAATTTTTTTGTCAAATGTTTGAAAAAACAAAAATTTACAAAAACCCTTGTGTAAATGTGTGTAAATAGTTTGCAAAACTTCTGCATCCATGCATACACTCAAACATTTTTCAAAAATTTTGCACATTTTCAAAAACCTTGCATAAAAAAAACTTTTTGTATAGACTTGTACAGCTTTTATGAATAATAGTTAACACTTAAACTAGCCTGGAATTAAATTGGAAAATGGAGCTTAGTTAAGACCTTAATCCACCTAATTATAAGAGGAACCTTATAGGGCTTAGGGTTGAGACTTTTCAGGTCCATTGATGACTTAATTCTTTGAGTCCAATAGACTATGATCACATGTCATCTTGATGAACCTAAGTAGAACATTTAACAACGCACCCATGACTCTCACAGACAATGGCTTTACTTGCACCATCACCTTACACATAGCTCTCTACGGATGAGATGGTGAGGAGGCAATTTCCTTTGTCTTGGGGTAGCATATGGGGGTAGTACTTCTAGGTAGAACCTCTCGTCTTCTTTTAGTGAAGGAAGTGCGCCTCAACTTGGTCTGGCGGTGTTGAGGTCTAAAGACAGGAGTTGTGGGTTGCAGTAATGCTTCAAAAGAGGGATAGTCTACTAGCTCAAGAGGAAAAAGCCCTTATGTATATATGATGAACCATGTAGATGTGTTGTACATATTCACATCAAAAAAATATGCAAAAGAAAGAAAAACTCTAAAAGCATTGGTGGGTCTAATAAAAAATAAAATACCCACCTGAGTGTATATAGACAAATAAAGAAAAGCTTATGTTACCCATTCTTATCTCATGAAGCTTGCAGCATGGAGACTTAGATACACTGGTTGGGCTCCCAAGGATACATGGCTACATTGGTCATGGTCCATTCTCTTCTTCCTCATCTTCTTGAGCCAGTTGAACTTGAACTTAGAAGGGAATACCCTGCTCCTCAAGGAAAGAGCTGCCAGACTAGGGCATTAGAGTTACCTTGTTGAGGGAAGTTGTGACTTTGTCATTTCTGAGGTAGGGAGCTACATATCACTTACACAGTAGATTCATGGTCATTAGAATTTGTGTATGTAGACTTGTTCTAATAAGGACTATTGAGGAGTCTTGACCATAGATTGGTGGAAATTAGAGGCTATTGAGTCTTAAACTTAGGTCCAAATAAGGTTCCAACAAACTAATAATCCAAAGGTCTTACTGAGCTCCATACTCCAATTTGATGAAGACAAGTTTAATAATCAGCCTTGATTCTCCTTCTTTTTCTTTTCTTTCTCTTTTCACTTCTTTTGCAAATAAGTGTTTGCTAAGGGACTAGCAAAGTTAAAGTATAGGGGGTGATGAGTCCCTGATCATCACTCTTTATTCTTTTATTTTAGCTATTTATCTTGGCAAAGCATCATGTAAATAAATGTAAATACAATAAGTTAGCATTATGCATGCATGTGTTAATATTACATAATTAGCATGTATTTGTGCAAAAATAAAAGAATAAAGAAAAAGAAAGAAGAATGAGGTATTTAGAATAAATACAGAGTGACCCGAACCCCAAGAGAGGGCCAAGCATTGGACTGATCGACATATAAAAATAAGTAGAGAGAGATAGGGCCTATTGTACATATCAGGTGTGTAAATAAATATTTATTTTTGCCAAAATAAAAATAAAAATATTCTTTTTACATCCTTGTATATATTTCTAAAAATAAAACAAAAATTAGAAAAAAAACAAAAATAAAATTTTCTCCCTTGTACATAATACATGTATATATGCTTTCTTCTTTATTTATTATATACTTGTAAATAATAAAATAAAATAAAATAAAAATTATTTTATACTCCAAAAATTATATTGTAAATAAATAAAACATAAAATTAGGGTATTTATATAAAAATAAAATAAAAATATTTGTACAAAATACATAGGTATAGTATACTTGTATATAATACACTATACTATATATAAACAAATGTATTTTTCAAAAAAATAAATAAAAATTACAGAAAAATTATTTAAAAATAACAAACAGTTTTCATTTATACATTTTTTGATTTAAAGTCATTTACTATTTTTTATTAAATTTGTAAGTATTTTGTATATTCCATTTTTCTTATTGGCCCACGTCATGTTGTTGACCGGGGTCAACCCCCTCTTTCCGGACTTGACCCGACCTGATCTCTTCGTCGATTTTTCCCAAGCGGATCACACAACCCCTCGCCTCGATTTTTCTCCCATGGACTCTTCTAGGATCCAGGACCCTCGCAGATCCCTAGGAAGGCGCGGATCTCCCTCGGTTCACGTACCCTTGCCCGATTTCTCTAGCCTCCTGGGAACCTTATAAAATCTCTCATCCACCTCTCGAGGGAGACAGTTCATGCCTCGCTCCCATTTCGAACCCTAGCCACCTCCAGCTGAGTGACAACTTCTTGGAGAACCGCTCGGCGCTCAGTTTGGTGCAGCAGAGCCTACGCTCAACCTTCGTGGTCGGACCTCCGCCGCGGGTAGCCTCCCACGCCTTACGCATCGAGGTTAAAGCCATCACCCCGACATTCACCTTTGCCTGGAGCTCAACAACAATCCTAGACCTTCAGGTACCCTTTATCTCCTTCGCCTTTTCCGTTTCGATTCAACCCTTCCATTCATCGTCGCCGCGTGTTCACCTGCTCTGACCAGTCGGTCGGAGCCTCGTTTTCCACATCCAACCGCTTTGATAGACCTGTACGCTCGCCCCCCATCTAGCTCTGCAATCTGATCACCCTTATCCTCGACCATCAGGTCAAGATTAGGGCCTAGATCTCCCCTACCACCTTCACCGAAGATCGATCATCGCCCCCTCCGCTTCTTTGCTTTCTAGCTCCAATAACCGGGACCGGAGCACCGCCCCGAGTCCCAGCTTTCCCTTGTAAGTATTTACGTGCACCGGGATCCCCTATTTCACCCATCTGAGGTTCGCGAGAGCAGCTCTAGGCCTCTGTCTTCGCCACGCTCATCTGGTCGGTGGCTTCTCCATCGGGCCTGCTCAGTCGATGCGGAGGCTTCCCACGATCACTCCTACGCTTCCCGATCGACCATCGGAGCTGAGGGTCATCTCCTTAGTTCCAGTGAAGTTCGCCCGTCGTTGTTTGTCCAGGCATCTCCAGCACCGTCAGATCAACCCAACTCCTCCAGATTGCATCTGAACCGACGACACAGCAGACTTTTCAAACCGTTCGATGTTAGCTCTGGCGCATCTGTGCCCCACGTTCCTGATCAGTTCTGAGGCGTTAGATGACACCTGCAGCGGATTAGAGCCGCACGTTCGCACCCCCATCAGTGTCCTCCACATGTCCCCACGTGCCTCTCACGTGCTGCAAGGGTATATTGAACTTTTCCCCTCGCACTTTTTATACTTTATGTTTTAGTTTGTGAAATAAAGTTGTAGTTTGAAATAATTGCACTTTAGTCCCTAAAGTTTCTTGTATTTGCATTTTAGTCCTTCCTATCTGGAGACACGTGCTTAGGCACGTGCACTGTGGTGTTTTTGCATGTTTGGCCCTGGACATTTTTATGTTAATGTTTGAAGGAAACATTTTCTGAATGTGCAATTATGCCCTATGAATGTTGTATTGCGCATGCTCTTGAATTTCGTGGAAATTTTACAAAAAAAATCCCTGGACTTTTTGTGTGTGTTATGATTAGTCCTGAAACTTAAACTATTTGCATTTAGGTCCCTACAACCCGTGTGTGTGGTTCTTAATTAAATAAATATCAAATCTATTCCAAAAATTCCCCAAACATTACTAGTATCTCCTGCTACTGTGTAATATTTTCGGTAATTTTTGTGACATAATTTGATTTTATTTGTTATTTTCTAAAAATCAAAAACCTTAAAAAGAGAGTCTATCTAATTTAGAAAATCTATAAAAATATAAAAATACCCTAAAAATTCTACAAAAATTCATGTGTGCTTGCTTTGCTTTGTTTTAATTTTAGTAGCATTTTTGTTTCATTATCCTTTATAAACTCCTAAAAATAATAAAAGAGAAAAAAACTCATAAAATCATTAAAAATTCTATAAAAATAAAAAAATGTGTTTTCAATTTCTGTAGTTAGCTATTTTTATCTATTTTCAAATAAAATTGCAATCAGGAAATTTTGGGCAGTTTAGATATTTTAAAGTTACCTTTTCATCCAGGCTGTACATTGTTTTTGTATTGTGCCTTTCTTTTATTTTTATAAAATCATATAAAAATCTGAAAATTTCCATAAAATACCCAAAAACACTTGCATATTTTAAAATTTATCTTGAATTTTTTAGCCTTCTTAGCCTTAATAAAAATTATTGTAGTGTGATTTCTTTTATTTTCTTATTCATCTTCTCATTAGAAAATATAAAAAAATTGCAAATTAAAATCCACCAAAAATATGCCTTTTCTTCCCTGATTTCTCGACTACTTCGTAGGCTTAGCACGTGCTCCTTGTGTTTGACCCTGGTGTCTATACCATGACAAATAAATAGCGAGACCTCTTCATTTGATTTTCGTGCTTGATAATTTCACTGGAGGTCTTATTTTTTTTAATTGATCGTGCCTTGCGATTCGGGTCGCAACGACCATATATATTACTTAACCCGAGTTGCATGAGGCTGTCAACAATCACCTCGACGTTCGCCTCCGCCTGAAGCTTAGGAGCATCTCTGACCCTTCAGGTATCATTCCTATCCCCTGCATTTCCCTTTTTGATTCCATCTAGCACCGCCGCACATCCACCTGCTCTGACCAGTCGGTCGGAGCCTCGTTAACCACCTCCATCTGTTCAGATCGACCCCTCGTTCCATCACTCATCTTGCACCGCAGCCTGATCATCCTTAGGCTCGACCCTGAGGTCGAGGTCAAGGCTGAGATCTCCTCCTACCACCTTCACCGAAGATCGATTTCCACTCCCCTTTGTTTCTCTTGTCTTCGTTTGCAGTGAACCCTTGGCGGAGTTATGCCTCCGAGAAATACACCCGTTTCAGGTGCTGGTTCATGCAGAGGACCACCTTTGGCCATCGAGCTGCTCAAGCGGAGCAGCTCTCGGAGGAGCTTGGCCACCGAGCCCATCTGACCATCCTCACCTCCATCGGAGCCATCCAGTGGATGCGGGGCACTCTCACGACCGAGCAAGGCTTGTTGGTTGCCTCATCGGAGCATTGGATCACATCCAATGCCCAATCGAAGTTCACCCAGGAGCTGCTGGTCCTCCATCCTTAGCTACAGTTGGATGAAGCTTTCCTCTACTAGATTACATCTCAGCTGCCTACAGCAACAGATTTTCCACCGTTGGATCTGACATCATATGGCTGCACGTCCCCGACATTCCATGGCCGTCAGATCTGAGGTTGTCGGTGATCAGTTGCGTATGCATACGCCACCTCCGAAGACTGCCATGGGTCCTCGCGTGGACCGCACACGCCCTGCAAGGGGTATATTGCTCTTTTACCCCCCGCCTTTTTATGTTTTATTACATAGTTCTATAAATAAAGTGGTAGTTTGAAGATTTTGCAGTTTGAACATATAGTTTCAGTATTTGCATTTCCGCCCCTCCAAACCTGAGACATGTGCATGTTCACATGATTTTGTGGGTTATTTGCATGTTTTATCTCGAACTTCCTGATGTTATGTTTTTAGTCAATATTTTCTGGTAATTGCAAGTATACACCTATGCGTGAGTTTTTTGAGCATGTGCGTGAATACATTAGCCCTGAGCTTTTTATAGACATTATATATTGGTATGGAAACTTTCACATAATTGCATTTAGGTCCCTACTTGCTATATATGTTGTTTTTAATCAAATAAATACCTAATTAACTCCAAAAATTCCATAAAAATTTACTATTAGCTCATGCTAACTTGTAATATTTATGGTGATTTTTGTGAAATTAATTTAGTTTTATTTGATATTTTCTAAAAATCAAAAAACACCTAAAAATTATTCGGTCTATTTTCTAAAATATCTAAAAAGTACAAAAATTGTTTCAAAAGTTACAAAAAAATAGGGTGTGCTTGTTTTTATGCATTTTAATTTCAGTAGATTTTTGTTTTAAAAATCCTTATAAAAACCCTAAAAATCTAAAAACTCTAAAAAACTTTTAAAAAACAATAAACATTCTAAAAAATTCAAAAAAAAGAATCTCAGTTTCTGTAGTTAGGTATTTTCATTTCCTTTTTCATAAAAATCACAACCAGAACATTAGGGCATTTTTGGTATTTTAAACTAGCCTTTTAGTCCAGGCTATACACTGCTTTCTTTTCTTGCCTTTGTTTGATTTTTATAAAATCACATAAAAATTGGAAAAATCCAATAAAATCACTAAAACCCTCTAAATATTTAAAAAATATAAAAATATTTTCATTCCATATTTTTGAGCGCTTTTAGTCTTAATAAAAATTGCAAAAGATTGGCTTGTGCTTGTTTTCTTATTTGTTTTGCTTTGTTTTATTACTTTGAAAATATAAAAAAATGCAAAATAAAAATTTCAAAAATATATTTTTATTTGTCTAATTAGGATTACTTCATAAGTTTTATTCGTGCTCCTTGTGTTCGACCCTGGTCATTAAACCAGGTTAAATAAATGGCGGAGACCGCTTACATTGATTTTGCACTTTGATTGTCTAATGTGTGTTGTCTTGATTTTTCTTGTTGAGTCTGATTTGTTGATTGGGGTCACAACGACCCTTGCTTATTTTTCGTACTTAACTCTAGTCGGCTGGTCTCTCATCAGACACCCAAGGCCGAACCAGACCACACTACTTCCACTGATCAGTTTGTACCTTTCCGCTTTGAGACCACTGAGGACCTCTACCAGGTCGATCCTGATTGGTCAGTTTCTGATCGATATCGACCTACATTTTGTTCGATCCATTCCTTAGCTGTCCCGCAAGAAGGTTCATTTTCAACCTTCTTGACCTTTATATATCCATCCTCTTATATATTCACATTCATTTTTCTATGTTAATCCACCGTATCGCTCATCCACCCCATTCTCATATGTGCCTTTCTTAGGACGTACTTTATCCTATGTATAGGGGGTGGATGAGCTGAGTGTTCGTTCTTCGTTTCGTTTCATCACTCTTATTGTTTCCTATACTTAGGGCTCTTTTACCCTAAGTATAGGTGGAGTGATGTGTACATTCTCTTCGATACTTTCTTCTATCTTTATCTATCTTTTCTCCTTTTTGTTTTCATTCTTCTTTTTCCACGGAAAAGGTATCGCCCCTTTTTGTCAGTCTTCTATACTTACGACATACTTTGTCCTAAGTATAGGGGGTGTGCACCCCGAGTTCTATCATTCTTTGATCCTCTCCACTGTCTCCTCTTCTTAGCTATACTTAGGGATATTTTACCCTAAGTATAGGGGGAGACAGTATGAGTGCACTATATGTCATTTCCACCCTTAACCCTCCCTGCCTAAGTATAGGGGGAGATTATAATTTTGTAAAATTCCCAAAAAAAATATATTTTGCTTATTTATGTATTTTTAGCCTTCAGACCAAAAATCACTAAAAATAGAAAACAAAACTCTTAAAAATTGAAAAACCTCAAAATCCTTTATAAAAATCAATAAAATTCCTAAAATCCCAAACTTACATTTTTATGTTTTATAATTTTACTTATATTATTATCTATCTATTAAAATTGACTTGAAAAAGTTTGGACCTATTTTTCTTCTTTTCAATTTCGGATATTTATTTAATCCCTGATTCGGGACATTTTTACTTTAAATATATATAAAAATTAGCAAAATTCACTAAAAACCATAAAAATAGTAATATACTATTTTAAACCCAAAATACTTAATTCTGCAATTTTAGGTATTTTTAGTTATATTTATATCTCTTTTATCTATTATTATATATAATATTATAATAGATATTTAAAAGAAAAAGAAATATAAAAATCGAAAAATATAAAAAGAAAATACAAAACTATAAAATTAAAAACAAATTTAAAAATATATTAACAAATATAAAATATAAAATATAAAATTAAAACCCACATAAAAATAGACAAAAAAACACACAATCAGTTGTGTGCATTCATTTGCCCGATCTATCCTTTTCTACTCCCAGTGTTCAACCTCTACAATACTTACACCTATTACATCCTTGTTGTAGAGTTATAATAAATTTTAACTCCACACATTATTTTCATTGCTTGATTATTATTGAGGGTTAATTGTTCTTTGAAGTTGGGTTCCGTGAGCGGTCACCACATCGACTGAATCTCTCTCACAAGATCCGCTTCAACACATGTGTTGTATGATGTTGAAGATTGAACGATTGTGATCAAATACTAAACTACTGCTTCGAGCATGGAGCCTCATCTTATTTAACCCTCACCCAAAGCGCAACCATCTGCCACGCCGACCCAAAGCTACCTCCATGCCTTAACATCCATCATGTGAGCCCACTCACAAGACAGGGGAAATTGCTACATCCAGTCTCTACTTCTTGATATCTGTCCCATAAGTGCCCAATGCGTGTTACTTGGAAAAATAGAATGATAAGCCCCTCCATGCATTTTTTTTTCTAATGTATACCCCGTGTGGGTTAATGTATATGTTATACCCAGACGGCTTGTAGTTATTGCATTTTCGTCATGTTTTGGACCTTTTTGTTATGATTTGTTATGTTTTCCTGTAATTATGCCTCTGACTTAATTATTTAATATCTTGAGCATTCATTGTCCAAATCTAATTAAATTGATCTTGTTTTAAAGGTCTTTTTACGATCTTTCATGTGATATACTTAACTCTCTGATATGCTCTGTATCTGTTGAATTAAAACTTAAAGAATGGTGTAGGCCTTTGAATATCATTTAAATGTTTTAACTTGTATGCTACATGTTTAATGTATCATTGATTCCATGATTTGCCTCAATTTCATAATACTGAATCAGGAACCTTTGCATGAACTTCGTTGAATAATAATTCCTAATTTTGTATTATATTAGGGTGCCTAAAATTATTGAATTATTACTTGCTCAATTAGATGATACATTTTTTGAAATGAGATGCATTGGACATTGTGATTAAAGGATCAATTTTGATAATTTGATGCATGATTAACTTCATTGTTAAAGCATTAATTCATGAGCATATTTGGTGAGTTGTATTCTTATTTGTTTGCATTGTATCATATTCTGCATTTATCCTCACTTTGTTGCATATAATCCATATGCATTGAAAATATGAAAAAAAATCCATGCATCCATACTGTTGTGTGCATCACTTGACCTATATACACATTAGAGTAACTTAACCATATATTTAGGTCCCGATTAGGTAGACTAATTATTTGTGTCCATGAGTCTGATCCTAGAATTATCTAGGAGATTTTAGTTGGTCCACTCCTCACTGAAATCATACACTCGGTTACGATACCTCGTTAAGAGACCGTACTACAACTCGACTTAACTAACGTGTCCACTTAGGGTATTATCAATTATCTAAGATCGGGTACCTAATATGAGTTTGAGGATCGCGATAGCACTAGAGGGGGGGCGAATACTTGTTCGAAGAAGTTTTTAAACTTAATGTAGAATATCCAACAAGCACAAAATATTCAGAAAAACAATCCAATCATCATACTTGCACAGTATCATTATGTAGAAACTCGCATGGGTAAAAACCATGACCTAAGTCATCCTAGCTCGGAATTTCTTAATTTATCATTGAGATATTTATATGGAAATCTCAATCGTTTACAAATCTTAATACTTCATAATCTTGGATTAAACACCATGATCAACACTACTAATCACACAATGTAGCAATTGCAAAAGAATAGGCGATCTTCGACTTTCTTCTATCTTCATTGGAGTTCTTACTTCTAAGAGCTTCTCATCAAAATTAGCAGCAGCCACCTAAGAAACTACAGAAAGAGGTTAAGTGGAAACAAAAGATAGATAACAACAATCTTTTCCAAAAAAACTTAGTAGATATTAAAAAGCTTCTCAAATCAAAATTTGTGATATCTAAGTAACTACAAGAATATAATTGCACAATTTATTCACACATACAGGAATAGTAATTATATCATAGATAACACAGATGAATAAGTAATATAATTCACAAAATAAATATCTTCACTTTTATGAGTAGAGAATGTTTCTCTTGGTTGTATGTCTCAACAAAGATTGCTAAGGTCCTATTTGTATAGTTTTAGGTGATCAACATAACCACTTAGGATTCAAAGTAGACATTGAGTAGCAAATTAAGAAAATCTAAATGTTTAGAAAATCTAAAAACTAGAGTTGATTGATCGATATTGTAAAAGTGATTGATCATGTCCACAGTATTGATTGATCAATTTTGAAGGTTAGATGATCATTGAGTCACATTTTAATATTACTCATGATCAAAGATGAATAGTTAGGATTTGAGCGATTAAGATTAAAAATTTATTAATAAGAGGGTGATCGATCAGACTGTTAAATTAATCGATCATGTCATAAATAGAAATCAAGGTTAATCAATAATGATCAAGATTTTGATTAATCATGTCACAAAAAATATGATTGGTCACTTATTTGATTATGCTTATACGTTGTTTAAGAATATGCAAAATCTATAGTGTAGTTTTTTGACACAAATAAAACTATGTAAATCATTCAACTTGTGAAAAACTTGTAGAAGTACTCCTATGTCTTCTTTACTTGTCCTTAACCTCTAGGGACTTCAAATATGCTCTATAAATGAAATGGAGCTTATGTATTCAAGTCTTGAGCAATCTAGATCTCGATGGCGTGAGTTCTATCTTAAGATTTCATGCTTCTATCCTTTTATTGTCTATAGCTTTGCATTATGTATTACATGAAAAGTCAACCAAACTAACAAAATGAATATACTACAAAGTCATCAGCAAAATCTAAAAACTTACATGAAATGTGTAGTCAAGAGGAAGGTAGCAGACCCAGTCACATCTGAATAACAATATCATATCAAACTGAGCTCGACATGCTCACCTCTCTCTCCACATACAACAGGAGTACAAATTCAAACTCTAATCTTCTCATTCAAAAATAGGACTCTCTTGCCTTCTTGATCCTTCCACTCAACTGTTGCCTATAGCACGTGGAATTTCCATGACCAACCACATAAACCCTTTCGGACTTTCTATCTCTATCATATACTTTGGGTACAGATTTTTTTACTGAACTCTGGGTCTTTCTATAATATATGAAGGTGGAATAGCATGGAATTTGACAATTAGTCTACTCTAATTGTACATTAAAGACTTTGAAAGCATGTTCTAATATATATATTGAGAGAGAGAGATAGAGAGAGGGTTTATCATGTGAGAGCCAAAATCTTTGAGAGCATGAGAGCAGTGAATCTGGACCACTAGATTCTTCTCCTCTCTCATCATACAATCAATGAGGACAGAAATGCCAGAATCTAGTGGTCCAGTATCATTGCTCTCATGCTCTCACAAGATCAATATGTAGATATATATATATATATAGAGAGAGAGAGAGGGTTGATCCTGTGAGAGCAAAAAACTATGAGAGTATGAGAGCAGTGCTACTGGACCACTAGATTCAACCAGGAGAGAGAATGCTAGGAAAGAGAAGACAAAATCTAGTTGTCCAGAATCATTGCTCTCATGCTCTCACAGTTTTTTGCTTTCACAGGATCACTCATATATATATATATATATATATATATATATATATATTGTGGGTCCTTCCAATAGGATGCACCCTTCCGGACTTCAGGAAGGCCACCATCTTTTTGTAGAAAATGCGAGTACTTTAGTAGAATGCGTATACAATTCTATTATAACTGCACATTATAAATACAAAATCGCATACAAAACTACATATTATAATACAAACGTTAAAATTGTGTATTATAATACAATCTATGTATGTATTCTACTAAAGTCGTCATGTTTTCTACAAAAAGAGGCAGGCCTATCTGAACTTAGGAAGGACCAAGTCATATTTGAAAGAAATCATATATATATATATTGGTTAAATGAGGCTACACCCTGGATGTAGCCAATTGGCTACTCCTACCCATATTTTCCCCCTATTTTTTATTTTTTTGGAAAATAAAAATATGTATATTCATCACTATATCCCCATAATATGTCATTCCAATTTCGTCAAAAATAGGGACTCCTATGCCCTCCATCTGAAGGGGGTCAATTTCAGCAATTCTGAGACCGTTAAAATTTGTCAGTCTTGATGGAGGGGATAGAAGCCTCAAATTAAGTCGAATTTTTAATGACACCAGGGTGACATGTTGTAATCTAAATTCCAATAGGTTTTATTTCAGAAAAATAAAAAAATACAGGGAAAAAGAGGTGGAAGCAGATAAGTTAGCTATACCCATGGGCCATGAGAATACTCCTTTTCCCCTATATATATATATGTATGTATATGTATATGTATATATATATATAGAGAGAGGGGTGATCCTATGAGAGCAAAAAACTGTAAGAGCATGATATCAGTGATTCTGGACCACTAGATTCAGCTAGGAGAGAGAAGACTTAATCTAGTGGTCCAGAATCACTGCTCTCATGCTCTCATAGGTTTTGTCTCTCACAGGATCAACCCTCTCCATATATATATATATATATATATATATATATATAGGGGGGGGGAGGGAGGGGGAGGAGGGTTGATCCCGTGAGAGCCAAAATCTGTGAGAGCATGAGAGCAGTGAATCTGGACCACTAGATTCTTCTCCTCTCTCCTCCTACAATCAACAAGGAGAGAGACGACAGAATCTAGTGGTCCAGAATCATTCCTCTCATGCTCTCACAGTTTTTGGCTCTCACAGGATCATCTCACTCTCTCTTTGTTTCTCTCTCTCTCTCTCTATATATATATATATATATGAGGAAAGGGAAGCTACACCATGGTTTAGCTAACCTTAGCTACACCATGGACATTTTCGTCTTGTTTTTTTATTTTTTTTAAAATACCACGATGGATTTTCTTACCCTCTAATATATCATTCAATCTTCGTCAAAAACAGAGACTCTTATGCCCTCCATCCAGAACATGCCGATTACAGCAAATCTAAGACCGTTAAAATTACATGTTCTAGATGGAGGGCATACGGGTCTCTGTTTCTGCCGAAATTTGAATGACAAATTAGAGGGATATAGTTATGAAAATCTATCGTGGTATTTTTAAAAAAAACAAAAAAAGAGATGAAAATGCCCATGGCGCAACTAAGGTTTGCTACACCAAGGTGTAGCTTCCCTTTCCTATACACACACATGAGGAAAGGGATCCTACTCCATGGACTAGGTAACTTACCTACACCCTTTTCTTTTTTTCCACTTTTTTTATTTTTGTGAATAATGTTTCCAAGGATTTTCATAACTATATCCCTCTAATATGTCATTCAAATTTCGTCAGAAACAGAGACTCATATACCCTCCATCAGGAACATGTAATTTTTGCGGTCTTAGATTTGTAGTAATTTACATGTTCTAGATGGAGGGCATAGGAGTCTCTGTTTCTGACGAAATTTGAGTGACATATTAGAGGGATATAGGTCTAAAAATCCATGGAAGTATTTTTCAAAAAAATAAAAAAAGTGGAAACAAAAAGAAAATGGAGTAGGTAAGTTACCTACTCCATGGAGTAGGATCCCTTTCCTCTCTCTCTATGTCTCTCTCTCTTTATATATATATATAGAGAGAGAGAGATTAATGGGGCTGCCCCCATGCCATTTTCAGAATTTTTACATTTTTTTGAAAAATATCACCATGTATATTCATTCTATATCCCTCCTATATGCCATTCAAATTTAGTCAGAAACAGAGACTCCTACGACCTCCATCCAGACAGTCATTTTTTAACGGTCACTGGATTTTTTAAATCGACACTAACTCGATGGAGGCCGTAGGAGTCTCTGTTTCTAGCGAAATTCAAATGCATATAAGAAGGATATAGGAATGAATATACATGCTGATATTTTAAAAAATGCCAAAATAGGGGGTGAGGCAGCCATGTTCGCTGCCCCCAGGGGGTAGCACCATTTTACCCATATATATAGGAAAAATGGGCCTTCCCCCTAGGGGAGCTAACTTAGCTCCCCCGCCCCATTTTCCATATTTTTTATTTTTATTATTTTGAAAATTTCTTCCGTGAATATTCATCATTGTATCCCTATATTTTGTCGAACAAATTTCATGCGGAACAGAGACTCCTACGAGCTCCATCTAGAAAGTCATTTTTTATCGGTCATAGAATTATTGAAATTGACCTTGTTTGGATGGAGGCCGTACAAATCTCTGTTTCGCACGAAATTTGAATGACATAATATAGGGATATAACCATGAATATTCACGTAAGAAATTTTCGAAAAAATAGAAAAATAGAAAAAAAATGGGGCGGGGGAACTTGATGAAGCGGATATTTGGGAGGTCGTATTGACTCACAAGGCGAATCAACAGTCATCGAATTGACCTCGCACGAAATCAGGACTTCAGTCAACAATTAACCCACAAATAATATCAAGCAATGAAAGTGTGGAGTTAAAATTTATTATAACTCTACATAAAAGATGTGTATACAAGCAAGTATGTAGAGGTCGAACACATGGAACAAGCAGGATAAATCGGGTGAAATCAATGAACAAGAACGAGTGTGATGTATTTGTCCAATAATGCTCTTTTTTGTGTGTTTGAATTTTCTATTTTTTATTTAATTTTTGATTCTTTAATTTTATATTTTGATTTTTAATTTTCTGATTTTGTATTTTATTTTTATATTTCTATTTTTTATATTTTCTTTTCCTATAAAGTAAGATATATACATAATAAGGGAGGAAGAGAGATAAGGTATTTATAAAAATAGGTAAAATAGGCGAAATTCAGGGAATAAAATATTTTTGGACTTTTTATATTTTTTCTGATGTTTTTTATGTTTTTTTCTAGATTTTTCTTAATTTTTTGGAATTTTTAAAATCAAAAATTCTGAAAACAGTGAACAAAATGAAAGGCTGAAACTAAAATCAAGAAATAAAATATCAAACATAAGTCAAAATCCTCCAAATTTATTTTTTTAAAAAAGGAATAAAACAGAGGAAATTAGGGAACATAAATTAGATTTTTAAGAATTTTTAGGAATTTTTAATATTTTTATGAAGATTTTTGGGGTTTTGCTATTTGTAATAGTTTTCTTTTGTATTTTTTATGGTTTTTGGATTGAAGTTAAAACACACAGAAACAAACAAAATCTGATTTTTTGGAATTTTTCAACGGGGTTTAATATTTTTTATGTATTTTCTAATGCAAAC
The DNA here is from genome assembly GCA_037367405.1 of Ottelia alismoides. NCBI lineage: Eukaryota > Viridiplantae > Streptophyta > Magnoliopsida > Alismatales > Hydrocharitaceae > Ottelia > Ottelia alismoides. The sequence goes on from JAZKJV010002838.1 coordinate 79,035, forward strand.
AGTTAAGCAAATACATGTTTTTGAATTTTTATAAATATTAAAATGCAATAAAAATGCAAAATAAAAATATGGCATCAAAGAGCAACAAAGCAGGAAGCTATGCTAATATTTTGGGAATTTTTAGGATAGTATAGATACATGAAATAAATAAAAAACACAAAAAGAAAATTCAGCCTGGTAGGCGTATTTTCGTAAATATACAGAAGTCCAGGGGCACGCATGTAATTTTTCCACAAAATATATATATTACAATAAAAATCTTTCTGGACTAAATATAAATTTCGAGACCCTCAGGGGTTTCCTTGCAAAAACACTAAGGTCATGGACATGGGGAACGTGACCTAGCAAGGACTTGTATGTTGTTTCTAGAAACTTAGCGTCTAATCATAAAATGTCCACAAAAATATAACTGAAATAAACATTTCCTGGACTATTTCGAAATACAAAAATGCTTGGGGTCCCTAGTGCAAAATGTCCAACCTCACGTGCATGGGTCACGCGAGGTGACGTGGCCAGGGACCAATGTGCAAATATAAAAACAACAGGGGTGATTTTACAAATTTTACAGAAAATTATAAACTACAAATGAAAGTTTAAAGTTTAACTTTTAAATACAAAATGTGACAGGACTAAAGTTGCAAAATACCCAACCAAAAGATCGAACGGCCAACGCTCTTCACTTGTCTGTTGTCAGCTCGGGAAGCGCCGATGACGGTTCAGAGACGGAAGGCCACGATTAGATCACCGGCTGGAGATCAACGGTGTTGGGGCGGCAAGATCCAATGGTAGCTGGGCGTTCTGGATCCAAGGCCCGATCCAACGTCCGTGGGTCTCCCTGTAAGAACAGGGAAGAACACGGTTGGGCTCGACCATCGGATGACGATATGGTGTTGCTTCGGCCACCTTCTTCGCGGCAGGAGGCCTCCTTCGACTCTTGGAAGATCCCCCGACTCGTCGGTGAAGCAAAATGGCTCGATGAGCCTCGGTGCACCACGACAAGGCCGGAGAAGACTAGGGGGTCCAGGTACCTCTGTCTCGACCAATTCCGACTCCAGTTGGAGACTTTGAGCGCCTGGTACCTGCAAGTAAACTAAAGAAAAGAAAAGGGATGGAATCCAGGGCTCGTAGGGTGGAAATGGGAGGCAATGGGCGAACTAGGAGCTCGCTGGAGCCATCTCCGGTGAGGTGGTGGGATCGGTTGCGAGGATGGATCATAGGCGAAAAAAACGGCACTACTCTACTCCTAAGCTGATGGTGAACATAAAAGTGCAAGAAAAATGGCGAAAAATAAGCCTCAAAGGCGAAGAACACCTGAGGAAGGACCTCGACGACGATGATCGTCGGATGTGGTGGAATCGCCCCTTCGTCGCGTCCTCGATCCACCTGACTGCTAGGAGATGGAGCTGTCACCTCCCTCCTTCGATGGGGAGAGAAAAAGTGAAGAGAATCGGGTCAAAGGGTGTTCGAATTTTCAAATGGAGGAGGAGGGTGTATATGAAGGGTTGATGAAGTGGGTGAGAAGATCGAGGCACCTGGAGTGATGCAACGATTCAACGCCCAAGGAAAGATAAGGGCGTGAATCACCGGTCTACGAGGAACAAAAGTCATCAAGGGTGTGTGGTGAAAAGATGAAAGGTTGCGCCTCGACAAATCCGTGAAGTTGGCCAAATACCAACGTTTTGAGAAAGGAACAGGGGGCAGGTCAGAGAGTTGACTCACGGTCAACTCTTGGACCTTCCTGGTTGGTCCACGTGGACCAACCAGAAAAACCCTGCAAAAAGATTTGTTAATTCATTTTAAAATAGTAAATGAATTTATTAATTTTTTGTTATTAATAAAAATTGTTTATTATTTTGTAAATTATTTTATTATGATTTTTATTTTTTTTAGGTTTAAAATTACATGTTACCTTTTATGGCCGATATAGATATACATATCTATATATTTTAATATTTTATTTTTATTTTTGTATATTTAATTTTATTATTTTTTATTATTAATTTATAAATTATTTTTATACACTTAAATATATTTTTATTTTATTTTTCTGATGTATTTTATACAATTAATAAAATAAAAGAATATTCTGTATAGGTATATTTATAGGTATTATACCTATGTATTTTATACAAATATTTTATTTTGTGTTTTCTTTATGTTTTTATTCCTATATTAATATGTATATATATATATTTAAAATTATATTTACAAAATTATAAAAATATAGAATTATAAAAATAATGAATAATAAATAAAATGAATATTTTAATCTGTACAAGTATACGATAGGGGTCCACTGCTCAACATTTAAACCGTAACTCCGAAAAAACCACCTTCATTAAATAGATTATTGAAAATTATATACAATTAAAGGTGATTTTGATACGTTTCAAGTTTTTATTTGAGAGATACAAGTCTGGGAAGTTGGAATTCTGGATAGTTATTCAGATCATAACTTTTTATCTGTACATTATTTTTTAGTGAAGTCAATTTTGTATTTTTCTTTATTTAATTATCTACAACTTCCATGTACAAATTTTCTTTGTTTGAAGTATAAAAAGTGGAATTAAAAATAGGTCCCAAAATTAATAAAGAATGAATTAAACATAAGGCATTTTTATTGTCATTTGGCCCTTATCTTCCCTTACTTTATTCCTTGTCGACCTATTAATCAAGATGCCTAGGTCTTGGGGTTTCGGGTCATAAAATATTTACAATATTTTATTCTTTTTCTTTTCTTTTCTTTATTCTTTTATTTTGACTTTAAAAATAGTATTTTATACATAATTTACACATACATGCATGAATGTTAAACTGCAAGAATTAAGAGTATTTACATGCATTTACTAGGTTTTTGAGGCCAAAATGATAGAATAAAGATGATGAAATGTGGATTCATCATCCCCCTATACTTGCATTTGCTAGTCCCTAGCAAACACTTGTGCGATAAGTGCAGAAAAATAAAAACGAAGAAAAAGAAGAAAGATGGATTAAATTTAATTGTCAAACTTGTCTTCACAAAATCAAAGTTTGGAGCTTAAGTCAGACCTTTGAAATTTTAGTGCGGGCAGAACCTTAATGGAAACCGGATTTGAAATCCAACAGCCTTCGAGAATCCCAATACTCTGCTCAAGTCTCTTCAACAGCCAGGTCAGAAATATTGCAACTCATATGCAAACACTTACGACTATGAATCTGACTCGTACAGTGTAAGTGATAGTGGCTCTCCCCAACTAGAATGACAAAGAGACTGACTTATCTAGTATGACAACCCAATGATTCCCCAATCCAATAACTCCTTCCTCGAGGAGAGGGGTATTCCCTTCTAAGTTCAAATGGCAACCAGCTCAAGAGGAGGGGGTGAAGAGAAGAATGGACGGTAGCCAGTATAGCTACCTATCCTAGGACGCAAGACCGGTGTAGTCAAGTCATCCAGCTACAGGCTCACATGATATGACTTGGGAACTCAAGCTTTCTTATTGACTATACAACATATGTACACTCCGACGGGCATTTTATTTTTGTACAGGCCTGTCCACTTTTTTGGATTTTTTTTGAAATACTGTATACAACATCATTTACATAAGGAATTTTTCCTCTTGAGCCAGTAGACTATCCCTCTTTTGAAGCTTTATTGCAGCCCACACTCTCTTGTCTTCAGAATTCCTCATCACTGGACTGGTTGGGATGCACTTCCCTCCCTAGAGGAGGACAAATGTTTCCACTTATGTGCATCTCATACCGGCAAATCCAATCCCCTCGCCACTCCAACTGAGTTGACCCATGTAAAAGTTGTAGGTGTCCAAATTAGGTCATTATCAACAAGAGTCGTGCGTGTGTTCCGAAATACTTTACTTAGGCAGTCAAGAATCCATTGAACCAAGTCTCACGATCCTCAAAGAATTAAGTCAACTAGACCTGAAGTACCTCAATTATAGCTCCTATAAGGTTCATGTTATTTAGGTAGATTTTAAGGTCCAATCAAGCTCCAATCTCCAAATTTTACTTAGACTTGTTCAACTATCAAACCCAATCCGAAAAATGCTCATGCTATGCAAATGCTATGCAGAATGAAGAAAATATTTTTGTGATGCAATTTTCAAAGATTTTGAAAATTTATGGATTTTTGAAAAAATGATGCATATGCATTTTTTGTATTTTCAAATGTTTTTGGTATTTTAGTTTTGCAAATGTTTTTGGGATTTTTGAAAACAAAGATTTTTGGATAAAAACTAGGTACAAATATTTACACGGGAAAGCATCTTATATTTATAAGAAGTGGATTTTTAGAATTTACAAGGGTAAGTGGTCAATTTTATAGGTATATATAATGGATTTTGGTGTGATGTGTATATTCCTAAAACTTATTTGAAAAAGGTTTTTCAAACAGTTTTGAAAACTATAGTCTAAACTAATTTTTACAAACAATTTTTACAAACATGTACACACATTTGAAAATAATTTTGCAAAGGTTTTTTAAATAGTATATATAGATTTTTCAAATATTTTTGCAACCATTTTTCAAACCATTTGCAAATCAATTTTCAAACCTTTTTATTTCACACAAAGAAAAAAAATTTTACAAAAAAAATAATTTACATAGGTTGAAAAGATGTAACAAAACGTTTTCCAAATAGTTTTCAAAAGATTATTCAAAAGGATTTTGAAATTTTTCAAACATTTTGCAAAAAATATTTTCATCTGATTTATTAATCAGTAAATACAAAAAGAATTTGAGGAATGATAACATCATTTTGTTAAGTGTTTTTAATGAATTTTATAGGTGTAATTAGCCATATTTATTAAGAAAAATACGAAAGTACGAGTTATGGCTAAAGTATAAATGGAGTATATACGAACTCCCTATACTTAGCTTGAGCTATGTCCTCATAGATCAGAGAGGAAAGAGAAGACATAACTCGTACTGAGTATAGACAAGTCTAATAAATAAATGAATAAGAAATGAATGAATAAGTGAATTAATGAGAAGTCGACCCCCACCCATACTTAGGATCAAATAATCCTAAGTATAGCAGACTGTACACAAAGAAGGGAGGGTCGAGGGTGGGAATGAACAGATCGTACTCAGATTGTCTCCCCCTATACTTAGGGTAAGATGTCCCTAAGTACAGACAAGAAGAGGAGACAGTGGAGAGGATCGAAAAGAATGAATACTCGGGGTGCACACCCGCCTATACTTAGGACAAAGTATGTCCTAAGTATATAAGATTGTCAACATGGAGCGATAACTTTTTTGTAGAAAAAGAAAATAGAAAAAGAAAAGAAGAAAAGAAGAAACGAGATCAGAAGATGGAAGAAGAGATCACAGCTCAATCTGTCTCCCCTATACTTAGGGTAAAATACCCTGAGTATAGACAAAAAGAAGAGACAGAAGAGAGGATTGTAGAATAGTACAACTCAGTGTGTGCACCCCCCTATACTTAGGACAAGATGTATCCTAAGTATAGCAAAATCACAAGATGTCGACGGGGTGGCAGACATAAAGAATGAATGAATGATGGATATGGACATATGGATCTATACAATGGAAGATGGAAATGATAACCATGTATGAGATGCATGTGATGTGAGTCAAAGAGCACATCTCATACCAGATGAATGGGGGCAACGTCAACGGTCGGCGGATCATGATCTAGATATAGTTTCAGACGTTGACCGTTAACTCGAAAGGTAGAGGAAAATGACAACTCGGATATATCAATACTGTCATTGCCATGTACCTTTCTGACCACATAAGGACCTTTCCATTTACTCTGTAATTTCCCTGGAAATAAATTTCAGCCTAGAATCGAACAACCATACAAGCTGATCAGGCTCAAACTGTTTATGGCTGATATGAGAATTGTTCCATATCTTCACTTTTTCCTTGTACTGTAAGCTGCTCGAAAAGGTTGTATCTCTTAGTTCCTCCAGGGCTACCAACTCTGCTTTCCTATGTTCCCCTATACTCTCGGGATCCAATAATAACTCTATAACTGCCCATAGTGACTTGTGCTTGATTTCCACTGGCAAGTGTCATGGCTTGCCATAGACGAGACGAAAGGGAGATGTCCCCAATGGTGTCTTGAAGAAAGTCCGATAGGCCCACAAGACCGAGTCCAAAAGCTGTGACCAATCCTTTCGGTCTGAGCAAACTACCTTATGTAAAATAGTCTTGATCTCCATGTTTGATACTTCAACAAGACCATTAGTCTGAGGCTGATATGGAGTGGCAACATGATGGTCAATGCTGAACTCATATGCAAGGTCCCTTACCTTGTCGTTGATAAAGTGAGACCCCCCATCTGAAATCAGAACTCTAGGTGTCCTGAACTGTGAAATGATATTTTTCCTCAAAAATCGACACACAGTCTTAGCATCTGTGATTCGGGCGGGGATGGCCTCAACCTAACGACTCACATAATCCACAGCAAGCAAAATGTACTCTAACCCCAGACTCTTAGGAAATGGTCCCATGAAATCAATGCCCCATGCATCAAAAACCTCACAAAAGTGAATGGGTTGCATGGGCATCATATCCCTCTGTCCGCAAGTACCCATCTTCTGACAGTCAGTACACCTCTTCACGAATTCATCGGAATCCTTGAAGAGAGTAGTCCACCAAAGGCCAGATTGGAGCACCTTATGTGTTGTCCGTCTCCCAGAATGATGTCCTCCTGCCTTAAGCTTGTGGCAGTAGGTGAAGACGCTATGCTACTCTTCTTGAGGAATACACCTCCTCCAGATACTATCCCCTCCTTCATGATAAAGGATGGGATCTTCCCAATGGTATGACTTGGACTTCGCAAGGAAGGTGTCAAGTCGCTGTCTGGGCCAACCTTGTGGAACCGTCTTGGCGACAAGATAGTTCACAATGTTGGCGTACCATGGAAATGAGGCAATAGCAAGGATCGCCTCATCTGGAAATGTCTCAGTGATAGGTGTAATGGGTTTATATTCCTCAAGGTTCTCCAATCGAGAGAGGTGATCCGCCACCACATTCTTAACTCCAGCTTTATCCTTAATCTCAATATCAAACTCCTGGAGTAGAAGAATCCATCTGGTAAGTCGAGCTTTGGCATCCTTCTTGGCCATAAGGTACCGGAGAGCTGTGTGATCTGTCAAGATAGTCACTCTTGATCCCAGAATATATGATTTGTACTTATCCAAAGCAAAGACTACAGCTAGCATCTCCTTCTCAGTCACAGTGTAATTCCACTGAGCATCCAAAGTCCGGCTAGCGTAGTGAATGGCATAGGGCAATCCATTTCTCCTCTTTCCAATCATGGCCCCTACGGCAAAATCAGAAGCATCCGTCATGATCTCAAATGGGAGAGACCGATCGGGTGGCTGAAGGATAGGAGCCTTAATAATTAGATTCTTGAGAGTCTCGAATGACGCAAGACACTTATCATCTACAATGAACTCGGTGTCTTTTGTCAGAAAATCAGTGAGCGGTCGGGCAATACAACTGAAGTCCTGAATGAACCGTCGGTAGAAACCAACATGCCCTAGAAAAGACTGCAATTGACGAAGATTGGATGATGGATTAAGTTTTCTGATGATATCCACCTTGGCCAGATCAACCTCCATGCCCCTGTTGGAGATGATATGACCAAGGACCGTCTCTTAATCATAATGAAGTGACTCTTCTCCCAAGATAAGACAAGATTGACCTCAATGCAACGCTGAAGTACACGGTCTAGGCAGTCAAGATAAGCTTCAAACCCATCGCCATAGACCGAGAAATCATCCATGAAGACCTCTAAACAGTCACCCACCATGTCCGAGAAGATGGACAACATGCACCTTTGGAATGTCGTCGGGGCATTACACAAACCAAAGGGCATCCGTCTGAAAGCATATGTCCCAAATGGACAGGTCAATGTCGTTTTGTCCTGGTCTTCGGGCGCAATGGTCACTTGGTTATAGCTAGAGTACCCGTCAAGAAAATAATAGTGACTCTTCCCAGCTAGCCTCTCGATAATCTGATCAATGAATGGCAGTGGGAAATGATCCTTCTTGGTGGCCTGATTTAATCGTCTGTAGTCCACACAGACCCTCCAAGAAGTGGGTACCCGGGTAGCTATCTCCTCTCCAAACTCACTCACAATTGTAGTGATACACGTCTTCTTGGGTACCACATGTAAGGGACTAACCTACTTGGAGTCGGAGATGGGGTAGATAAAATTGGCGCTCTACCATTTTGATATTTCCTTCATGACCACATCTCGAAGATTCGGGTTCAGCCGTCGCTGGAACTCACAAGAGGGCTTAGCATCCTCTTCGAGGTAGATATGGTGGGAGCACAAAGCCGGACTAATCCCCTGGAGATCAACTATACTCCATCCTATTGCCTTACAGTTTCTTTCAAGAACCTCCATCAAACGAGATTCTTGCTCTCCAGTCAAATCCGTTGAGATAATGACTGGGTGCATATCTGGCTCGCCCGTAAGGAATCCATACTTCAGTGACTGCAACTAGGGCTTCAATTCTGGGCAAATGGGAGCTGGCAAATCTGACTTCTGATTTGTCTGAGTGAAGGCTACCAGGTCTGCATGAGAGAACTTTCGCTGAATGTGAAAATCTGACGAAGAGAACCCTAAAAGGAATATATATAAACTGTGATAGCTCGCTCTCCGTCCTAGCTGTCAGCTCGGAAGGAATCAGACATGGCAAGTAATCATCAAAGTCGTCCCAATCAATGTCTGAATCTGAGGGATCTGAACTAGAAGAACATGAATAAAAATCTACTTCACCACTCATCCCGCAACTGTAGGCCTCGAATCTGTCCTCTGTCAGGGATGTGCTCTCCAAACTCTCGACTGCCATAAGATGTGAGTACTTTGAATCTGTAGGCAAGGTGAGGGCTCGTGCTACTGGATCTGCCCAAATTGCTTCATCATCGATCATCACAAAATCACACTCCTGGTAGGCGTCTCGCTCAGCCTCTGTTATCTGCTCTGTGTTACTGAACTGCTCCGAGCAGGCTGAATCTCGTGCTCTAGTCTCGTCGATCGTCTCTATTTGTATACTTTCACCCTCTACGTGAAAGTACACCTTCCCACTATCATGGTCGGATACCGCCTTGGTAGTGGCCAAGAATGGGAATCCAAGTATGATGGGGATATCTGTCACTGACTCAGGGATCTCTATGTCCACTACAACAAAGTACATGGGGAATTTCAGGCCCTGAATGGTAACAACCACGTCTCTCAACAACCCCTCCGGCCTCTTAATAGACCTATCAGCAAACTAAAGGACTGTCCGACTCCTATAGAGAGGGCCAAACTTGAATCGGTCAAGTAAGGCTGCCGGAAGGAGGTTTATTGAAGAGCCAATTTCTAATAGAGTACGATTGAACTGCTGCTCTCGAATCTTGCATCTGACATAGGGAGCTCCTGCATCAGGTCTCTTGGCTGGCAGTTGGTTTTGAATGTCAAAGCATGTGGCACAGGTGAGCACATGGATCTCTCCTCTGTGGTTCCTCCTCTTCCTGCGTACGGTAGTCTTCTCTCTCAAGTTCTTTTGGAAGAGGAGGATGTGCTCTAGTGCCTCCTGTAGAGTCAGCTGAATCTGAAATCTTTAAATCATCTGTTGGTTGAACTCTAACTGATGTGTCTTTTTTTGTTTTCTTTTTTATTCCCCTTCGCCAAGCGGAGTGCTTGAGGGAAGGGGATGGTAGGGGCCTCCTCAGATGGAGGGCTAGGAAGAGGTTCCTATGCTTGTGAAGGAATGGAATCCATACAAAGATCATCATGCAACACATATGGACTCAAAGTAGATGAAGAAACCTTTCCTTTATTCTTATTTTTGGTCTTTTTCTTGTTACCACAATCCTAAGATACAAAAGGTGGCAACACAACAGGTCTAAGAACAACAAGAATAGAAGTGGTGGCATCAGTACCACACACGGCATCTCTCTTCACGACATCAGCACCGCGCTCTTGCTCAGCATCAAGTGGAATGGTGGCCTCAATACCACCGCCTGCATCTGGAGTCACGACGTCCTCAGTACCGTCAACTGGATCTCTGTCCTTGGTGGCATCAGCACCACTGTCATCAACATCATCAGCGGCATCAGCACCGCTTCTCTCCTCGTCTGGCACTACTGGTTCCTTGTGTGGTTATCGCTCAGACGAGGCATCGTCGGCTAGCATCCTACCACTCTTTATAGTCACGAAATCCGCATCACACATAAAAGAAGACATGTCATTCAAAGAGTCACTAGGAGTGGTATCCTTTGTAGATTGTACCTGCTTAGATTTTCTTTTCAAATTATTCAGATTAGGCTCGATCTGTACTGGTATGGCGGCCTTGCCCTTGATGATATCCCTCATCTCCTACCGGAACTCATCCATTTCCCGCTGGAAGGATGCCTGTTGTTCGGAGAGCATGCGGGCGAGGTCGTCAAGAGCCGGGTTCTCAAAGGCATGTCTTGGAGAATCGGAAGTGTTCCCATGCTAGAAATGAGGATGTTGCTGTTGTGAATAGCGAGGGGGAGGCTGGGAGTATGGCTGATGAGGCTGCTGACTCTACCTCCATTGTTGTCCATGATAAAAGGGACGAGGACCCTACTGGTACTGCCGGTGGGAGTGATAGGGCTGTTGCTGCTGGCTGGCTATTCTGGGTGCCCTGAGCGAGAGGCTGCTATTGGGATGAGGTGCGTCTGGTGGTCCAATGGAATCCAGGGTGATCGCAATGAATTCCGACCTACTGTGGGTACCGGTCATACCATATCCCATTGACTTCCATCAATGGCTCATGCTCGAAGGGTGGTGGAGGAAGAACTGGCAGTGACTGATCCGGCTGGTAAACCACCATCTGAGTGTCCAAAGATAGTGGCGGCGATGGGTAGTGTTGTAGCTGCTGGACCGGCTCTGCCTGAATATGGTGAACCTGACGGTATGTGGCAGAGGGTTGATAGGAGCTGCTACTGTTGGAATCAACACGTGACCTGGGAGGTTGTTGTGTAGACATCTGTGCTTCCTGAATACACAAGATCTGGTCCTTCAGGTCGCTCATGGTCTTAGTCAACTAGTCCATCTGTGCAAGCCCTTGGCTCTGCTTCTTCTCAAGGATCTCGATGCGGTCCAGCTTCTCGCTAATGATCTCCATGTAGGCGGCGGTGGATTCAGCATGATCTGCTACTGCTGATGGTGTGTGGGTACCGGCATCGATTCGTGCAATCCTCTGATATGAAACTGCCTGTGGTGGGATCTTCGGCTGTGTGTAGACCAAGGCTTGGGCCATTACTGTCGAGTTCTCTGCCATCCCCTCATAGATAGCCCAAACCTGGTCTTTACCCTTGGAAAAGTAGGACACACCACAAGAGGCATTTAGAAGCCCATGCAGCTCCGGTGTCAGCCCACAAAAGAAACTCTAAACAAGGTTGGGCTTTGATATCTCGTGATGTGGACACTGATCAATGAGCTCTCTAAATCGATCCCAAGCCTCATGGAACAGCTCATTTGGGATCATAGTGAAGTTGTTGATCATAGCTCGCGCTGCATTGGCCCGGCTGAGTGGATAGTACTTGTTCAAGTACTCGGTCTGGAGCTGCTCCCAAGATGTGACATACTTTCCTAGATGCTTCAGCCAATAAGTTGCTCAGTCAGCTAATGAGAACGGGAAGGCAATCATCTTTATAGTGTCCTCGTCCACCAGTTTGTCGTGGACAGTGCTACAAATCATCTTGAACTCTTGCAGATGGAGATGAGGCTCCTCGGTGGCCAGCCCATGAAACTTGGGCAACAACTGGATAGTCTGGGGGCGAAGCTCGAAGTTCCTGACAATGGGAGGAAGTTGATCCATCGATGAGTGAGGGTTGCAGCAGGGTTGTGCAACTGTCTCATGGTCCTCGGTGGTGGCCTCTCCTGGTGAGGGTCTTCTCCTGCTCCGCCTCCTGCTTTTGGGATTTCTCCACCGCCCTCAGGTCAATCTCCTATGTCCTCTCGCATCTACTCCAATTCTCTCATGATGTCACCCATGAAGGCTCCCTGATCTCTGATCTGTCTTTGCATAGTCTCCAGGGAGGCTAATAGTTAATTGTTGATGGCAATCTGATCATACACATATGAAGGCTGTCCCTACTCATCTGGGCGTCCCTCACTGTTGGCCATGTCTCAGGTCTCTACAAAGGAAAAAGTACCCATCTCAAGTGTCGTCAAATGTTTAGGACTCTTTGCTACACTAAACTCTGACACCACAGGACTGACAGAAGAAGAAGGGTGGTCAAGGGGGAACAGGGTGGATGTAAACTCAGGCTCGGAGAGTGGGTCTAAACTCCCCGAAGCCGACCTACATGAATAGGAAGGAGTGCTCGATAGCGGTGCCACCAGACGTGGCCTAAGGGATCTCCTTCCCATCATCGTTATCTAGAGAAAAGGGGTGGATGAGATCTGGAATGCAAACAAGATGTGAAAACAAACCCCCGGTTCACCTACACAACACTAGAGTTGATGATCGTAAAGGCTCGGTCGATTATCTTTTCAATTTTATTTAGGTGATCAATCAATCTATCAGAGCGATTAAGCGAGCTAGTAGGAACTCGATGCTCCTAGGAGATTGTCCCAATCTAAGGCTAGATCTTTCCCAGCCAGTATGAATTGCGGATCGTTTACCAACTACCTGATCAATTTACTCTGCAAAGGACGTTACGGTCCGCTTTCAAGGTTACTGGAGAGATCCTCACTGGAGAACGACTAACCCTAGAGCAGTAGTCTGAGAGGAGTTCAGGTATGGCTCTATCCTAGTGTACGGGTCACTATATCGTTGTAGATAAATCAATCAATGAGGGGGTTACTCTCCCCAGGATAAAATTTTTAGTGAGGTGAGTGATGAATACTCCTTCATCACTCTTTATTCTTATATTTTAGCTACAAAAACCTTTGCAAATACATGTAGATATGTGTAAATATAAATAATTACCAAAAGCATGCATTATGTAAAAACCTATAATTAGCATGTTTTTGTGCAAAAATAAAAGAATAAAGATTAAAAATAAAAATAGGGAAATATTTAGAATAAATATTGAGCAACCTAACCCAAGGGAGGGCTCAGCATGGGCCTGACCGCATAGAAGCCAAAGTAGAGGGAGATAGGGGCTCATGTGTGTAAATATATATGTAAATCAAATAAAAGGATTTTCCTCACAAAAATAGACTCAAATTGGCTTGTAAATATTTGTAAATATTTATAAATATAAAATCAAGATAAAAGTATAAAAATCAAAAAGAAGACAAAAGCATCACTCACCATGTATATAGACCATCCATCCATATGTATTTAGCTTTGTAAAAAAATAAAATTAATTTCCAAAATTTTTGTAAATATTCTACATTATATAATGTAAATAAATAAAATAAAAACATTTAAAATTGAAACAAAATTAAAATAACAAAATTAAAAACATAAAAATATATTGTAAATATACCATGTATATAAATGTAAATATGTATTTATTTCACCTATGTATATAAATAATAAAAATAAAATAAAAATATCTTTTTATTCCTTATTTTATGATATAAATAAATAAAATATAAAATGGGAGTAAAAATGTACAAAAATAACAATTAAAAAATCAAAATTAAGTTCTTAATATTGTATATATATCTATATATAACCCTACTATGTACATACCTTATTTTTATTTTGAAAAAATAATTAAAAATAAAAAATAGAAAAAATTAAATTAAAAATATTTCATGTTTTAACTTTTTCATAATTCGGCCATTTGCTACCTTTCATTTTACTTCCAAGTATCAGCCACGTGGCCGCTACCCATTGGCCCTGGGGATTGTTGACCGCCCGGTCAACTGCACCCCCCCCCAAGGACCACTTCCCACGGGTTAGGTGCCCGACCCGAATTTCTCCCTATTTTTGCACCTAAACCCGATACCCTATCACCTAAGCCCCGGGTCCGATTCCTCCATGATACATCCGAGACCCTTGCCGGAGCCTTCGCCTCGGGATCCGCGCTCCAGATTGCCCTACCCGCGCGCTTCTTTCCGGACCCTCCAGCGTATATAACTCCAGCTCCGCCACCTTCTTTTCCTATCTTTTGGCTCATTTGCTTCGCTACCCGTGACCTCCACTGTGTTGGCAAGAGTGACAGCTTGCTCCAGCAAGTGTCACAGCGAGGAGAGGGGTAGTGGCCCATCTATCCGGCGAGTATCACCGCCGTGCTCCGCCCTGAGCTGGAGCTCGAGCCTCGGACGTCGGCGCTCCGTGAGGCGAAGACCCAGAGCTGCGCAAGCTCGCCCACAGCCTAATCGTCCACCCAGGTAGACCCTTTAGCCTTTCCTTTTAGCTAATTTTAGGTTACTCTGAAATCTCGTCGTCACTGTGTTTCGCCGATTCCGACCAACTCACAGCTCTATTCGATCATCGGAATCCACCGTCACCTTCTCCTTCCTCCCACGCACGTTTTCCATACTCCCATCCAGCCCAGCTCGCACAGGAGCTGGGGTTCGAGCTCCTCCGTCCTCCCCCTCGCCGGAGCTCTCCCATATTGCACCACCGACCACCTTCACACCGCCTAACCGGGTCGAGGTACTTTGCCCTCGACCCGCGAGCTGTTTGGTCTATTTTGCAGGTGCATCCAAGCCCATCTGAGGGCTTGGACCATTGGGTCCAGCAGCTGCAGCTCCGCCGACCTCGCCGGAGCTCCCTAGAGCTCGGCTGGGTCATCGGAGACCCCCATCCGACGTGGAGGCTCACGCCGAACCTCTTCCGATCATCAGCGCCCCGCGAGGAGGCTCGGAGCGAGCGCACTGGGCCGGCGAAGTTCGTCGCCCACCTGTTCTTCGAGGATCTCCAGCAACCGTCCGATTAGCCTCCCGCTCCAGTATTCATCTGGGCCGTCCCTTCCAAGAGCAGCAACCACCGCCCGATCTTTGGAGGACTGTTCTCCAGCCGCCTGATTGGTCTCTCCCATTCGAGATCATGACGGATGCCTCCGATTTTGCCGTAGGGGCCGTGCTGGGACAGAGGAGGGATGGAGTCCCCTTTGCTATCCACTACGCTAGCCGCACATTGGATTCCGCCCAGCGAAATTACATGGTCACAGAGAAGGAGATGCTAGCCGTAGTGTTCGCCCTAGATAAATTTCGATCGTATATCATTGGATCTAGAGTGACCTAGTACATTGATCACACCGCCATCCGATACCTCATGGCAAAGAAGGATGCCAAGGCCAGACTTACTAGATGGATCCTTCTACTCCAAGAGTTCGACATTGAGATCAAGGATAAGCCTGGAGTCAAGAATGTGGTGGCGGATGACCTCTCCCATTTAGAGCAGCCTGAGGAGTCTGAGCAGATTGATCCCATTCGTGAGACCTTCCCAGATGAGGCGATCCTTGCTATCGCCTCACTCCCGTGGTATGCCGATATTGTGAACTTTCTCGTTGCTGGGAAAGTCCCACAAGATTGGCCCAGGCAGAGGCTTGAGACCTTCCTCGCGAAGGCCAAGTCCTACCACTAGGAGGATCCCATCCTTTACCACGAAGGAGGGGATAGCGTATGGCGTCGGTGCATTCCTCAGGATGAGCACCATAGCGTCCTCACTTACTGCCACAAGCTTGAGGCAGGAGGACATCATTCTGGGAGGAGAACGGCACAGAAAGTGCTCCAATCTGGCTTGTGGTGGCCTACCCTCTTCAAGGACTCTGATGAGTTCGTGAAGAGGTGTACTGACTGTCAAAGGATGGGCACTTGTGGACAGCGTGATATGATGTCGATGCAGCCCATTCACTTCTGTGAAGTTTTTGACGAATGGGGCATCGATTTCATGGGTCCATTCCCTAAGAGTCAGGGATTTGAGTACATTCTGTTGGCCGTGGACTATGTTAGTCGTTGGGTTGAGGCTATCCCCACCCGAGCCGCTGATGCGAGGACAGTTTGCCGATTTTTGAGGAAGCACATCATCACGCGGTTCGAGGTTCCTAGAGTTCTTATTTCAGATGGGGGGTCTCATTTCATCAACGACCAGGTGAAGTCCCTTGCTAGCGAGTTCGGTATAGACCATCGTGTTGCTACAACTTACCATCCACAGACGAATGGTCTAGCCGAGGTGTCGAATAGGGAGATCAAGACTATATTGCAGAAAGTCGTCCGCCCTGACCGAAAGGATTGGTCACAGCTTTTGGACTCGGTCTTGTGGGCATATAGGACGTCTTTCAAGACACCATTGGGCACGTCTCCCTTTCGCCTCGTATATGGCAAGCTGTGCCATTTACCTGTTGAGCTGAGGCACATGTCACTTTGGGCAGTTACAGATATACTTATGGATCCAGATGGTGTAGGAGACCAGAGGAGGGCAGAGTTAGCAGCCCTGGAGGAGTTGAGAGATACCACCTTCTCAAACAGCGTACAGTATAAGGAGCGAGTGAAGGAGTGGCATGATTCTCACATCAGCCACAAACATTTTGAGATTGGACAGAGAGTATGGCTGTTTGATGCGAGGCTTCGTTTATTTCCAAAGAAGCTACAGAGCAAGTGGAAGGGACCCTACTTGGTCAGAAAGGTACACGACAACGGTAGCATTGATATATCCGAAGTGTCTTCTGAGAGTACCTTTCGAGTGAACGGCCAGCGGCTCAAGCCATTTCTAGATCATGAGCCGCGGGTCGTTGATCTTGCCCCTATTCATTTTGCGTGAGATGTGGTCTTTGACTCACATCTAATGCATCTCACGCATGAGTTTCACTGATCCTCCGACTTGTATAGATCCAGATGTCTATATCACCACATTCTTTAGTCCCACATCCCTTTCTTCATCTATTGATTATGCTATACTTAGGGTGCACTTTACCCTAAGTATAGGGGGGATGTCGGACCTTCGGGTATTTCTTTTGTTTCTTTCTACCCCTATTTTGCTGCCTATACTTAGGGATATTTCACCCTAAGTATAGGGGGGGTAGACCCTGTACATTCTCCTCTCGGTTTTCCCTTAGTATACAGCCTGCTATACTTAGGATTACTTGATCCTAAGTATAGGGGGAAAACCCGAGACCCTCTTGACTTTTATATTTCGTCTTTGTTTATAGCCTTTCTTTTCACGTCCCTATACCTAGCACGAGTTATGTCTTCTTCATCGCTCTTGACTCTGAGGACATCATTCGAGCTAAGTATAGGGGGGTGTGTATATATTTCATATATACTTTAGCCATAACTCGTACTTTGTGTGAGTGTATTAATAAATAAAATGGCTAAAATCCCTAAAAATCACAAAATTAAAAATTTTTTCATGTACATAAACTTCTTTTATTTGCACATAAATAGCTAGTGTACAAATTATTTTTGTAAAAATGTTTCCAAAAAATCTTTTGTGTAAAGTTTGTGTAAATATTTTCTTATCAAAATTATGTATATAGTACAAAATTTTTCCAAAATGTTTTGAAAATCAAAAGTTTGCAAAAATCTTGTGTAAATGTGTGTAAATACTTTTTGCAAAACTTGCACTTTATGCATCATCCATTCATGATTTCAAAACATTTTTCAAAAATTTTGCATGTTTGTAAAATTTGTGTAAATAGCGTCTTTTGTACATATGTATATAGTTTTTCTGGATGATAGTTGACATTTAAACTAGCCTGGAATCAAATTGAGAAATGGAGCTTGATTAAGATCTTAATCCACCTAACTTCTAAGAGGAACCTTATAGGACTTAGGTTTAAGGCTTTTCAGGTCCATGGTGACTTAATTCTTTGAGTCCACTAGGCTATGATCACATGTCATCTCAATGAGCCTAAGTAGAGCACTTAACAACAACACATGACTCATATAGACAATGGCCTTACTTGGACACCAGCACTATGCACCGAGCTCTCTACGGATGAGGTGGTGAGGAGGCAGTCTTCCTTGACTTGGGGTAGCATATGAGGGTAGTACTTCTAGACGGAACCTCTCTTCTTCTTTTAGTGAAGGAAGTGCGTCTCAACTTGGTCTGGTTGCCATGAGGTCTAACGACGGGAGTTGTGGATTGCAATAAAGCTTCAAAAGAGGGATAATCTACGGGCTCAAGAGGAAAAACTCCTTGTATATATGCTGTACATGTATATGTTGTATAGATGCACTTGAAAAAAAATGCAAAAAGAAAATAACTCCAAAAAAGTGGTGGGTCTGAGAGAAAATGATAATCCCACCGGAGTATGTATATAGAGTGCAATAAGCAAAGCATGAATTTCATGATCCACCTGATGTAGCTTGCAGCAGGGAGACTTGGCTACACTGGTCAAGCTCCCACGGGTACATGGCTACACTGGCCTTGACCCATTCTCTTCTTCCTCCTCTTCTTGAGCCGGTTGAACTTGAACTTAGAAGGGAATACCCCGCTCCTCGAGGAAAGAGTGGCCAGATTGAGGTCATAGAGTTACCTTGTTGGGGAGGGTTGTCAAGTTGCCATTTCTGAGGTGGAGAGCTTAGACCTCACATTCACAGGACAAGAAAAGATTCATGGTCTTCAGTGTTTGTGATTGATGACTTGTTCTGATCTGGAGCATTGAGGAGTCTTGGTTATAGATTAGTGGAACTTAGAGGCTGTTGAGTTTTAGACTTAAGTCCAAATACGGTTCCGACACATTAATAATCCAAAGATCTGATCGAGCTCCATACCTTAAATTAATGAAGGCAAGTTTAATAATCAACCTTGATCCATGTACATTCTCTTTTTCTTTTTCTTTCGTTTTCACTTCTTTTTCAAATAAGTGTTTGCTAAGGGACTAGCAAAGTTAAGTATAGGGGGGTGATGAATACTCATTCATCACTCTTTATTCTTATATTTTAGCTACAAAAACCTTTGCAAATACATGTATATATGTGTAAATATAAATAATTACCAAAAGCATGCATTATGTAAAAACCTATAATTAGCATGTTTTTTTGCAAAAATAAAAGAATAAAGATTAAAAAGAAAAAGAGGGAAATATTTAGAATAAATATTGAGCAACCTAACCCAAGGGAGGGCTCAGCATGGGCCTGACCGCATAGAAGCCAAAGTAGAGGGAGATAGGGGCTCATGTGTGTAAATATATATGTAAATAAAATAAAAGTATTTTCCTCACAAAAATAGACTCAAATTTGCTTGTAAATATTTGTAAATATTTCTAAATATAAAATCAAGATAAAAGTATAAAAATCAAAAAGAAGACAAAAGCATCACTCACCATGTATATAGACCATCCATCCATATGTATTTAGCTTTGTAAATAAATAAAATTAATTTCCAAAATTTTTGTAAATATTCTACATTATGTAATGTAAATAAAAAATAAAAACAATTAAAATTAAAACAAAATTAAAATAACAAAATTAAAAACATAAAAATATATTGTAAATATACCATGTATATAAATGTACATATGTATTTATTTAACCTATGTATTTAAATAATAAAAATAAAATAAAAATATCTTTTTATTCCTAATTTTATGATATAAATAAATAAAATATAAAATGGGAGTAAAAATGTACAAAAATAACAATTAAAAAATCAAATTTAAATTCCTAAATATTGTATATATATCTATATATAACCCTACTATGTACATACCTTATTTTTATTTTGAAAAATTAATTAAAAATCACTAAAAATAGAAAAAATTAAAATAAAAATATTTCATGTTTTAACTTTTTCATAATTCGGCCATTTGCTACCTTTAATTTTACTTCCAAATATCAGCCACGTGGCCGCTACCCATTGGCCCTGGGGATTGTTGACCGCCCGGTCAACTGCCCCCCCCCCCCAGGACCACTTCCCACGAGTTAGGTGCCCGACCCGAATTTCTCCCTAATTTCGCACCTAAACCCGATACCCTATCACCTAAGCCACGGGTCCGATTCCTCCATGATACATCCGAGACCCTCGCCGGAGCCTTCGCCTCGGGATCCGCGCTCTAGATTGCCCTACCCGCGCGCTTCTTTCCAGACCCTCCAGCGTATATAACTCCAGCTCTGCCACCTTCTTTTCCTATTTTTTGGCTCATTTGCTTCGCTACCCGTGACCTCCACTTTGTTGGCAAGAGTGACAGCTTGCTCCAGCAAGTGTCGCAGCGAGGAGAGGGGCAGTGGCCCATCGATCCGGCGAGTATCACCGCCGTGCTCCGCCCTGAGCTGGAGCTCGAGCCTCGGACGTCGGCACTCCGTGAGGCGAAGACCCAGAGCTGCGCAAGCTCGCCAACAGCCTAATCGTCCACTCAGGTAGACCCTTTAGCCTTTCCTTTTCGCTAATTTTAGGTTACCCCCAAATCTTGTCGTCGTCGTGTTTCGCCGATTCTGACCAACTCACAGCTCTATTCGATCATCGGAATCCACCGTCACCTCCGCCTTCCTCCCACGCACGTTCTCCATACTCCCATCCAGCCCAGCTCGCACAGGAGCTGGGGTTCGAGCTCCTCCGTCCTCCCCCTCGCCGGAGCTCGCCCATATCGCACCACCGACCACCTTCACCCCGCCTAACCGGGTCGAGGCAGTTTGCCCTCGACCCGCGAGCTGTTTGGTCTATTTTGCAGGTGCATCCAAGCCCATCTGAGGGCTTGGACCGTTGGGTCCAGCAGCTGCAGCTCCGCCGACCTCGCCGGAGCACCCTAGAGCTCGGCTGGATCATCGGAGACCCCCATCCGACGCGGAGGCTCACGCCGAACCTCTTCCGATCATCAGCGCCCCGCGAGGAAGCTCGGAGCGAGCGCACTGGGTCGGCGAAGTTTGTCGGCCACCTGTTCTTCGAGGATCTCCAGCAGCCGTCCGATTAGCCTCCCGCTCCAGTATTCATCTGGGTCGTCCCTTCCAGGAGCAGCAGCCACCGCCCGATCTTTGGAGGACTGATCCCAGTCGTCGTTCCAGCGAGGTTTAGCCACCGAGAGCCTCCACCGTTCGATCCCCCACGTGGCGTAGCCTCGGCCGTCCGATCACTGCGAGGACCTCAGCGTTGGAGTGCCACCTGATCCAGACCATCCAATTCTCCACGTGGCGTCCATCCAGCGGCCCGCATTAATAAAGGGTAAATTATTTGGCCCCCTCTTTTATTTTATTTAGTATTTGGTCTTGTAAATACATAGTGTAGTTGTTTAGTTTTTGGTACTTTTGCATAGAGGACCCTGCGCTAGATTTTATTTGCTGATATGCCCCTGTGTATGGTGTGACACGTGCGTCGACATGTGATTTTCTGGGCTTTTTGCATTCTATGCCCTGTAGTTCTGAGATGTTAAGTAATGAATGAAAACTTTTGAGATATTGCATTTATACCCCTGTGCGTATTTTAATTGTGCATGTGCGCTTTTTATTGGGTAATTTGCAGACTATCCCCTGGGCTTTTGGTACTTGTTACCAAATAATCCACGAAAGTAGTTTTTATTACATTTGGGTCCCTGAGTGCCTCAGGCACGCGTGATGTGCGTGTTCACTTGGGAATTTTGCACCAGACCCCTCAGGACTTCGGGTATTTGCACATAGGTCCCTGTGCACAGTACTCTCTTTCTATTTTTGAATAAAATAGCAAATATACTCCAAATTCAACGAAAATTGGACACATGGCTCATGTTATAGTGTAAAATTTTCGAGGATTTTTGGAGACATTTTTTTTTGTTTTGATATTTTTAAAAATTCAAAAACACTTATTTTTGTTACTGTCTAAGTTGAAAAATCACAAAAAAATATTAAAATTCATTTAAAAATTACAAAAAAATTACTCACTGTTTGTCTTTGCTTGCTTGATTTTCTAGCCATTTTTGGCTATTTGTCATTACTTAAAACACCTAAAAATTGAAAAACACTGAAAAACCCATAAAAATTATAAGAAATAATTTAAAAACCCAAAAATCATAAATCCAGTGGCTTAATTTTATTTGTAGTGTCTACTATACAGGAAAATTACCTCTAGGCTTTTTGGGGTTTTTAGGTATTTTATCTAAACCCCTTTAGCTTGGCTGGACATTGTTTTGATCTTTTTGCATTGTTTTATTTTTAGAAAATTAAATAAAAATCATAAAAATCCCAAAAATTCACTAAAAACAGTAAAAACTATAAAACACACAAAAATATTTTTATTTGAATTTTTTGTTGATTTTTAGTGCATTAAATAAATTGTTGAAGTGAGTTGTTTCTTTGCTTTTATTATTTTCTTAATACATTAAAAATCCAAAAAAATATTAAATAATTAAAAACAACCAAAAATACATTTTTCTTTTCTTTTATTTCTTTTTGACTACTTCGTAGGCCGCAAGGCCAATTCGTGCTCCTTGTGTTCGACCCTGGTCGCTATACCAGGTTAAATTAATAGCAAGACCGCTTTCGTGTGTTGATTTGATTATCTCTTTGATTGGTGGACTCCTCTTTTTCTTGATCAACCTAGCCGAGTGATTGAGGTCGCGACGACCGTTTAGTACTTTACCTTAGTCGCTTGGCCGGTCATCAGTGAGTTTTAAGGTCAAGTTTGCATTAGCAGCCCTAATTTTATGTGGTTATCTCTTTTTAGTATTTTTCTGAATAAAAGCAATGCCTAACGAATTTTCCGATTTCCTTGGTTATTTTGAGTCCAATAAAATGGGGGAGGAAGTCAGAAAAACCGATGCACGATCAAACACAATGATGCATGCAGAGTTAGAAATGTGTACCATGCTTAAGCACTCTACATGCAGGGTGATCCACGCGTAAATTTAAAGACAAGAAAATAAACTACCTATATGATGTACGAGAAAACCGTCCCTAGATGAGCAATTTCTATAAATCGTAAAGCACAAGTTGCTATCAAGTAGGAAGAGAAACCGAAGTTTAGTCTAGGAGGCCGATCGGTGTCCACCACAGTGGATCCTGCCAATGCTGTATACGACCTCTCTCGGCACGTGGTCTCTAATCCAAGTCAAATAGCTTTTTAGATAAATTTTAGCTAAGTCCAATTACGGTCTATAGGTACAGGAAAGATATTAAGTGCGGGGCCTTAGCTATTTTACGTCACAATCAACAAAAAATTCCTAAATCTAGGGGCTAAATCCTCGGGAATCAAAATAAAAGAAAAGTCGAATAAAACAAAAACCAGCAAGAAAACCGCAAAAACTGATGAGGCCCACAAGGGAACAATCCCTCGGGCAATGGACCTCGTGAAGTGTCGAAGTGTCCAAGTCCTGTTTAAGTTACAATTCAATTGTATCTCTCTCAATTAAATTACACAAATATAGGCAATAAAATAAAAATGGAGCTAAGTCTGCAAAAGATCCCTAAGTCTTCTTTGGTGCAAGAGTGGCAAGACGAAGCCAGCTTCACGTGGGTGCGCATGCACCTAGAGCCGAGCGCCTCCCTCGATCCGCGGTACCTCGCACAAGGTCAACGAAGAGAAGGGGTTAGACATCTCAAACAATATATATCAAAAATAAAGGAAATAAATGAAACAAAAATGTAGACAAATAATATCTCAAACAATCTCAAAGAAATCTGATCTATCTGTTGTTGCTCCCCGACAATGGTGCCATTTGATGAAGTGGATATTCGGGAGGTCGTATTGACTCACAAGGCGAATCAACAGTCGTCGAATTGACCTCACACGAAATTCAGACTTTAGTCAACAATTAACCCACAAATAATATCAAGCAATCAAAGTGTGGAGTTAAAATTTATTATAACTCTACATAAAAGATGTGTATACAAGCAAGTATGTAGAGGTCGAACACATGGAACAAGCAGGATAAATTGAATGAAATCAATGAACAACAATGAGTGTGATGTATTTGTCCAATAATGCTAATTTTTGTAGGTTTTTAATTATATATTTTTTATTTAATTTTTATTTTATAATGTTATATTTTGATTTTTAATTTTCTGATTTTGTATTTTCTTTTTATATTTTATATTTTTTTATTTTCTTTTTATATTAAGTAAGATATACACACAATAAGGGAAGAAGAGAGATAAGGTATTTATAAAAATAGGCAAAAATAGGTGAAATGCAGGGAATAAAATATTTTTGGACTTTTTATTTTTTTTTGATGTTTTTTATGTTTTTTCTAGATTTTTATTAATTTTTTTAGTATTTTTGGAATCAAAAATTTTGAAAACAGTGAACAAAATGAAAGGCTGAAACTAAAATGGAGAATTAAAATATCAAACAGAAGTAAAAATCTACCAAATTAATTTTAAAATAAAGGGAATAAAAAAAGAAAAATAGAGAATAGAAATTAGATTTTTAGGAATTTTTTATATTTTTATGAAGATTTTTGGGGTTTTGCTATTTGTAAGAGTTTTCTTTTGTATTTTTTATGGTTTTTGGATTGAAGTTAAAGCACAAAGAAACAAACAAAATCTTTTTTTTTAGAATTTTTCAAAGGGTTTTAATAATTTTTATGTATTTCCTAATGCAAACAGTGAAGCAAATGCGTGTTTTTGAATTTTTATAAATATTAAAATGCAATAAAAATGCAAAATAAAAATATAGCATCAAAGAGCAACAAAACAAGGAGCTATGCTAAGTTCTTGGGAATTTTTAGGATTTTATAGATGCATGAAATAAATAAAAAACACAAAAAGAAAATTCAGCCTTGCAAGGGTATTTTCGTAAATATCCAGAAGTCTAGGGGCATGCATGTAATTTTCTAGCAAAATATATACTACAATAAAAATCTTTCTTAACTAAATATAAATTTCGAGACCCGGAGGGTTTCCCTGCAAAAACACCAAGGTCACGCGTACGGGGCACGTGACCTGGCTAGGACCTGTATGTAATTTCCATAAACCTAGGGGTCTAATCACAAAATGTCCCAAAAATATAACAAAAATAAACATTTCTTGGACTATTTCGAAATACAAAAAGGCATGGGATCCCTGGTGCAAAATATCCAACCTCACGTACACGGGTCACGTGAGGTGACCTGGCCAGGGACCAATGTGCAAATATGAAAACTACGGGGGTGATTTTGCAAATTTTACAGAAAATTATAAACTGCAAATGAAAGTTTAAGTTTAACTTTTAAATACAAAATGAGGTAGGGCTAAAGTTGCAAAATACCAAGCCAAAAGATCGAACGACCGACACTCTTCACTTGTCCATGTGTCATCTCGAGAAGCGGCGATGACGGTTCAGAAACGGAGGTCCACGATTAGATCACCGGCTGGAGATCAACGGTGCTGAGGCAGCAAGATCCAATGGTGGTTGGGCGTTCTGGATCCAAGGCCCGATCCAACGTTCGTGGGTCTCCCTGTAACAACAGGGAAGAACACGACAGGGCTCGACCTTCAGATTACGATATGGTGTTGCTCTGGCCACCTTCTTCGTGGAAGAAGGCCTCCTTCGACTCCTGGAAGATCCTCCGACTCGCCGGTGGAGCCAAAATGGATCGATGAGCCTCGGTGCGCTACGACAAGGCTGGAGAAGACTAGGGGGTCCAGGTACCTCTGTCTCAACAAAATCCGACTCCAATTGGAGTCTTTGAGCGCCTGGTACCTGCAACTAAACTGAAGACAAGAAAAGGGATGGAATCCAGGGCTCGAGGGTGGAAATGGGCGGCAATGGGCGAACTAGGAGCTCGCCGGAGCCATCTCTGGCGAGGTGGAGGGATCGGTTGTGAGGATGGATCACAAGCGAAAAGAACGGCACTACTCTACTCCTAAGCTGATGGTGAACATAAAAGTGCAAGAAAAATGGTGAAAAATAAGCCTCAAAGGCAAAGAACACCTGAGGAAGGACCTCGACGACGATGATCACCGGAGGTGGTGGAATCACCCCTTCGTCGCCTCCTCGATCCACATGACTGCCAGGAGATGGAGCTATCACCTCCCTCCTTCGATGGGGAGCAAAAAAGTGGAGAGAATCGGGTACAAGGGTGTTTGAATTTTCAAATGGAGGAGGAGGGTGTATATGAAGGGTTGACGAAGGAACAGGGGGCGGGTTAGAGAGTTGACCCGCGGTCAACTCTCGGACCTTCCTGGTTGGTCCACGTGGACCAACCAGAAAAAACCCTGCAAAAAGATTTGTTAATTCATTTTAAAATAGTAAATGAATTTATTATTTTTTGTTATTAATAAAAAATGTTTATTATTTTGTAAATTATTTTATTATGATTTTTATTTTTTTTTGAGGTTTAAAATTACAAGTTACCTTTTATGGCCTATATAGATATACATATCTATATTATTTATTTTTTATTTTTGTATATTTAATTTTATTATTTTTTATTATTAATTTATAAATTATTTTTATACACTTAAATATATTTTTATTTTATTTTTCTTATGTATTTTATACAGTTAATAAAATAGAAGAATATTCTGTATAGGTATATTTATAGGTATTATACCTATGTATTTTATACAAGTATTTTATTTTTTTGTTTTCTTTATGTTTTTGTTCCTATTTTAATATGTACATATATTCTAAATAATATTTACAAAATAATAAAAATATATAATTATAAAAATAATGAATAATAAATAAAATGAATATTTTAATCTGTACAAGTATACGATAGGGGTCCAAAACTCAACTTTTAAATTGTAACTCCGAAAAAACTACCTTCATTAAATAGCTTATTGAAAATTATATACAATTAAAGGTGATTTTGATACGTTTCGAGTTTTTATTTGAGAGATACATGTCTGGGAAGTTGGAATTCTGAATACTTATTCAGATCATAACTTTTTATCTATAAATTATTTTTGAGTGAAGTGAATTTTGTATTTTTCTTTATTTAATTATCTACAACTTCTATGTACAAAGTTTCTTTTTTTGAAGTATAAAAAGTGGAAATAAAAATAGGTCCCAAAATGAATAAAGAACGAATAAAAGAGAAGGTATTTTTATTGTCATTTGGCCCTTATCTCCTCCTACTTTATTCCTTGTCGACCTATTCATCAAGATGCCTAGGTCTCGGGGTTTCGGGTCATAAAATATTTACAATATTTTATTCTTTTTCCTTTCTTTTCTTTATTCTTTTATTTTGGCTTTAAAAATAGTATTTTATACACAATTTACACATATATGCATGAATGCTAAAATGCAGGAATTGAGGGTATTTACATGCATTTACTAGGGTTTTTGAGGCCAAAATAATAGAATAAAGACGATGAAATGTGGATTTATCAGAACTCAATTAGCTCCGCTAGGGGCAGTCTCATTTAACAAATATATATATATATATATATATATATATATATATATATATATATGGTAAAATGGGGCTGCCCTTGGGAGTAGCCAACTTGGCTACTCCCACCCCTATTTTTCCCTCATTTTTTTATTTCTTTGGAAAATAAAAATTTGTATATTCATCACTATATCCCTCTAACATTGTATTAAAATTTCGTCAGAAACAGAGACTCCTAGGCCTTCCATCCAAACGTTCTTTTTTTTAATGGTCGCAGGATTTTTGAAATCGACCCTGTTTGGATGAAGGCCGTAGGAGTCTCTGTTTCCGACGAAATTTTAATAGAATGTTAGAGGGATATAATGATGAATTTACAAATTTTTATTTTTCAAAGAAATAAAAAATGAGGGAAAAATAGGGGCGGGAGTAGCCAAGTTGGCTACTCCCAGGGGGCAGCACCATTTAACCCATATATATATATATATATATATATATATATATATGAGAAACTTCAAATGAGTCAGGGTCTCACCAATATTATAGTGAGCCCTCAATCTCACCCTTTTATTTTTGATCATACAGCTGGATTTAATGAGGTATTAATTAAATTAATTTAATGATTGAAAACCTATTTTGGTCATTTTCATCACATTCTAAATATAGAATGTGACAATTATTTGACCTAATATCTCTCCTTCTCTTTCAATTGATTGATGGAGCCCCTCCCTTTTCTCTCTCACGATTTGTCGACGGCGTGGTGGATAGCAAGGGGCCTCACGCAGGATGAGGGGCGACACACACCCCTGGTGGTGGTGTATGCTCTCCTCCAGGTGGTGGTCGACGGAGGGGCTAAGCGGTTATCCCCTATTTTTAAATGAATTTCCAAAACTTTATGAGGTGGTCTTCTCCCATTGGTCCACGGGGGATGTTGACCCCACGGTCAACTCCCCCCCCCCCCCCGGACCACTGAGTCTCGGATCTGAGTGACCGACCCGACTTCGACACTTTCTACCCACTCGATCCGACAGCCAATTACCTTAACCCCGGGCTCCGATTACTCCTTGATCATCCCAGATCTTCGCCCGGGGTGGATCTTAGGGATCCGAGGCACGAGCGACTCACCCGATCCCTTTCTTCTCGGATCCATGAGCATATAAAGCATCTCCTCCGGCGACCTTTTCACGCAGCTTTGGCTCATTTGTTCACCACCCAGTGACCTCCACTGTCTTGTCGAGAGTGACAGCTCGCTTCAGAGGGTGTTGCAGCGAGGAGGGAGCAAGGAGACATCGATCCGGCGAGCTTCCGCCGCCGAGCGCCACCACGAGGTAGCGCCAGAGCCTCGGGCCACGACGTCCCGTGAGACAAGGACCCAGAGCTGCCTAAGCTCATCCCCAATCGATCCCTCCACCCAGGTAGCTTAGATTCTTCTTCCTTTTCTTTAATTTTCGATTAGCCCCAAATTTCACAGTCGTCGGCCATCATCGATTCCGGCCATCTCCCCCTTCCGTTCGATCATCGGAATCTCCCATCACGTTCGCCCTTCCTCCGCGCACCTTCTCCGCCCATCCATTCAACCCAGCTCGCACAGGAGCTGGGGTCTCGAGCTCCTCCGCTGTCGCATCGCCGGAGCTCGACCACCATGCCTCACCGTTCACGCTCACCACGCCTAACTGGGTCGAGGCAATTTGCCCTCGACCCGCGAGTTTGCTGGTACACTTTGCAGGGTCATCCGAGCCTATCTGAGGGCTTGGACCATCTGGTCCAGCAGCTTCACCTCCGCCTACTCTGCCTGAGCTCCTCGGAGCTCCGTCGGACCATCGGAGATCACCATCGGACGCGAAGGCCACAACGGTTCACCTCCGATCATCAGGGCCTCGCGAGGAGGCCGGGAGCGCGCGCAGCGGGCCGGCGAAGGTCACAGGCCATCAGTTCCTCTAGGACTTCCAGATACCGTCGGATCCCCTTCGACCTCCAGTTCGCATCTCAACCGTTCATCTGAGGAGCCACAGTCAGCGTCAGATCCTTGGAGGAGCGATCTGCACCGTTCGTTCGCCGAGGTCAAGCCACTGCGCATCTCCACCGTTTGATCTCCCACGTGGCTTCGCCTTGGCCGTTCGATCAGCATCGAAGACCCATCGTTGGGCGCCACCCCTTCCCAGCCGTAGATCATCACACGTGGCGCCCATCCGACAGCCTACTTAATAAAGGGTAATTTATCCCTTAGGCCCTTCTGTTTATTTTATTTCATTTCAGTCCTGTAAATATTTGTTGCATTTTATTTACGTTGGTACTTTTGCACTTTGGACCCTATCTTGTTTGCTTATTGCATGTATGCCCCTGTGTGAAGTATGTCACGTGCATCGACACGTGTTTAGTTGGGCTTTTTGCATGATTCATTTTGTAGTTCCTGGTTGTTAATGAATGAATGAATATTTTTGGATAATTGCATTTCTACCCCTGTGAGTGTGGAATTGGCGCATGTGCGTTATATTTTTGGGTATTTTACAACAAGCCCCATGGACTTTTAATACATATTATTATTTAGTCCAGGGAACTTGTTTTTATTGCAATTAGGTCCCTGAGTGCCCCATACACGCGCGGCGCGCGTGATTTCTTGGGAATTTTGCACCGGACCCCCTGGAGCTTTGGATAATTACGTACAGGTCCCTGTGCACTGTACCTAGGTTTTTATTTTGAATAAAATATCAAACTTACTCCGAATTCAATGAAAATTGGACACATGGCTTCTGCCATGTTGTAAAATTTTCTAGAATTTTTGGAGACATTTTTGCTTTTATTTGATATTTTTAAAAAAATCAAAAACACCCTTTTTCCTTACTGTTTGATTTAAAAATTCACAAAACAATATTAAAACTCACCTAAAAATTATAAAAAATTAGCTACTGTTTAATTTACCTTGGTTGATTTTCTGACCAAGTTTGGTCATTTTTCATTATATAAAACTCTTAAAAATTGAAAAATACCTAAAAACTCATATAAATTCTAATAATTAATCTCAAAACCCAAAAATAATAATTAAGGTGCTAAATTTTCCTTGTTTCTTTTTCTTTACAGGAAAATTACCTCTAGGCTTATTGGGGACGTTTAGATATTTTATCTAAGTTTCTCAAGCTCGGCTGGACATTGCCTTCTTTTTCTTGCATTGTTTTATTTTTAGAAAATTAAATAAAAATCAGAAAAATCCCAAAAATTCACTAAAAATAGTAAACATCATAAAATACACATAAACATTTTTATTGGAATTTTTAGTTGATTTTTGATGCATTAGATAAATTGTTAGGTTGGCTTGTTTTACTAGTTTCTTTATTTTCTTTATTAACTAAAAATCCAAAAAAAATAAAAACAAATAAAAATCTACCAAAAACACTTGTCTTTTATTTTTAATTCTTTTTGAGACTACTTCGTAAACTGCGAGGCCATCACGTGCTCCCTGAGTCCGACCCTGGTCGCTATACCAGGCTAATCCAATAGCCAGGACCGCTATCGATTTTGATTGATTTTTCCTTGATTTTGGTGGTCTGCTCTTCATTTTCATGATTGACCGAGGGACTTTTGAGCGACTGAGGTCGCAACGACCTTAGTTCTATTTCTTCATCCTTAGTTGCTCGGGATTTTTTGGCTCATCAGAATGGCGTCGTTGCCGGGGAGCACGGCTTAGTAGTTTTTCTTCTTATTTTTCATTTTCTTTTCATTTTCTTTTTCACGGCTTTCCGCGGCTCTTTCTGAGTCCGCGGCTTTTCGCGGCTTTTTATTTTTCACTTATTTTTGTTTTATTTTTTTTCTTTTCTTTTTCTTTTATTTTTTATTTGTGATTGTTTATTTTACTTGTCATTTCTGCACATATACCCTTGTTCACATTTTCTGATCATATTGGATTATTTTATTTGGTCTGACCACTTGTCTTCTTTCTTGCAAGGGCCCGAGGACCGAGGCGGCAGTTTTCGAGAAGCCGGCGCAACCGTGAGACTTGGAGGCGGCTCCCTTCTGCACGGAGCCGCAGGAGAGAGCGAGAGAGGAGCTGAGTGAGAGAGAGAGAGTAGTTAGGTTTCTTTTAGCATTTTATTTGATTATTTGTAATAATACAGGAACACTCAGACTGTGGACTTGGATTTTGTAGCAGGTCTGTTTCGCCGAGCACCGGTGTGCTTGGGGGACCCTTAGGATTTTTCGTGGCTTTTCGCAGCTTTGGTTTTCTTGCTGCCTTTTACGGTTTTCTGCGGTTTTTCTCGAGCCCCTAGATTTAGGATTTTCTGCTTGACTGTGCCGTAATTAGTAGGATCCCCACACTTAACTGATTGCCTGTTCCTATAGTGTGTTAATTGGACCTACTAATAAATCATTAATAAAAATAACTGACTCACTCCCTTCGTAGCCTACATGTTGTAGCCTGCCCTGCCAAGCGCTGCTCCTGAACCCGATGTGTCGAGAGGAGGAGGGGTAGACCGAGACCGGACCCTTTGGCTTGAAGGATCGGTGACCAGTTAGACGGTTCTTCGAGTAGAGATTGCCTGCTTAGGACTCGGTTTTCACCGCTGCACCATATAGGTAGTTTCTTTCTTGTCTTTACATTATGCACGGATCATATTGCATGTAGAGTGCTGGAGACAGGTATGCATTTCTATCTTTGCATGCATCATTGATTTCATCGCGCATCGGCTTTTTCGTCTTCTCCCCCTGTTTTTGACCTAATAATCAGGAGAACCGAAAAATTCGTTAGGCGTTTCTTTTTATTGAAAAATATCTACAAAACAAAAACAATAAAATCGGGACTGCTAATCACACTTGACCGAAAAGACACTTCACTAAAAATCTGTCTTGGGAAGAGTAACCCCCTCCTTGTTTGGTTTGGATGAGCGAGAGAGTGATCCGCACCTTAGGATAGAGCCATCCGATCTTTCTCGACTGATTACTGGCTCTTTGGTACGGGACAGTCGGTTGAGAGATATCGGATTCCTATTACCTCACGTAATAACTCTGATAGACTGGATGATCACCTAAAATAAAATAGACAAGATAATTGTCCGGTCCCTTCGGTCTTCAGCTCTGTGTGTGTAGGTGAATTGGGGGTTTGCTTGTTCATCTTGTGTGATTTCCAGATCCCTTCGATCCTTCCCCATCTTCATCTCTTTTCTATTTCCCACCACCCTCCCTTCATTCCTCTTCTTCTCATTTACCCCTGGATGATGGATCCCCCTCACTTCGAGCCGACTCTTGCGGCTTTTTCTTCTCCATCTTCTGACCATCAGTCTAGTCCACCTTCTAGGGAGGTCGGATCTCCGACCAACCTCCTGCTCCCTCCCTCCCTTTCATCTCACTACTCTGGGCATGCTGTGCGAGACGTCCGAGGATACCAGATACAACAGATGCGAGACCCGGACGATGTTGTTGCTGAGTTGAGAGCGCACTCCGTTGGTGATCAGAGAGAGCAGTGGAGATCAGCAGACATATCCTATTCCAGAAGGATGGAGGAGCAGATAGCACATGGAGCTCAGTCAGCTTCTACATTACGTCCATTTGTCTTGGAGTTGGATTACATTCAGAGACTGCCGATATTTTCAAGAGAGCCGCACGAGGAGCCATATCTGCACCTGTCCGCATTCGAGGAGTTTTGCAGAGCACAGAGATATTCAGATATTACCGCAGAGGAGCTGATGACGAGGACCTTCCCATTCACACTTCACGATAGAGCCATGAGATGGCATCGCCGATTGGGGAGGACATTCGATACGTGGGGAGAGCTACGACGAGAGTTCCTACAGAGATACTTTCCCCCACGTAGAGCAGAGTTTATGCGGTCTTTGATCACCGACTTTTCAGTTGACCCCCAGGAGCCATTGCATGAGGCATGGCCGAGGTTTCTTGACCTCTTGAGGAGATTTCCAGACCATGGACTTCCACTGACAGACTTGATTGAGATCACCATGCGGGGGATGACCGCAGAGTAGATAGCACTGGTGATCACCACATGTGGCGGTTCACACCGCAGTTCCGACATTTACTTATTGGACACCATCTCGAGTTTACTTTCACAGAGTTCTTATTCACGAGATGCCGTAGTCGGAACAACACATGTGGACGATGTTGTACCAGTACGGTGTGTCACTTTACATGATGATACAGTTTCTACACACCAGCTCGTGGATTTGGATGATGCAGCACCACTGACAGAGGATATGACTGCCATAGCAAAGATTCGGACCCAGAGTCTACTTGAGTTCCCGTTGGTTTCCCAGCTGGAGTTCGAGGCAGCCCCAGAGTTTTCAGTCGACGAGTCTTGGATATCAGATCTTCTGGTACTCCAGGAGCTGGAGGAGCCCCAGCTTTTGCAGCCATTGACTCAGCTACTTCAGTTTCCAGTCCCGGAGGAGTCAGTTTCCTTCCTGCAGAGACACTTCTTGGATGCAGACAGCTACTAGGACTCAGCCCAACAGACACAGCTCGATGAGGGACACCACTTTGAGAGTACAGACACAGAGAGTCCCGTCTTCGAGCCTTTTGTCCTCCACTCTTATGAGACAGATACACTCGCTGAGGAACAGTTAGCAGCCAGCATAGCCGCAGAGCGAGGATCAGCCGCAGACACTTTGCCAGCTTCCGCGGTGTTGACTAGTACCTTCTCCTGCTTCCAGATTGCCGAGAGCTACACTTCCGATGATGATGCGGCCTGGTGCACCGAGTGGATACTTGATAGCAGTGTAGATGCCCATCTAGATCCTGATCCTCTTCTTGTCACTTCTGATCTTGCATCTCTCCCCGAGGGTTATCTGTGGGAGGATGCCACACTTGATGAGTACTCAGTTTCACCTACTGAGAGTGTTTCCGATCTGGTGGAACACGAAACCGAGTCTTTAGATCCTTCTGATTCTGAGTCTTCTCACCTCGACGACCCTCGCGAGTATGAGCCCATTCTGGAGATATTCGATGATTTGCCTGATCTGATTCTATTTCATGCATCGGATATCAGTCTGCTTAGAGAGTTTCCTGATCTTGATTGTCCACACTTGTTTGAGATACTGATTGACGTGGAGGATTCTATTACTGATCCATCCTTCTCCATGTTTGATTTCTTCGGCTTTATACTCTCACTCCAATCTGACCGAGAGCCGCTGATTTCTTTTGTGCTACCGGATCCCAATCACTTCTTTCGATATCACTGGCCGGTAGCAGACACCCGCTTGATTGCATACCTGGGTGTCTTTGTTTACACTGTTGAGTTCGTCGCTGTTCTCATACCGAGACTGCGACGACAGTACGACATTCGCCTTACCGATGCCATACTGAATCTCGATACTGCATTATCCTAGCCTTTGCGCCCAGCTAGGGGCGTAAAAACTAGCACTTGTTGAGAGGCACCTCAACATTGTACTCTTTTGTATATACGTGTTTCGTCTTGCTTTGATCTTTCTTTCTTCCGTTCTTGTTTTCACCCCAGGTCTCGCTTAGGATTATCTTTGCTATACTTAGGATATTGCTCATCCTAAGTATAGGGGGGTGAAAACATCGGGTTGTTCTTCGTTCTGTTCCATCACTTCTGTTGTTGCCTATACTTAAGGTTCTTCACCTTAAGTATAGGGGGAGTGATGCCCCTCCACCTTGTATATATTCGTTGATTTTCCTCGTATCTTTCTACCCCTGTTTTGCTGCCTATACTTAGGGATATTTTACCCTAAGTATAGGGGGGGTAGACCCTATACATTCTCTACTCGGTTTTCCCTTTGTGTATAGCCTACTATACTTAGGATTACTTGATCCTAAGTATAGGGGGAAAAGCCGAGAGTCTCTTGATATTCATTCATTCATTCATCTTTGTATATAGCCTTCCTTTTCACTTCCCTATACTTAGCACGAGTTATGTCTTCTTCATCGCTCTTGACTCTGAGGACATCGTTCGAGCTAAGTATAGGGGGTGTGTATATATTTCATATATACTTTAGCCATAACTCGTACTTTGTGTGAGTGTGTTAATAAATAAAATGGATAAAAAACCCTTAAAAATTTTTCTTGTGTAAATATTTTCTTATCAAAATTATGTATATAGTACAAAATTTTTCCAAAATGTTTTGAAAATCAAAAGTTTGTAAAAACCTTGTGTAAATGTGTGTAAATACTTTTGCAAAACTTGCACTTCATGCATCATCCATTCATGATTTCAAAACATTTTTCAAAAATTTTGCATGTCTGTAAAAATTTGTGTAAATAGCATCTTTTGTACATATGTATATAGTTTTTCTGGATGATAGTTGACATTTAAACTAGCCTAGAATTAAATTGGGAAATGGAGCTTGATTAAGATCTTAATCCACCTAATTTATAAGAGGAACATTATAGGGCTTAGGTTTAAGACTTTTCAGGTCCATGGTGACTTAATTCTTTGAGTCCACTAGGCTATGATCACATGTCATCTCAATGAGCCTAAGTAGAGCACTTAACAACAACACATGACTCATATGGACAATGGCTTTACTTGGACACCAGCACTTTACACCGAGCTCTCTACGGATGAGGTGGTGAGGAGGCAGTCTTCCTTGACTTGGGGTAGCATATGAGGGTAGTACTTCTAGGTGGAACCTCTCTTCTTCTTTTAGTGAAGGAAGTGCGTCTCAACTTGGTCTGGTTGCCATGAGGTCTAACGACAGGAGTTGTGGGTTGCAATAAAGCTTCAAAAGAGGGATAGTCTATTGGCTCAAGAAGAAAAACTCCTTGTATATATGATGCACATGTATATGATGTATAGATGCACTTGAAAAAAAAATGCAAAAAGAAAATAACTCCAAAAAAGTGGTGAGTCTGATAGAAAAAGATAATCCCACCGAAGTATGTATATAGAGTGCAATAAGCAAAGCTTGAGATTCATGATCCACC
The DNA here is from genome assembly GCA_037367405.1 of Ottelia alismoides. Lineage (NCBI taxonomy): Eukaryota > Viridiplantae > Streptophyta > Magnoliopsida > Alismatales > Hydrocharitaceae > Ottelia > Ottelia alismoides. Next base: position 114,988 of record JAZKJV010002838.1, read on the forward strand.
TTATGTAGCTTGCAGCAGGGAGACTTGGCTACACTGGTCAAGCTCCCAAGGATACATGGCTCCACTAGCCATGGTCCATTCTCTACTTCCTCCTCTTCTTGAGCCGGTTGAACTTGAACTTAGAAGGGAATACCCCGCTCCTCAAGGAAAGAGTGGCCAGATTGGGGTCATAGAGTTACCTTGTTGGGGAGGGTTGTCAAGTTGCCATTTCTGAGGTGGAGAGCTTATACCTCACATTCACAGGACAAGGAAAGATTCATGGTCTTCAGGGTTTGTGATTGATGACTTCTTCTGATCTGGAGCATTGAGGAGTCTTGATTAGAGATTAGTGGAACTTAGAGGCTGTTGAGTTTTAAGCTTAAGTCCAAATAAGGTTCCGACACATTAATAATCCAAAGATCTGATTAAGCTCCATAATTCAATTTAATGAAGGAAAGTTTAATATTCAACCTTGATCCATGTACATTCTTCTCTTTTTCTTTTTCTTTCTTCTTTTTCACATCTTTTTCAGATAAGTGTTTGCTAAGGGACTAGCAAAGTTAAGTATAGGGGGTGATGAATACTCATTCATCACTCTTTATTCTTATATTTTAGCTACAAAAACCTTTGCAAATACATGTATATATTTGTAAATATAAATAATTACCAAAAGCATGCATGGTGTAAAAACTAATAATTAGCATGTTTTTGTGCAAAAATAAAAGAATAAAGATTAAAAAGAAAAAGAGGAAATATTTAGAATAAATATTGAGCAACCTAACCTAAGGGAGGGCTCAGCATGGGTCTGACTGCATAAAAGCCAAAGTAGAGGGAGATAGGGGCTCATGTGTGTAAATATATTTGTAAATAATATAAAAATATTTTCCTGTAAAAAAATAGAATAAAATGACTTGTATATATTGTATATATTTGTAGATATAAAATCAAGATAAAATTTGAAAAATCAAAAAGAAAATAAAAATAGATCACTTGTAGATATTCATCATGTACATAGCCACTCCTATATTTATTTCACCCTATAAATAAATAAATTAATATCCAAAAATTTTGTAAATATTCTACTTTTATGTTGTAAATAAATAAAATAAAAACAACAAAAACAAAAACAAAATAAAAAGAACAAAATAAAAAACCCAAAAATACATTGTATATATACCATGTATATATATGTATATATCTATTTATTTGACCCTTGTGTATAAATAATAAAAATAAAATAAAAATATCTTTTTATTCCTAATTTTATGCTATAAATAAATAAAATATAAAATGGGGATAAAAATGTATAAAAATAACTAATTAAAAATCAAAAATAAAAATTCAATATTGTATATATACCTATGTATAGTACTATATTACAATTACCTTAATTTTATTTTGAAAAATTAATTAAAAATCACTAAAAAATAGAAAAAAAATAAAATAAACATTTTTTATTTTTTGAGTTTTCAATAATTCGGCCATCCCCTATTTTTAAATGAATTTCCAAAACTTTATGAGGTGGCCTTCTCCCATTGGTCCACGGGGGATGTTGACCCCCCGGTCAACTCCCCCCCCCTGGACCACTGAGTCTCGGATCTGAGTGACCGACCCGACTTCGACACTTTCTACCCACTCGATCCGACAGCCAATTACCTTAACCCCGGGCTCCGATTACTCCTTGATCATCCCAGATCTTCGCCCGGGGTGGATCTTAGGGATCCGAGGCACGAGCGACTCACCCGATCCATTTCTTCTCGGATCCCTGAGCATATAAAGCATCTCCTCTGGCGACCTTTTCCCGCATCTTTGGCTCATTTGTTCACCACCCAGTGACCTCCACCGTCTTGTCGAGAGTGACAGCTCGCTCCAGAGGGTGTTGCATCGAGGAGGGAGCAAGGAGACATCGATCCGGCGAGCTTCCATCGCCGAGCGCCGCCAGGAGGTAGCGCCAGAGCCTCAGGCCACGACGTCCCGTGAGGCATGGACCCAGAGCTGCCTAAGCTCATCCCCAGTCGATCCCTCCACCCAGGTAGCTTAGATTCTTCTTCCTTTTCTTTAATTTCGATTAGCCCCAAATCTCGCCGTCGCCGACCATCATCGATTCCGGCCATCTCCCCCTTCTGTTCGATCATCGGAATCCCCCATCACGTTCGTCCTTCCTCCGCGCACCTTCTCCGCCCATCCATTCAACCCAGCTCACACAGGAGCTGGGGTCTCGAGCTCCTCCGCCGTCGCATCGTCGGAGCTCGACCACCACGCCTCACCGTTCACGCTCACCATGCCTAACTGGGTCGAGGCAATTTGCCCTCGACCCGCGAGTTTGCTGGTACACTTTCCAGGTTCATCCGAGCCCATCTGAGGGCTTGGACCATCTGGTCCAGCAGCTTCACCTCCGCCTACTCCGCCTGAGCTCCTCGGAGCTCCGTCGGACCATCGGAGATCACCATCGGACGTTGAAGGCCACAGCGGTTCACCTCCGATCATCAGGGCCTCGCGAGGAGGCCGGGAGCGCGCGTAGCGGGCTGGCGAAGGTCGCCGGCCATCAGTTCCTCCAGGACCTACAGATACCGTCGGATCCCCTTCGACCTCCAGTTCGCATCTCAACCGTTCATCTGAGGAACCACAGTCAGCGTCAGATCCTTGGAGGAGCGATCTGCACCGTTCGTTTGCCGAGGTCAAGCCACAGCGCATCTCCACCGTTTGATCTCCCACGTGGCTTCGCCTTGGCCGTTCGATCAGCATCGAAGACTGATGAGCGCTCTGGACGAATGAGGTAAAGGTACAGAAGTAGGTCGTTGTGACCTCGATCACTCAGATGCACTCAATCAAGAAAATCGTACCACTAATGAGAATAAAATCGATCAAAAACGCGAGATAGCGGTCCTGCTATGTGATTAACCTGGTATAGCACCCAGGGTCGAACTCAAGGAGCACGGGTTGGCCGAGAGGCCTACGAAGTAGTAAAAATAAAGAAAATAAAGAAAGAAAATATTTTTAGTGGTTTTTAATTATTTTTATATTTTTTTTGGATTTTTAAGTAATTAAGACAATAAAGAAAACAAAGAAAAGCACACTTCAACCATTTATTTAAGGTACTAAAAATCAACCAAAAATTAAAACAAAAATTTTTTTATGTATTTTATATTTTTTAGTGTTTTTGGAGAATTTTTGGTAATTTTCTGATGTGTATTTGATTTTCTAAAAATCAGAAAGTGAAACAAACAAGGGGTACTGTCCAGCCGAGCCAAAAAGCCCTAGATAAAATATCTAAGGGCCCCAAAATGGCCTGGAGGTAATTTTCCTGTAAATATGATAAAACAAGGAAAATTTAGGTACCAATTTTATTATTTTTGGATTTTTAATTTATTTATTAGAATTGTTATGGGTTTTTGAGTGTTTTTAAGTTTTTAGTGTTTTCCAGTAGTGAAAAATAGCCAAAATTGGCTAGAAAATCAAACTAACCAAACTAAATAGTAGATCATTTTTATAGAATTTTTAAGTGAGTTTTTATATTTTTTGTGATTTTTCAAACTAGACAGTGGCAAAAATAGATGTTTTTGAATTTTTAAAAATATCAAACAAAATCAAAAATGTCCTCAAAAATCCACAAAAATCCTACACCATGGCAGGAGCCATGTGTCAAATTTTCGTTGGATTTGGAGTTGATTTGATATTTTATTCAAAAATAAAAGAAAGGGTACTGTGCATAGGGACCAAAGTGCAAATACCCAAAGTTCTGGGGATCCTGGTGCAAAATACCCAGCAAAACACGCGCCACGCGCGTGCCTGGGGCACTCAGGGACCTAAATTTAAGAAAAATAAGTCCCGAGGACTTATTGGTAACAAGTACCAAAAGTCCAGGGGGCTTACCTGCAAATAACCCAAAATAAATCGCACATGCTCAAATAAACCACGCACAGGGGTATAAATGCAATTATCTAAAAACTTTCATTCATTTAATAACATCCAGAACTACAGGATGGTCTACTGCAAATAACCCAAACAAATCACGTGTCGATGCACGTGTCCACAACAGGCAGGGGTATAAATGCAAATATCTAAAGCTCAAGGTCCACTATGTAAATTACCCTAAAACTAAACAACTGATTTCAATATTTACAGGACTAAAACGAAATAAAATAAAGATAGGGGCCTAAGGGTAAATTACCCTTTATTAAGCGGGGGCGTTGGATGCGCGCCACGTGGAGATCTGACGGCTGCGGATGGTGGGCGCTCCGGATCGTCTCTCCTCGGATCGAGCGGTGCTGGTGGCTCCCAGGATGGATGGCCAGGATCAAAACTGGAGCGAGGGGGAGGCGATCGACGGCAACTGGAGGTCCTGGAGGAACAGGTGGCCGACGAGCTTCGCTGGCCTCGTGGACGCGCTCCCGACCTCCTCTGCTGCGCCTAAGGATCGGAGAAGCTCCGGCGTGTCTGTGTGCAGCTACTGATGCCCTCCGATGGTCCAGCCGAGCTCGGGTGAGCTCCGGCGAGGGTGGCGGAGGTGAGGCTCCTGGTCTGAACGGCAAAAGGCCTCAGATGGCCTGTGTTGGACCTGTAAAGCAACCCAAAAGACTCGCGGGTCGAGGGCAAAGTGCCTCGACCCGGTTAGGCGAGGTGGAGGTGGCTGGTGCGTCGGGACGGCGAGCTCCGGCAAAGGGGGTGGACGGAGGAGCTCGGTTCCCAGCTCCTGTGCGAGCTGGTTTGAGTGAGTGGGTGGAGAAGGTGCGTCGGACGAAGGCGAACGTAATGGGCGATTTCGATGATCGAAGTGGGTAACGGGGTGGTCGGAATCAAAGAACGACGGCGGCGGTGCGAGTTGGGGATAAACGAAAATCAAAGGAAATGGCAGAGCTAAATGGCTACCTGGATGAACGGAGAGACTGGGGAGGAGCTGGGGATGCTCCTGGTCGTCGCCTCGAGGGTCGTCTCTGCCCGAGGCTCGGAGCTCGCGCTGGTGGCGGAGCTGCGGCGGCTATGTCGCCGGATCGATGGAATCCTCCTCCTCTCCTCGCTGCAACACGCTCAGGCGCGAGCTGTCACCTCACACACTCTCTGGAGCTCACAGGAGAAGAAGGCGAATGGCCAAAGATGGAGAGAGAAGGTGGCGGAGCTCGCTTATATATGCTGGAGGGGTCCGAGAAGGATGGCTCGGGTAGGGTCGTGATGGCGCACGGATCCCAAGGTGGATGCCCGACGAGGATGTCGGATGTAGGAGGATCAAAACGGAGCCGGGGTTTGATGAAATGGTGATCGGGTTGAGCGGGCAAAAATTGGAGAAATTGGGTCCGGAGCTCAGACACGTGGGAAGTGGTCCTGGGGGGGGTAGTTGACCGGGCGGTCAACATCCCCAGGACCCAATGAGAATGGGCCACGTGGCTGAATATTGAAGTGACAAATGAGGGTAGCTAGGGCCCGATTCAGCCAAAACTCAAAACATGAAATATTTTTCTTTTATTTTTTTCTATTTTTTGGTGATTTTTAATAATTTTTTCGAAATAAAAATAAGCTATATACATAGTATGTACTATCTATAGGTATATGTACAATATATAGGGTTTTGATTTTTAATTTTTAATTATTATTTTTATACAATTTTATCCTTATTTTATATTTTATTTATTAATAGAATAAAATAAGGAATAAAAGGGTGTTTTTATTTTATTTTTATTATTTATTTACATCGGTAAAATAAATATATAGGTACATCTATATACATGGTATTTGTACAATGTGTTTTTGTATTTTTAATTTTTGCTATTTTTATTTTGTTTTTGTTTTAATTGTTTTTATTTTATTTATTTACACTATATAATAGAGACTATTTACAAAAAGTTTGGAAAATAATTTTATTTATTTACAAGGTTAACTAAATACATAGATGTGGTTTATGTACATGATGAAAGGTGTATTTTTGATCTTTTTGATTTTTAACTTTTTCTTTTGATTTTATATTTATAAATATATACAAGTATCTACAAGCATATTTTTGGTGAGGAAAATATTTTTATAATATTTACATAAATATTTACACATGAGCCCCTATCTCCCTCTACTTTGGCTTTTATGCGGTCAGGCCCATGCTGAGCCCTCCCTTGGGTTAGGTTGCTCAATATTTATTCTAAATATTTCCCTCTTTTTCTTTTTAATCTTTATTCTTTTATTTTTGCACAAAAACATGCTAATTATAGGTTTTTACACAATGCATGCTTTTGGTAATTATTTGTATTTACATATATCTACATGCATTTGCATAGGTTTTTGTAGCTAAAATATAAGAATAAAGAGTGATGAATGGGTATTCATCACCCCCCTATACTTAACTTTGCTAGTCCCTTAGCAAACACTTATTTGAAAAAGAAGTGAAAAAGAAAGAAAGAAAGAAAAAGAAAAAGAGGATGTACATGGATCAAGGTTGATTATTAAACTTGCCTTCATTAAATTGGGGTATGGAGCTCGATCAGATCTTTGGATTATTAATGTGTCGGAACCTTATTTAGACTTAAGCTTAAAACTCAACAGCCTCTAAGTTCCACTAATCTATAACCAAGACTCCTCAATGCTCCAGATCAGAACAAGTCATCAATCACAAACCCTGAAGACCATGAATCTTTTCTTGTCCTGTGAATGTGAAGTCTAAGATCTCCACCTCAGAAATGGCAACTTGACAACCCTCCCCAACAAGGTAACTCTATGACCTCAATCTGGCCACTCTTTCCTCGAGGAGCGGGGTATTCCCTTCTAAGTTCAAGTTCAACCGGCTCAAGAAGAGGGGGAAGAAGAGAATGGGTCAAGGCCAGTGTAGCCAAGTACCCTTGGGAGCTTGACCAGTGTAGCCAAGTCTCCCTGCTGCAAGCTACAACAGGTGGATCATGAAACCAAGCTTTGCTTATTGCACTCTATATACATACTCCGGTGGGGTTATCATTTTCTATCAGACCCACCACTTTTTTGGAGTTCTTTTCTTTTTGCACACACATTTTTTTTTCAAGTGCATCTATACAACATATACATGTGCATCATATATACAAGGAATTTTTCCTCTTGAGCCAGTAGACTATCCCTCTTTTGAAGCTTTATTGCAACCCACAACTCCCGTCGTTAGACCTCATGGCAACCAGACCAAGTTGAGACGCACTTCCTTCACTAAAAGAAGAAGAGAGGTTCCGCCTAGAAGTACTACCCTCATATGCTACCCCAAGTCAAGGAAGACTGCCTCCTCACCATCTCATCCGTAGAGAGCTCGGTGCATAGTGTCGGTGTCCAAGTAAAGCCATAATCTATATGAGTCATGTGTTGTTGTTAAGTGCTCTACTTAGGCTCATTGAGATGACATGTGATCATAGCCTAGTGGACTCAAAGAATTAAGTCACCATGGACCTGAAAAGCCTTAAACCTAAGCCCTATAAGGTTCCTCTTAGAAGTTAAGTGGATTAAGATCTTAATCAAGCTCCATTTCTCAATTTGATTCCAGGCTAGTTTAAATGTCAACTATCATCCAGAAAAACTATATACATATGTACAAAAGATGCTTATTTACACAAATTTTATAATCATGCAAAATTTTTGAAAAATGTTTTGAAATCATGAATGGATGATGCATGAAGTGCAAGTTTTGCAAAAAGATATTTACACACATTTACAAAAGATTTTTGCAAAATTTTGATTTTCAAAACATTTTGGAAAAATTTTGTACTATATACATAACTTTGATACAAAAAAAATATTTACACAAGCTTTACACAAAAGATTTTTGAAATCATTTTTACAAAAATAATTTATACACTAGCTATTTATGTGCAAATAAAAGAAGTTTATGTACATGAAAAATTTTAATTTTTTTGATTTTTAGCCAATTTATTTATAAACACACTCACACAAAGTACGAGTTATGGCTAAAGTATATATGAAATATATACACACCCCCCTATACTTAGCTCGAACGATGTCCTCAGAGTCAAGAGCGATGAAGAAGACATAACTCGTGCTAGGTATAGGGAAGTGAAAAGAAAGGCTATCTACAAGAAAAAAGAAGAAAATAGAAAAGTCAAACGGGTCTCGGGTCTTCCCCCTATACTTAGGATCAAATAATCCTAAGTATAGCAGGTTGTACACTAAGGGAAAACCGAGTGGAGAATGTACAGGGTCTACCCCCCCATACTTAGGGTGAAATATCCCTAAGTATAGGCAACAAAAACAGAGGTAGACAGAAACAAAAGAAATACCCAAAAGGTCTCACATCCCCCCTATACTTAGGGTAAAGTACACCCTAAGTATAGCATAATCACAGGATGAAGAAAGGGATGTGGGACTAAAGAATGTAGCGATATGGACATCTGGATCTATGCAAGGCGGAAGATCAGTGAAACTCAGGCATGAGATGCATTAGATGTGAGTCAAAGACCACGTCTCATGCAAAATGAATAGGGGCAAGATCAGCGACCCGCGGCTCATGATCTAGAAATGGCTTGAGTCGCTGGCCGTTCACTCGAAAGGTACTCTCAGAAGACAACTCAGATATGTCAATGCTACCATTGTCGTGTACCTTTCTAACCAAGTAGGGTCCCTTCCATTTGCTCTGTAGCTTCCCTGGAAATAATCGTAGCCTCGCATCAAACAACCATACTCTCTGTCCAATCTCAAAATGCTTGTGGCTGATATGAGAATCATGCCACTCCTTCACTTTCTCCTTATAATGTAGGCTGTTTGAGAAAGCTGAATCTCTAAGCTCCTCCAGGGCAGCTAACTCTGCCCTTCTCTGGTCTCCCATACCATCTGGATCCATAAGAATATCTGTAACTGCCCAAAGTGACTTGTGCCTCAGCTCAACAGGTAAATGGCACGGCTTGCCATATACGAGGCGAAAGGGAGATGTGCCCAATGGAGTCTTGAAAGATGTCCTATATGCCCACAAGACCGAGTCCAAAAGCTGTGACCAATCCTTTCAGTCAGGGCGGACGACTTTCTGCAATATAGTCTTGATCTCCCTATTCGACACCTCGGCTAGACCATTCGTCTGTGGATGGTAAGGTGTAGCAACACGATGATCTATGCTGAACTCGCTAGCAAGTGCCTTCACCTGGTCGTTGATGAAGTGAGATCCCCCATCAGAAATCAGAACTCGTGGAACCCCGAACCGCGTGATGATGTGCTTCCTCAAAAATCTGCAAAATGTCCTCGCATCAGCGGCTCGGGCGGGGATAGCCTCCACCCAACGACTAACATAATCAACGGCCAACAGAATGTACTCGAATCCCCGACTCTTAAGGAATGGACCCATGAAATCGATGCCCCATGCGTCAAAAACCTCACAGAAGTGAATGGGCTGCATCGGCATCATATCACGCTGTCCACAAGTGCCCATCCTCTGACAGTCAGTACACCTCTTCCCGAACTCATCTGAGTCCTTGAAGAGGGTAGGCCACCATAAGCCGGATTGGAGCACTTTCTGTGTCGTTCTCCTCCCAGAATGATGTCCTCCTGCCTCAAGCTTGTGGCAGTAAGTGAGGATGCTCTGGTGTTCCTCCTGAGGAATACACCGACGCCAGACGCTATCCCCTCCTTCGTGGTAAAGGATGGGATCCTCCCAATGGTAGGACTTGGCCTTCGCAAGGAAGGTCTCAAGCCTCTGCCTGGGCCAATCTTGTGGAACTTTCCCAGCAACGAGAAAGTTCACAATATCGGCGTACCACGGGAGTGAGGCGATAGCAAGAATCGCCTCATCTGGGAAGGTATCTCTAATAGGGTCAATCTGCTCAGACTCCTCAGGCTTCTCTAAACGGGAGAGATGATCCGCCACCACATTCTTGACTCCAGGCTTATCCTTGATCTCAATGTCGAACTCCTAGAGTAGAAGGATCCATCTAGTCAGTCTGGCCTTGGCGTCCTTCTTTGCCATGAGGTACCTGATGGCGATATGATCTGTGTACAAAGTCACTCTAGATCCGATGATATATGATCTGAACTTATCTAGGGCGAACACTACGGCTAGCATCTCCTTCTCTGTGACCGTGTAATTCCGCTGGGCGGAATCCAATGTGCGGCTAGCGTAGTGAATGGCAAATGGAACTCCATCCCTCCTCTGTCCCAACACTTCCCCCACGACAAAATCGGAGGCATCCGTCATGATCTCAAATGGGAGAGACCAATCCGGCGGCTGGAGGACAGGAGCCTCTATCACACACTGCTGGAGAGTCGCAAAGGACGAAAGACACTTGTCATCGACAAGGAACTCGGTGTCCTTCATCAAGAGGTCAGTCAACGGCCGGGCAATCCTGCTAAAATCCTGAATAAATCTCCTGTAAAATCCAACGTGCCCCAGAAATGACCGTAGCTGCCTCAAATTGGACGGCGATGCGAGTTTTCTAATGACATTCACCTTGGCCGGATCAACCTCCATGCCCCTGTTGGAGATGATGTGGCCAAGCACCGTCCCTTGAGTCACCATGAAGTGACTCTTCTCCCAAGATAAAACCAAATGATACTCGATACATCGCTGGAGTACTCGGTCTAGGCAGTCAAGATAGGAGTCGAATCTGTCGCCGTAGACCGAGAAATCGTTCATGAAGACCTCCAAACACTCCCCTACCATGTCCGAAAAGATCGACAACATGCACCTCTGAAAAGTCGCAGGGCATTGCATAGCCCAAATGACATGCGTCGAAAAGCATATGTGCTGAAGGGACATGTAAAGGTGGTCTTCTCCTGATCCTCAGGAGCGATGGCCACTTGGTTGTAGCCTGAGTACCCATCCAGGAAGCAATAATGGCTCTTCCCTGCCAGTCTCTCAATGATCTGGTCAATAAAAGGCGGGGGGAAATGGTCCTTCTTGGTGGCCTGGTTGAGTCTCCTGTAGTCAACACAGACCCTCCAAGAGGTGGGTACTCGTGTAGCAATCTCCTCTCCCGACTCACTGATCACAGTCGTGATGCCCATCTTCTTGGGCACTACATGCAAGGGGCTAACCCACTTGGAGTCGGAAATGGGATAAATAAAATCTGCACTCCACCATTTCGATATTTCCTTCATCACGACCTCTCTCAGGTTGGGGTTCAGTCGCCGCTGGAACTCACGCGACGGCTTCGCCCCCTCCTCGAGATAGATATGGTGGGAGCACACTGATGGACTAATCCCATGGAGATCAGCTACGCTCCATCCGATTGCCTTGCGGTTCTTTTCAAGAACCCCCATCAAACGGGATTCCTGCTCTCCAGTCAGATCGACGGAGATGATGACTGGGTACATCTCTGGCTCGCCCGTAAGGAATCGATACTTCAGCGAAGTAGGGAGCGGCTTCAGCTCTGGAATGCTGGGTGCTGGCAAATCTGGCTGCGGAAGGAAATGAGTGAATGCTGCTAAGTCTGCCAAATCTGCCTGGTAGAAAGAAAGCGAACTCTCGCAAACTGTATCGGGAGAAGGCTGCTCAACTGTGCTGTCTCTGATCTGCTCTGCATCTACCTCCTCATCTGTAAGCTCAGGGGGACTCAGGTCTGGCATCTGATCATAGCAGTCTGCCCAATCAGACTCTGAATCCGAGGGATCTGTATCAATCGCGGTGGCATCAGTACCACCGTAAGGCAAGGTGGCCTCAGCACCACCATCACTGAAATCTGTGTCGCGATCAAGGACCGGCTCTGCTGCCTCAATGGTATCCTGAACCAGGGCTGTGCTCTCCAGACTCTCCTCTGCTATCATCTCGGCATCAGCTGTATCTGAAAATGAGAAGATGGCCTGTGCTGCAGGATCTGCCCATGCTGACTCGTCGTCTGTGATCACAAAATCACAGTCCTGGTGGATGTCTGGCTCTGCGTCTGTCAGCTGCTCTGAATCGGCACTAGCCTATGAGCGTGCTCTCTCTCTAGCTCTGTAGTCCTCGACCGTCTCTATTTGTATACTCTCGCCCTCGACGCGAAAGTACACCTTCCCGCTATCATGATCAGTCACCGTCTTGGCTGTGGCCAAGAACGGACGACCGAGGATGATGGGGGTATCGGTCACTGACTCAGGGATCTCCATGTCCAACACTACGAAGTCCACGGGGAATTTCAGGCCCTGAATCGTGACGATAACGTCTCGCAACAACCCCTTCGGCCTCTTGACAGATCGATCAGCAAACTGAAGGACTGTCCTGCTCTGTCGAAGAGTGCCCAACTCGAAGCGGTCGAGAAGGGCTGCCGGAAGTAGGTTGATCGACGACCCGCTATCTAATAAAGTCCGGTCGAACCTCTGCTCACTAATCTGGCATCTGACTTACGGGGCCCCTGAATCTGGCCTCTTGGCTGGCAGACGGTTCTGGATCACAAAACACGTGGCTTTTGTTAGCACATGAATCTCTGAAGTGTGGTTCCTCCACCTCCTCCTGACTGTGGTCCTGTCTCTCAAAGATCGCTGAAGAAGGGGGATGTGCTGCAAAGCCTCCTGGAGGGTCAGCTGGATGTGGAATCTATCGATCATGCTCTGACTGAACTCCTCCTGCTCTCTCTTTTTTGGGTCATTTTCTTTTTTCTTCCCCTTCCCCATCTGAAGGGCTCTAGGGAAGGGGATCACAGGGTCCTTCGCAGATGAAGGACTAGGAAAAGGTCTAGACGGCTCGACGGCCGGATCCACACATACATCACTCACCACAGTGGGACCAGAAGAAACTAAACCTTTTCCTTTATTCAAAATAGAGTTCTGAGATCCAGTAACATGAGGAAAGACAACATCTCTATCAAAACACACACCGGTGGCCTCAGTACCACCACGGGCTGGCTCTGCTGCTGCTGCTGGACGTCTCGCGGCATCAGTACCGCGGGCTGGCTCGGCTAAGCTGGTGGCGTCAGTACCACCTCCTCGAACTGGTGAAGCGGCGGCCTCAGTACCGCTGGTGGAATCAGCATCCTTGGTGGCATCAGTACCACCATCATCAGGTGCGGCCTCAGTACCGCTCTCCTCCTCCTCATGTGGCGCCCCGGAAGTATCCTCGTGGTGTAGCTCAGACGAGGCGCCGTCGCCTGCTGGTGTCCTACCGCTCCTAAGTGTAACAAAATCAGCATCAAATAGATCCGAAGATGTATCATCAAATGGGCCACTAGGAGTGGCATGCTCAGTAGAAACTACCTGCTCAGACTTCCTCTTGAGGTTGTTCGGGTTCGGCTCGATCTGTGCAGGAATGGCGACCTTCCCTCTCACCAGGTCCCGCATCTCCTGGCAGAACTCGTCCATCTCCCGTCTAAATGTGGCCTGCTGATCCGTGAGGAGGCGGGCAACGTCATCCAAGGCGGGGCTCTCATGGGATCCCGACGGGTAGCCTCTCTGGTGCTGAGGCTGCTGGAACTGCTGGTGGTGCTGCTGAGAGTGGTAGGAAGAGGGATGCTGCGGGTATGCTGGGTGAGCTTGCTGCTCACGTCTCCACGACTGTCCCTGCTGCTGATAGGGACGAGGAACGAAGGATGATGGCTGGTGTGACTGGTAAGATAGGGGCTGCTGCTGCGACTGGTGATCTCTCTGCTGGGCGTACTGCCCTCCCTGACCGGTTGGCTACTGCTGAGGCTGGGTACCTGCACTCCCCCACTTGAATCCGGGATGATCTCGTCGGATCCCAGGCTGGGGGCGGTCATACCAAATCCCGTTGACATCCATCAACGGCTCTGCATCGTAGGGGGCTGGCGGGAGTACTGCCAGAGGCTGGTCCGGCTGGTAGACCACCATCTGCATGTCTGGAGATGGTGGGGACTGGTAGGTGGGTTGCGGTTGCTGGTACGGCTCCGCCTGTACAAGATGAACCTGTCTAGGCTGCTGTAGGGAGTTGGAGTGCTGGGACGAGCTGCTGCTGCCGCCGGAGTCGCCTCGCAACTGAAGACGGGGCTGTGAAGCCGTCTGTGCCTCTTGGAGACACATGACCTGGGTCTTCATGTCGCTCAGAGTCTGTGCCATCTGATCCATCTGAGTGAGGCTCTGGCACTACTTCTTCTCAATCCGCTCCATGCGGTCCAACTTCTCGCTGATGATCCCCATGTCCGCAGCGGACGACTCTGCCTGTGCTGCTGCGACTGCGGACGAACTAGATGGACCTGCATCGACCCGTGCTATCCGCTGGTACTGCACGGGTCCTGGATGCTGCGGCTGGGGTCTCTGTGTGTACAGCCGGGTCTGGGACATCACCATATAATTCTCAGCCATCTCCTCGAAGATGGCCCAGACCTGGTCGTGGTCCTTGGCGAAATAGGACCCGCCACAAGAAGCATTCACCAGACCCTGAAGCTCTGGTGTCAACCCGCTGAAGAAGCTCTGCACAAGGTTCGGCTTCGTGATGTCGTGGTGCGGGCATCTGTCCGTGAGCTCTCTAAACCTCTCCAATGCCTCGTGAAACTGCTCATTGGGGAGCATGGAGAAGTTGCTGATCAGGGCCCTCACTGCATTCGTCCGCCCGAGTGGATAGTACTTATTCAAGTACTCGGTGCGGAGCTGCTCCCAGGTGTAGACGAACTTCCCCAGATGCTTCAGCCAGGTGGCTGCTCTGTCTGCTAGTGAGAAGGGGAAGGCAATCATCCGAATCGTATCCTGGTCCACATGGCGGTCGTGGACAGTACTGCAAATCATCAGGAACTCCTGGAGGTGGAGATGGGGCTCCTCAGTGGCAAACCCGTGAAAACGGGGAAGCATCTGCACGGTGTTCGGGGGGAACTTGAAGTCCCCCACGATAGCAGGTACCACCACCCAATGGTGCATCAGTGTAGATCCGGGGTTGTGCAACTCCCGCATCGGTCTCGGTGGTCCTCCTGCCGCGGTGGCTGCCGCTGCGGCGGCAGCTGCGGCTGGTGCTGCTGCTGCTGCGGCTCGTGCCTCTGCATCTGGTCCGTCCTCAGGCTCGCTCTGATCTCTCTCTGCTCTGAGGCGCTCCAACTCTCTCCTCATCTCAATCATGAACGCTCCCTGATCGCGTAACTACTGCTGAACTGTCTCTAATGAGGCGATCAAGGTGGAGTTGATCGCTCCCTGATCCATCACGATGTGCTCGGTCTGACGGGAACGATCCTCGGAACTGCCGGCCATGACGTTTGCTGCAAAATCAAATGAGCCCAACTCAGGTGCTGTCAAATCTATCAATCTCTCCTCGGGCTCATGTCTCTCAGGTCTGAAAGAAAGGGGGTCGAGGGGGAACAGGGCGGAGTCGTACTCGGGCTCGGAGAGCTGGTCTCGGCTCTCGCGGGCCAACCTAGATGATTGGGTAGACGTGCTCGGAAGCGGTGCAGCCAGAGGCTGCCTAAGGGAGCGTCTACCCATCATCTTGATCTGGCGAGTAGGGCGGATGAGATCTGGAGAAACTATGATCACAAAACAAACCCCCGGTTCACCAACGCGATGCGAGCTGAAGACCGTGAAAGTTCGGTCAAATTATCTTGTCAATTTTATTAGGTGGACACACAAAATATCAGAGCGCTTACGTGACCTGTTTAGGATACCCGATGCTATCCCAACTGACTGGCCCGCACGGAAGAGTCGGTAATCAGTCGGGACGAGCACCGGAGGGCTCTACCTAGGGTGCGGGTCACTCTCTCGCGCATCCAAACCATACAATGAGGGGGTTGCTCTCCCCAAGACAAAAATTTTTAGGGTGAGCGGTTTTTAAGATCAATAGTGTTAACCAGTCCCAATTTTATGGTTTCTCTTTTAATATTTTTCAAATAAAAACAAACGGCCTAACGAATTTTTCGGTTCTCCTGGTTATTTAATCCAAAACAGGGGGAGAAGATGAAAAGCCGATGCGCGACGAAATCAATGATGCATGCCGAGTAAGAAATGCGTACCTTGTCTCCAGCACTCTACATGCAAGTGATCCGCGCAGAATTGAAAGACTGGAAATAAGCTACCTATATGATGCAACGAGAAAGTCGAGTCCTAGACGAGCAATTTCTAGCGTAAGAACCGTCTAACCGGTCACCGACCTCCAAGCCAAAGAGTCCGGTCTTGGCCCGTCCCTCCTCTGTCCGACAAATCGGGGGTAGGAGAAAGCGCTTTACAGGACGGGCTGCGGCACGTAGGCTACGAAGGAAAATGAGTCGGTTATTTTTATTAATGATTTTTAGTAGGTCCAATTAACGTTCTATGGGAACAGGAAATCAGTTAGGTGTGGGGATCCTATTAATTATGGCACAATCAATAGAAATTCCTAAGTCTAGGGGCTCGAGCAAAAACCGCGTAAACACCGGAAAAGGCAGTAAGAAAATAAAAGAAAACCAAAACCGCGAAAAACCGCGAAAATCCTAAGGGTCCCCCGAGCACACCGGTGCTCGGTGAAACAGACCCGCTAAGCAAGGATAGTCCAAAGAGTCAAAGTCCAGTGTCCCTGTATTATTACAATAATAATGAAACAAAAATGAAAATCCTCGCCCACTCAACTCTCTCTCACTCTCTCCTGCGGCTCCGCAACGAAAAGAGCCGCCTCCGAATCCCGCGGTTGCGTCGGCTTCTCGAGAGCAGCCGCCTCGGTCCTCGGGCCCTCGCAAGAAATAGCAGAGTGGTCAGAACCAGATAATCAAATAATAATAAAAGAAAAATAAAGGGAAATGAAAAATAAGGGTATATGTGCAAAAATATGAAATAAAATAAACACTCAAAATAAAACAAAACAAAAATAAAAGAAAATGAAAATAAAACAAAATAAAACAAAAATAAAATATAGACAAAAACCGCGAAAAGCCGCGAGCTCTGAAAGAGCCGCGAAAAGCCGCGAAAATAAAAACTAAAAGAAAATAAAAACTACTAAGTCGTGCTCCCCGGCAACGGCGCCATTCTGATGAGCGCTCTGGACGACTGAGGTAAAGGTACAGAAGTAGGTCGTTGTGACCTCAATCACTCAGATGCACTCAATCAAGAAAATCGAACCACTAATGAGAATAATCGATCAAAAACGCGAGATAGTGGTCGTGCAATGTGATTAACCTGGTATAGCACCCAGGGTCGAACTCAAGGAGCACGGGTTGGCCGAGAGGCCTACGAAGTAGTAAAAATAAAGAAAATAAAGAAAGAAAATTTTTTTAGTGGTTTTTAATTATTTTTATATTTTTTTTGGATTTTTAAGTAATTAAGACAATAAAGAAAACAAAGAAAAGCACACTTCAACAATTTATTTAAGGTACTAAAAATCAACCAAAAATTAAAACAAAAATATTTTTATGTTTTTATATTTTTTAGTGTTTTTGGAGAATTTTTGGTAATTTTTTGATGTGTATTTGATTTTCTAAAAATTAGAAAGTGAAACAAACAAGGGGTATTGTCCAGCCGAGCCAAAAAGCCCTAGATAAAATATCTAAGGGCCCCAAAATGGCCTGGAGGTAATTTTCCTGTAAAGATGATAAAACAAGGAAAATTTAGGTACCAATTTTATTATTTTTGGATTTTTAATTTATTTAGTAGAATTTTTATGGGTTTTTGGGTGTTTTTAAGTTTTTAGTGTTTTCCAGTAGTGAAAAATAGCCAAAATTGGCTAGAAAATCAAACTAAGCAAACTAAACAGTAGATCATTTTTATAGAATTTTTAAGTGAGTTTTTATATTTTTTTGTGATTTTTCAAACTAGACAGTGGCAAAAATAGATGTTTTTGAATTTTTAAAAATATCAAACAAAATCAAAAAATGTCCTCAAAAATCCACAAAAATCCTACACCATGGCAGGAGCCATGTGTCAAATGTTCGTTGGATTTGGAGGTGATTTGATATTTTATTGAAAAATAAAGGAAGGGTACTGTGCATAGGGACCAAAGTGCAAATACCCAAAGTTGTGGGGGTCCTGGTGCAAAATACCCAGCAAAACACGCGCCACGCGCGTGCCTAGAGCACTCAGGGACCTAAATGTAAGAAAAATAAGTCCCGAGGTTTTATTGGTAACAGGTACCAAAAGTCCAGGGGGCTTACCTGCAAATAACCCAAAATAAATCGCACATGCTCAAATAAACCACGCACAGGGGTATAAATGCAATTATCTAAAAACTTTCATTCATTTAATAACATCCATAACTACAGGGTAGTCTACTGCAAATAACCCAAACTAATCACGTGTCGATGCACGTGTCCACAACAGGCAGGGGTATAAATGCAAATATCTAAAGCTCAAGGTCCACTATGTAAATTACCCTAAAACTAAACAACTGATTTCAATATTTACAGGACTAAAATGAAATAAAATAAAGACAGGGGCCTAAGGGTAAATTACCCTTTATTAAGCGGGGGCGTTGGATGCGCGCCACGTGGAGATCTGACGGCTGCGGATGGTGGGCGCTCCGGATCGTCTCTCCTCAGATCGAGCGGTGCTGGTGGCTCCCAGGATGGACGACCAGGATCAAAACACGAGCGAGGGGGAGGCGATCGACGGCAACTGGAGGTCCTGGAGGAACAGGTGGCCGGCGAGCTTCGCCGGCCTCGTGGACGCGCTCCCGACCTCCTCTGCTGCGCCTAAGGATCGGAGAAGCTCCGGCGTGTCTGTGCGCAGCTACTGATGCCCTCCGATGGTCCAGCCGAGCTCGGGTGAGCTCCGGCGAGGGTGGCAGAGGTGAGGCTTCTGGTCTGAACGGCAAAAGGCCTCAGATGGCCTGTGTTGGACCTGCAAAGCAACCCAGAAGACTCGCGGGTCGAGGGCAAAGTGCCTCGACCCGGTTAGGCGAGGTGGAGGTGGCTGGTGCGTCGGGACGGCGAGCTCCGGCGAAGGGGGTGGACGGAGGAGCTCGGTTCCCAGCTCCTGTGCGAGCTGGTTTGAGTGAGTGGGTGGAGAAGGTGCGTCGGACGAAGGCGAACGTAATGGGTGATTCCGATGATCGAAGTGGGTAACGGGGTGGTCGGAATCAAAGAACGACGGCGGTGGTGCGATTTGGGGATAAACGAAAATCAAAGGAAATGGCGGAGCTAAATGGCTACCTGGATGAACGGAGAGACTGGGGAGGAGCTGGGGATGCTCCTGGTCGTCGCCTCGAGGGTCGTCTCTGCCCGAGGCTCGGAGCTCGCGCTGGTGGCGGAGCTGCGGCGGCTACGTCGCCGGATCGATGGAATCCTCCTCCTCTCCTCGCTGCAACAGGCTCAAGCGCGAGCTGTCACCTCACACACTCTCTGGAGCTCACAGAAGAAGAAGGCGAATGGCCAAAGATGGAGAGAGAAGGTGGCGGAGTTCGCTTATATATACTGGAGGGGTCCGAGAAGGATGGCTCGGGTAGGGTCGTGATGGCGCGCGGATCCAAGGTGGATGCCCAGCGAGGATGTCGGAAGTAGGAGGATCAAAATGGAGCCGGGGTTTGATGAAATGGTGATCGGGTTGAGCGGGCAAAAATTGGAGAAATCGGGTCCGGAGCTCAGACCCGTGGGAAGTGGTCCTGGGGGGGGGGGGGTAGTTGACCGGGCGGTCAACATCCCCAGGACCCAATGAGAATGGGCCACGTGGCTGAATATTGAAGTGACAAATGAGGGTAGCTAGGGCCCGATTCAACCAAAACTCAAAACATGTAATATTTTTCTTTTATTTTTTTCTATTTTTTGGTGATTTTTAGTAATTTTTTCGAAATAAAAATAAGCTATATACATAGTATGTACTATCTATAGGTATATGTACAATATATAGGGTTTTGATTTTTGATTTTTAATTATTATTTTTATACAATTTTATCCTTATTTTATATTTTATTTATTTATAGAATAAAATAAGGAATAAAAGGGTGTTTTTATTTTATTTTTATTATTTATTTACATAGGTAAAATAAATATATAGGTACATCTATATACATGGTATTTGTACAATGTGTTTTTGTATTTTTAATTTTTGCTATTTTTATTTTGTTTTTTTTTGTAATTGTTTTTTTATTTATTTACACTATATAATAGAGACTATTTACAAAAAGTTTGGAAAATAATTTTATTTATTTACAAGGTTAACTAAATACATAGATGTGGTTTATGTACATGATGAAAGGTGTATTTTTGATCTTTTTGATTTTTAACTTTTTCTTTTGATTTTATATTTATAAATATATACAAGTATCTACAAGCATATTTTTGGTGAGGAAAATATTTTTATAATATTTACATAAATATTTACACATGAGCTCCTATCTCCCTCTACTTTGGCTTTTGTGCGGTCAGGCCCATGCTGAGCCCTCCCTTGGGTTAGGTTGCTCAATATTTATTCTAAATATTTCCCTCTTTTTCTTTTTAATCTTTATTCTTTTATTTTTGCACAAAAACATGCTAATTATAGGTTTTTACACAATGCATGCTTTTGGTAATTATTTGTATTTACATATATCTACATGCATTTGCATAGGTTTTTGTAGCTAAAATATAAGAATAAAGAGTGATGAATGGGTATTCATCAAAGACCCAGCGTTGGGCGCCACCCCTTCCCAGCCGTAGATCATCACACGTGGCACCCATCCGACGGCCTACTTAATAAAGGGTAATTTATCCCTTAGGCCTTTCTGTTTATTTTATTTCATTTCAGTCCTGTAAATATTTGTTTCATTTTATTTACGTTGGTACTTTTGCACTTTGGACCCTATCTTGTTTGCTTATTGCATGTATGCCCCTGTGTGAAGTATGTCACGTGCATCGACACGTGTTTAGTTGGGCTTTTTGCATGATTCATCTTGTAGTTCCTGGTTGTTAATGAATGAATGACTATTTTTGGATAATTGCATTTCTACCCCTGTGAGTGTTGAATTGGCGCATGTGCGTTATATTTTTGGGTATTTTACAACAAGCCCCTTGGATTTTTAATACATGTTATTATTTAGTCCAGGGAACTTGTTTTTATTGCAATTAGGTCCTTGAGTGCCCCAGATACGCACGCGCGCATGATTTCTTGGGAATTTTGCACCGGACCCCCTGGAGCTTTGGATAATTACGTACAGGTCCCTATGCACTGTACCTAGGTTTTTATTTTGAATAAAATATCAAACTTACTCCGAATTCAATGAAAATTGGATACATGGCTCCTGCCATGTTGTAAAATTTTCTAGAATTTTTGGAGACATTTTTGCTTTTATTTGATATTTTTAAAAAATCAAAAACACCCTTTTTCCTTACTGTTTGATTTAAAAATTAACAAAAAATACTAAAACTCACCTAAAAATTATAAAAAAAATTAGCTACTGTTTATTTTACCTTGCTTGATATTCTGACCAAGTTTGGTCATTTTTCATTATATAAAACTCATAAAAATTGAAAAACACCTAAAAACTCATAAAAATTCTAATAATTAATCTAAAAACCCAAATATAATAATTAAGGTGCCTAAATTTTCCTTTTTCTTTCTCTTTACAGGAAAATTACCTCCAGCTTATTGGGGACTTTTAGATATTTTATCTAAGTCCCTCAAGCTCGGCTGGTGATGAATCCACGATTCATCATCTTAATATCTTGATCTTAGCAAAATCCATGAGTAAATTTCCTAATAAATGTCCTTAGAATCCATAAATTAACAAAATAACTCTTGTAAATAAAATACACTAATTATTGTATATAAGATTGTACAAAATAAATTACACATAAAAAGCCGCAAAAATAAAGGAGTTTTATACTTGTAAATAGCCCAAAACTTCATGTATTTTTAATAATTTCATTTCAACTCCTTTTTGCCTAATTCTTTCTCTAACTTGTTTATAATAATGTACATAAAAATACAAAAATATAAAATAAATTTTACCTCAAATAAATGCTCCTAGATCCCAAAGAGAAAAAGCCGTAAAGACCAACTTCCAAGCTAAATTCCCGCTCCGTATGAACTCCAAATTCACCAAACTCACTTTTAAAGTTCAAGTTAGAAAATTATCTATCCAACGGAAGTGGTTTCATTAAAATCGGAGCTCATTTGCAAAAGTTGGGTTTTGGGACCTAGATGTACATTGTATACCATGTATATATTCATTCTTTCTTTAATTTTTATTTTATCTTTCTTAATTACTAAAAATACAAAAAAATCATACTTGTGTTGTATTTTAATTGTAGTATTTTATTGTATTTTTCCGTTGTAAATATCTTCTATTAAAAAGAAAAAAATTACATATTAGAAAAGTAAAAAAATGTGTACATGGTGTTTTGTATTCACTTGTAAATTCACCATTATTTTTTCCTTCTTTATTTTGTTGTAATTAAAGTAGCCTACTTTATTTCATTTTATTTATTTAATTATTTTACATTCTCTACAATAACCACCATTCAACTCTCTTCCACCACCAACTTCCCATTCAACTCCACCATTTCTTAAACCTCCCATTCAACTCCATTAATAATCCAACTTCCCATTCAACTCCACCCACATAATAACTTCTCATTTCATCATCTATATATACATTCCATCCTCCTCAATATGCCCTTGATCCATCTTTATGTGAGGAGAGCTTAGTTCCCTGAGTTGAATCGGTGACAGCGACGCAACCGCGATCGAGCGACGACGGCCCTCTCTCCGGTGTGATCCGTTGGTTTTTTTGGCCAACATCGCAGCTGCAACCGCGCGCTGCTCGAGCTCGTCGCACGCCGGCGATTTGAGCGAAGACCGTGCTCACGAGAGCACATCCATAGGCGACCGTATCATCATAGGTAAATTTTTTATCTCATTTTATCATCTTGTCTTTTTGCAATTTTTATTTTAGCACACCACATATCACCACCATCATCACCATTTTTTTCCCATCTATCTAGTTCATTATCACCACCAATTCATCTTCTTTTTTATATCATGTTCCCTGTTTAAAGAAATTTAAAAAAAAATTAAAAAAATTAAACAAAAAAAACCCTTTTCTTATTATCACAGCAGTAAAAAGGCAAAAAAAAAATCAAAAAAAAAATAAAAAAACTCGCGGAGGTGGAGCAGCGGCGCCGCCGCCCCACCCCCACTCTCCACAGCCCGCCGGCCGCAGCCAGCGGCTCCGCCGCCCCCACCGCGGTTCCCTCGCCGCGCCACCGCGCGCGCAGGCGGCGCCGCGCGGCCCCTCCGTTCTTCACCAACCTCCGCCTGCTGCACCGCCGCCCCCTCGCGGCCAAGCGAGCGGCGCCGCCACCCCAGCCGCCCACGATCTCCTCCCCTCGTCGGCCCCGTGCTCCGCCGCCCTCTGCGCGGCTGTAGACGGCCGCGAGCCGCCGCCGACCTCCAACCCTTTTGGGTTCATCTCCTGCGGATCAAGGAAGGAGAAGGTTTATTTTTTTATTATTTGTTTATTGTAAAAATTGCATAGTTTTCGTTGATAGTTTTTGTAATTACATTTCAGTCCCTGTTCATGTTTTATATTATCAGTTTCATTTTCTACTTTGCGCAAAGACCCCTATGTTTGTATGTTGATTTGGACATCATTATTGCATCTTTTTCTTCAATGAAAAATACCTCTGTGATGAGCAACTAAACGTCTACATTTTGATAATTTATTTGTATTTTTGTGAGTAATGGGTAATTAATTAAAATTGTTTCACTGAAATTTTGCATATTTTACCCATTCCGTGCTCTTAAATTTATATCTCACGCATAGTTGCTCTAAAAATTCCAAAAAAAATATATATGATGCCTTGACATGTGATGTAATTATTGTCCAAATTTCATCCAAAATGGAGATGTCTTGTGCCTGAAATAATTCGTAGAGTGAATTTCGTATTTGGTTTTTAATTAAATCCACAGACATCCTTTTCATGAAATTTCAAGTCGCCTGGATTGCTCATTTAAATAGCTACTTGAGATAATTTGCATTTTGATTAATTTGATAACGTGGATTTATTAGAAATTATTTACTCACTGTCACTCTGTTTTCACTAAAAAATTCATAAAAAATTCATATCTTCTCAAAAAATTCCAAAAATATTACTGTAGCTTCCTTGCATCATGTTTTCATTCCAGTAAATATTTCATAATTTTTGCTTACTGTTTGTGTGATAAATTGCGAAAAAACCCATAAAAAGTGTGCATTTTTCATTGTTGCATTTTAAGTCCTAAAATTCCAAAAAAATGTGTTTTGTTTTCATATCTGGATTAGTATTCTAGGAAAAATATAATTTGGCTGAATTGAATTAATTTCTCATTAAAATTAATTTGGCTAAGTTGTATACTTTCTTAGTGTTCTTATTCAGTCGCATTTGCATTTGCTTTGATTTTTTGCATTAAAAAAATCTTAAAAAAAATACCACTTGGAAATCTGAAATCTTCATTTTCAAATTAATACCTAGGTTGTTCCTTTGCCTCCCTGTGTTCGACCCCGGACTTGCCCGGGATATAAATTAAGCCGAGACACTCTTCACGGAGACCTTCTCTCGGTTCTGACCGAATCGCTAAGTACACGTGCTACAACGTGACCGAATTAAACACTGTATCAAGCGACTCGTCAGATGGCGCCGTTGCCGGGGAGGCAAACGGCTTAGGGATTAGTTTAAAATTTTGGATTTAGTTTTCCATTTACTCGGGTAGTCTGACCCCCGAGCCACTTGTATTTATTCCATTTTTTGCAATTATTTCTCTTCATATTTTTGTATATATCTTGTTTTTTATCTCTCTAATATAAATCTTTGTTTCCTTGCGAGGGCCCGGTGGACTTGGAGTGCATCGGAGGTCGACGGACGCGAGGAGCGCCGACTGCTGAAGTGCGAGGATAAAGCAATTTATTTTTGAGAGAATTTTGTAAATTATTGTAATTATTTAGGTAGTTGCTCATTTCTAGCGGCTCTTGTTTGAGAGCTCGCGCATGTAAAAAGACTTAGACATTATTTGTGGTGTGTCGAGCCTGTTTCACTCTCCGGCGAGGGTGGGGCTTGACTTGAGTGGCGAAATTAAGGATTAGGCACACGGTAGTTTAGATTCAAATTTGCTTGTGCCCATCGTAATTTAGGCCACACATATCTTAGAAGATTCACTTATCTTATAAGATTCATAATGAGACGCACATAGACACGTACTATTTAGCTCAAATTCAATCAATTCTTCCCCGCTAATAGTATACTGTTTAGGTGTGGTTTTCTCGATCTGCATGCATTTAGTGTAATATTTACAAATTCTGTTCTGCATAAACGCATGAAGAGTGCTGGGATTCACTGTAAGTATACCTTCTTCTGAGCATGCATCATAGTTTCTCGTTTGCATTCTGATTTCCGATTCCCATCTTGTTTTACAACTTAAGGTCAAAAGGAAATTGGGACTGAACGGTAGACGTGCTTGTGTGTTCACATAAAATTCAAGTGATAACCTAACTCTAAAATTGGGACTGAATTGAGCTGGTCGATCTAATTAATTGGAATAAAAAGAACCCTTGTTCTCGGGTGCAGAAAAGCCCTCATTGTTTGTTTTAATTGCAAGTGAGAGAGAGACGACCCTAGGATAGAGCCAAGTCTGGATTTCTTACTTACTACTGGTTCTTTCTTTTTAGGCGATTAGCTACTTTTCAGTGAGGATTTACGGGTAGCCGGTAAACGGTCCGGACTTCCTTAGCAGAGTGGGAGGTTTAGAGGACGCCTTAGTCCTCAAGGAACGGGTAGCCGTATTTTTACGGTCCGTACTTACTCCTATACTGGCTGAAAGTAGGTCAAACTAGTCGTAAGAACCGGGTCAGTCTGTAGGAAAATACGGGCACCTAACAGCTCGTTAATCTTTCCAAGATTGAATTATCGCCAACTAAAATTGATCAGATAAATCGGCCGAACCCTTACGGCCATCATGTGTTGAGTTGGTGAAATTGGGGGTTTGAATTGCGTTTGTATTGTGTGAGTTCACTCCGCACATTTACGTGCACCGTAGAACTAGTGCCTCATTGATTATCGTGATCTAATCGGTTCTTTTGACATCGAAGATGACTGATTGGGGGGATATTTATTCGGACTTTGCGAATCTCTCGTTGAACCCTTCAAAAAGTACGTCTTCAAAGGTCCAAGCGCAACTTGGACCAACCTGGACTCATGACCCTCTTGAGCCCAGGATCACTCACCCTCGGGATGGTTACCCTCAAACCATTCCATTTCTCTCTTCCCACCTCACCGAGGAAGACCATCACCTTGGTGAGAATATCGTGATTCATAAATCCTCTTCTAATAAAGAACACATTGCTGATTCAGGCCATATACAAGACACGAGTAAAATGCCTCCAAAGAAGAAGAAGAGGAAGAAGAGAACCATGAAGACCCGATGAGAAGTATACTAGCCCGATTGGCTGCATCTGAGCAGCAACAAGCATTACTGAGAGCTCAGTTGGGACAGTTAAATGTTGGGGTCCAACTACCAATGGATGCGGCTTATAACCCTGGACAATATCAAATTCATAACTACTTGAGTCCGGCCGAACCCGAGGTTGATTTTGAGTTGAAGCCGCACTTTCTGAACCTGCTGCCACATTTTGATGGGAATGCTTCTGAGGAGCCATATGCATTCCTAAGGGACTTTGAGCTCATCTGTGCTAACCTCAAAAATAACAATGTTAGCCAGGATTATATTAGGCTCAAAGCCCTTCCATTTGCCTTGGGTGGAAAAGCCGATTACTGGGTAAAGAATCTTGGGATCATCGTTACCACTTATGCCCAGTTCAAGGACCTATTCCTAAAGAAGTTCTACCCGTTGAGTAGAACTAACATGATGAGGACTCGAATTACGAGTTTTTCCCAATTACCCAATGAAGCTTTTTGTGATGCTTGGGAAAGATTCAAGGACATCCTGCAGAAGTGTCCCTGTCATGGACTAAATGATAACATCTTGGTCCAATCATTTTTCACTGGTCTCAACCCTGAGATGCAGGGTTTAGTGAGCACTGCCTGTGGAGGCAGCTATACATCACGAGGTGCGGATACCGTCTGGAGGGTATTCGAGCAGATGGCTGAAACTAGCCGCTCACAGATGGCCAGCAGGGCCTATACACCATCCCCCAGTTCACTCTCATTTGGAGGGGGAAAATCAGCTGTAGTCGATCTTTCTCAGGACGTGATCCCTAGCATGGGACTTCTTGCTGACAAGCTTACGGTAGTTGAGAAGATCGACAGGAGGATTGATGAGTTAGACCGGAGCGTCTCCAAACTTCCAAAAAAGATGGAGGAGTTGACTGAGAAGGTATCCAAGATACAGATACCCACCGTGACTGCACCCGCTGCTCCCATTTACCGAGTTCACCATGTTCAGGAGCAGTTGGTGTCAGGGCAACCCCAGCCGTGGGAGCAGGACCAATCCTACACCCACTCTTTCCAGCAGCCACCTCCAGCAGTAGAGACAGTCCAGGAGGAGCCTCCACCAGTTTGGGAGGTGAATGGGATATGGTATACTCAGGACCCTGCCATGCAGGGAAGTACGGGAGACCGACAGACCTATCAGCGTCCCCCGACCTTTCACAACACTGCATTCACCTCCGCACCACCTCCGTCACAGCAGAGCCCTGGATTCCATCCACCCCAGCAGCAGAGGCAGCAGTATCAGCAGTATGGCCGACAGGGCCATTACCAGACGGGCCAGCAGGGCCCGCAACCCCAGCAGCAGCAGCAGAGGCAGTACACTGGCCAGCAGGGCCAGTCTTCCCGTTCTTCTTCTCAGTCTTATCCACTTCCTTCATCGTCTAGTCCCGTGGATATTCAGCAGCAGATACTCGACGAGCTACGTTCCTACAGGAATGAGGTTCAGGATTTACGGGTGGATGTCAACCGCCTGTCTAGATGGCGAGACGAGCAGACTGCACCCTCTACCTCGATCCCAGCCCAAGTTCAGGCTAACCCCAATAGCCTGAACCGTTCTAGTTCTCAGCAGCACGGTCAGGTATACTATTCAGCATCTCCTAAATCTGAACATGAGATTCTTTCGTGTGACGAGGCTAACCACATGTCACTCAGGAGCGGAAGGACCGTGGTCGTACCTGACCGGGCGAGGGACACGAGGAGGGGCATCTCTGGAGCTCTACCTGAGGAGTCTTCAGAGGACGAGGAGGAGAGGCATCATATCTCAGAGTCCCATCAGCATCATTCGAGGATTTCTACTCAGGGAGCCGAGAGGAGGAGGAGAGCACGTACGCAGCATCGTCAGCATGGATATTCTTCTGAGTCTACGGAGGACCTTGCATCTCCGGTTGTGGAGGATACCACTCCAGCTTCTATTCCACAACCTGTAGTAGATAGTTTTGATTTCGAGTCCATGTTGCATCACAAAGATTCATGTATGAAGAACTCTGTTTCCGTTAATGTAAAGAATGATCTTTCAGTTCATGATTCAGATTCTTCATCCTCTGTTTCCTTAGCTTCAATCCCTTTCCCCCGTGCTCTTACGGCAGGAAAGCGCATCAAAAAGATTCAGAAAGATGACCCCGATATGGCACGGTTTTGTAAAGAAAACATCACAGTTAAGGTGCCATTTGATGAATATGTGGCTAACCATCCTGCCTTCCAAAAATACCTTAAGGTGAGATGCACACCTAGAAGGGTTAGCAGGAAGAAAGATAACCGAAACATAAAGACACATGTCTTATCGGTAGCCACAACCTATTGTCTCAAGAATCAGACTTTGCCAAAGAAAAAGAGAGACATGGGTGCTCATTATGTGGAGAGTCGTATTGACGACATTGCGTTTGCACGCACACTCTTAGATAACGGTTCTTCGATCAACTTACTTCCCTTAGACTTATATCAGAAATTGGGGTTGGGACCACTTCGCAAATCTAGAGCTTTACTCCAATTTGCAGATCGTTCAATGAAGAGACCTAAGGGAGAAGTGAAGAACGTCGTTATCTCGATTGAGGGGCAGAACTATCATGTGGACTTCACAGTCTTGGACATGGAGACCCCCAACCATTGGAGAGAATCTCAGATCATTCTCGGGCGACCCTTCCTTAGGACCGCAGGCGCAGCTTTCGATTATGGTACGGGAATGATGAAGTTCCGTTCTCCAGGCGGAGAAGTGAACCTTGAGATGAAGCAAACCAAGTGTCAGCGACCCGATTCAAAGAGTAGCACAGAGTACTCATCTTCAGAGGCAGAATGCAGTTTGATTAGCACAGTTGGGATTTGGGGACAGATTCCTTCAGGACAGAGCGAGACCCTTTCATCTGGAGAGGATATAGTGCATGACGCAGTTTGCCAGGTGTTGTCTGATCTTGCTAGAGATGCATCAACCTATTCTCATGATGACTTAGAGATCCATCCGGATCTGTCAGTTCCATCCTCTTCGGAACAATCATGGGACATAGATGACGAGTCGGACGTGGCTTTTGCCGATTGTCTGGATACTTTTGACGATCCGACTCCCGATTCTTCTGATTTGGTGGTGAGCACTACTCAGCTTAGCCCACCTTCATGCAGCACGGAACCAGATTCAGATTCAGTTCAGCCAGATCTGCTTGATGATACCACATTGCCAGAACTGAAATCACTACCTCCTACACTCAAGTACGCCTTTCTTGCGGGACCCAAAGAGAGATATCCTGTCATCATTAGCTCAGACTTGTCTTTAGAGCAGGAGTCTAGGTTGTTAGAAGTCTTAGAGAGGAACCGCAAAGCAATAGGCTGCACAGTGTCGGATCTCGTGGGCATCAACCCCGCTCTCTGCTCGCACCACATTTTTACTGAGGATAACGTGAGACCTTCCCGTGAGTTTCAGAGGAGACTTAACCCCAATCTACGGGAAGTAGTGAAGAATGAAATTGAGAAATGGTGCAAGGCAGGGTTCATATACCCTATTTCTGACTCCAAGTGGGTGGCCCCACTTCATGTTGTCCCGAAGAAGTCGGGAATTCAGATGGTCACCAACGAGGAGGGGGTAGAGATCGCGACACATGTACCCACGTCGTGGCGCGTCTGTGTCGACTACAGACGCCTGAATGCTGCGACCAACCAAGAAAGATCACTTTCCCTTGCCTTTTATTGATCAGATCTTGGAGAGACTTGCAGGGAAAGAGTTCTTCTGTTTTCTTGACGGGTACTCAGGCTACAACCAGGTGGCCATAGCCCCTGAGGACCAGGAAAAGACCACATTTACATGTCCATTCGGCACTTATGCTTTCAGGCGCATGCCATTCGGGCTCTGCAATGCCCCGGGCACATTTCAGCGGTGCATGATAGCCATATTTGCCGAGATGGTGGGAGATTTCCTGGAAGTGTTCATGGATGACTTCTCGGTCCATGGTGATTCTTTTGATACATGTTTAGCGCACTTGGACCGAGTCCTCACGAGGTGTAGAGAGGTGAATCTGGTACTCTCCTGGGAGAAGAGTCACTTTATGGTGACGGAGGGTATCGTGTTGGGGCATGTCATCTCCAAAAGGGGAATGGAGGTTGACCCTGCCAAGGTGGAGGTGATCAAGAAACTCGATCCACCTACCAACGTGAAGTCAGTGCGGTCATTCTTAGGGCATGTTGGATTCTATAGGAGATTCATTCAAGATTTTTCAAAGATCGCCCGCCCACTGACTGAGCTCTTAGGGAAAGACATAGAGTTCATTGTAGATCACAGGTGTCTGGAGGCCTTTGAGCTCTTGAAGAGGAAGATTTGTGCTTCGCCTATCCTACAAGCTCCTGACTGGTCTCTCCCCTTTGAGATCATGACTGACGCTTCAGATTTCGCTATAGGAGCTGTGTTAGGACAACGGCGAGAAGGGATTCCGTTTGCGATTCACTATGCGAGCAAAGTTTTAGATCCTACACAAAAAAATTATACAGTAACTGAAAAGGAAATGCTCGCGGTAGTATGGGCCCTCGAGAAGTTCAGATCATATATTTTGGGCTCTAAGGTGACAATTTATACCGATCACACAGCCATTCGATACTTAATGGAAAAGAAGGATGCGAAGGCGCGTCTTCTTAGGTGGATTCTACTCCTCCAGGAATTTGATTTGGAGATAAAAGATAAACCTGGAGTGAAGAATGTTGTGGCTGATCACCTTTCTCGGATTGAACTTAAGGATTCTCCTGATCATGAGCGGATTAGAGAGACCTTCCCAGATGAGTCAATTTGTGTTATTGACTCCCTCCCGTGGTATGCCAACATGGTGAACTATCTTGTCTCCAAGCAGGTTCCCCATGGTTGGACTAGGAGCAGCATTGATCGACTGAAGTCGGATTCGAGGAGATACCACTGGGACGATCCTTTCCTTTTCTTCGAAGGACCGGATTGTGTTTGGAGAAGGTGTATTCCTCAGGAGGAATACCATAGTGTCCTCACATATTGTCATTCACTTGAGGCTGGAGGACACCATTCGGGAAAGAGAACCGCTCACAAAGTACTTCAATGTGGATTGTATTGGCCGACCTTGTTTAGAGATGCCATTGATTTTGTACGGTCGTGCCCGATCTGTCAAAGGATGGGAGGGACAGTTGGACAGAGAGATGAGATGCCCATGCAACCGATGATTATTTGTGATGTTTTTGATGCATGGGGCATAGATTTTATGGGTCCCTTTCCCAACAGCCAAGGACATGAGTACATTTTGTTGGCGGTTGATTATTTATCTAGGTGGGTGGAGGCTATCCCAACCCGAACCGCAGACAGCAAGACTGTCTGTAAGTTTGTGAAAGACCATATTATTGCTAGGTTCGGGGTGCCAAAAGTTTTGATATCTGATGGGGGTAGCCATTTTGTGAATCGAGATATGAGATCTTTAGCTAAGGACTATGGATTTGATCACAGAGTTACTAGTCCTTACCACCCACAGTCCAACGGCATGGCAGAGGTTTCGAACAGAGAGGTGAAGAGTATTTTGCAGAAATTGGTTCGTCCCGATAGGAAGAATTGGTCTCAACTCTTGGACCAAGTTCTGTGGGCCTATAGGACAGCCTACAAGACACCATTGGGAACTTCACCATTTAGAATGATCTATGGAAAGCCATGTCATTTGCCCGCAGAGTTGATTCATAAATCCGAATGGGCAATTAAGAAGATTAATTGGAGTTGTCACCTAGGAAAGCTTTGACGAGACTTGAACTTGAACGAGCTCGTGGAAATCCGAAACAGGGCATATGACAACAGTTTGATTTATAAGGACAAAGTAAAGAGATGGCATGATCGGCACATTAGGTGCAAAGACTTTGTCCCTGGACAAAAGGTATGGTTGTTCAATGCCAGGTTGAAGATGTTTCATGGGAAGCTCAAATCTAAATGGACGGGTCCCTTTGTGGTTAAGAAAGTGCACGAGAATGGAAGTGTAGAGATAGCTGATCTCACAGATGGTGCACAATCTCATGTGGTGAATGGACAACTGTTGAAGCATTTTGTTGATTCCAAAGAGCAGTTAGTCCAAGTCGAGGTCATCAACTTCATACAGAGTGAGCACAGAGCAGATACATCTTATTACTCTTCATGAAGATGCAGCATCAAGATTCAACATCTTAGAAGATTCCATCACTCTTGTACATATTCTCCCTTCTTTGTATATTCTCGAAATCACGTCGGTTCTCACACTTACTCTTGTCCTATACTTAGGCTGACCAAAGCCTAAGTATAGGGGGGACCGATGCCCGCCATGTGTATTTACTCATCATTTCTCCTCTTGACCTCGTCCGCCCCATTTTTGCTCTTCTTCTACACTTAGGCTGTCCAGAGCCTAAGTATAGGGGGGGCGGATCGACTTCTATACTTTCTATTATTTTAGCTTTCCTACGCTTAGTACGAGCTATGTCTTTTTGTCACCTAGTGCCATGAGGACATAGCACAAGCTAAGTATAGGGGGGCGTGTATATATTACATATATACTTTACCCATACCTCGTACTTTCACATATTTTTTTATATATATTATACAATAATTATGGGATGGGTAAAAAAAAACAAACAAACAAACAAACAAAACAAAAGTAAAAACTTTTCAAAAAAAAACTCTTTTCTTATTTTCCTTAAAAAAAAAACTAAAAAAACCAAAAACTAAAAAAAAAACTAACTAATAAGTTGGTTTAATCCCTGACACAATTCACTTTCACACAAGACTAGTGATGTTCAAGAACACTTGATTTATGAGGTCTTGAGATTTTGAGTTAACCAGCCTTAGTCATTAGGGTCCTTGACTTAATTATTCACATTTCCCTAGTTTGAAAGATGTGTGTGCTATATTGCATGCTTAGTCTCTACCTTAAGAATATGATCAGCACCTCACATACACGACTGCAGTTATGATGAGATGAGTTGTAATTTCACTTGAGGAACTGGGATGAGGGATTTGAGTTTGGACTTGATTTGATGATGCTCGAGGATGGGATAAAATCAATGAAGGCTTCATGAAACCTGAGTGTCAGCATCTTTAGCCAGTATGAGAACATGGTTCTTGTACTATCTCTTGATATTTACCTATGTGCCAGGGTGTGATAAAATAAAAAAATGTTGATCAGTGTGCGCCAACTCTTGGTAAAAGCAGTGGAGCTAGCCAAAAATACTACCAAGCAATGAAATGTCAAAGAAAAGCTCTCATTCCACAAAGTCAATTATCAAAAGAGCTTCCACCAAAGGCGAGCGCTCCCAACCATTTCAAAGTGTCCACTTGGACCACCGCTATTAGGACCAGGAGTCGGGCTTGCACCAAAAAAGGGCTCTGCATCGTAAATGCTACAAGTCTGGGTGTAGAAGGTACGATAGGTACTCAAAAAAGGCACACCATGGTGTACTCCCAGGAAAACAAGTGCAGACGGCTCCAACTTCTCTTGACGGACGCACTGATCAACACAAAAAAAATGCGTTGCATAATAAGGCACTTGAGAGGATCCTTGTTCCAATGAGAGGGAGAGAAGAAATGACACAATCCTATGCCCTCCATCAACTGGCCTTCCATCTACACTTTCAAAGTCTGACAACTAAAGAGACGGTGGATTGGATGCAAGAAATGATTTATTCCCTAGTGTTGAGGATCGGGTCCATAGGAGAGTCTCTTGGACTGGAACCTTGGGTGACGTTGTGACTCTACTCTTGTAACTGCAGTCAACACTTAAAGTCATATCCCTTATATATACGTATACAAAGAGAGTCTGATGATTAGGGAAATTGGGTACCTTTTGACTAGAGCTTGGTTCAGCTTAGAATTTTAGGATCTCTAAAACCAAGAGTTCTTGAACGGATCAAGTCTTGTATTCACATGCACAGACAGGGTTAATCCAACTTATTCATTCTTTATTTGCTCGAGGACTAGCAAAGTTTAAGTATAGGGGGGTGATGAATCCACGATTCATCATCTTAATATCTTGATCTTAGCAAAATCCATGAGTAAATTTCCTAATAAATGTCCTTAGAATCCATAAATTAACAAAATAACTCTTGTAAATAAAATACACTAATTATTGTATATAAGATTGTACAAAATAAATTACACATAAAAAGCCGCAAAAATAAAGGAGTTTTATACTTGTAAATAGCCCAAAACTTCATGTATTTTTAATAATTTCATTTCAACTCCTTTTTGCCTAATTCTTTCTCTAACTTGTTTATAATAATGTACATAAAAATACAAAAATATAAAATAAATTTTACCTCAAATAAATGCTCCTAGATCCCAAAGAGAAAAAGCCGTAAAGACCAACTTCCAAGCTAAATTCCCGCTCCGTATGAACTCCAAATTCACCAAACTCACTTTTAAAGTTCAAGTTAGAAAATTATCTATCCAACGGAAGTGGTTTCATTAAAATCGGAGCTCATTTGCAAAAGTTGGGTTTTGGGACCTAGATGTACATTGTATACCATGTATATATTCATTCTTTCTTTAATTTTTATTTTATCTTTCTTAATTACTAAAAATACAAAAAAATCATACTTGTGTTGTATTTTAATTGTAGTATTTTATTGTATTTTTCCGTTGTAAATATCTCTTATTAAAAAGAAAAAAAATTACATATTAGAAAAGTAAAAAAATGTGTACATGGTGTTTTGTATTCACTTGTAAATTCACCATTATTTTTTCCTTCTTTATTTTGTTGTAATTAAAGTAGCCTACTTTATTTCATTTTATTTATTTAATTATTTTACATTCTCTACAATAACCACCATTCAACTCTCTTCCACCACCAACTTCCCATTCAACTCCACCATTTCTTAAACCTCCCATTCAACTCCATTAATAATCCAACTTCCCATTCAACTCCACCCACATAATAACTTCTCATTTCATCATCTATATATACATTCCATCCTCTTCAATTTGCCCTTGATCCATCTTTATGTGAGGAGAGCTTAGTTCCCTGAGTTGAATCGGTGACAGCGACGCAACCGCGGTCGAGCGACGACGGCCCTCTCTCCGGTGTGATCCGTTGGTTTTTTTGGGCAACATCGCAGCCGCAACCACGCGCTGCTCGAGCTCGTCGCACGCCGGCGATTTGAGCGAAGACCGTGCTCACGAGAGCACATCCATAGGCGACCGTATCATCATAGGTAAATTTTTTATCTCATTTTATCATCTTGTCTTTTGCAATTTTTATTTTAGCACACCACATATCACCACCATCATCACCATTTTTTCCCATCTATCTAGTTCATTATCACCACCAATTCATCTTCTTTTTTATATCATGTTCCCTGTTTAAAGAAATTTAAAAAAAAAATTAAAAAATTAAACAAAAAAAACCCTTTTCTTATTATCACAGCAGTAAAAAGGCAAAAAAAAATCAAAAAAAAAATAAAAAAACTCGCGGAGGTGGAGCAGCGGCGCCGCCGCCCCACCCCCACTCTCCACAGCCCGCCGGCCGCAGCCCTCCAGGCCGCAGCCAGCGGCTCCGCCGCCCCCACCGCGGTTCCCTCGCCGCGCCACCGCGCGCGCAGGCGGCGCCGCGCGGCCCCTCCGTTCTTCACCAACCTCCGCCTGCTGCACCGCCGCCCCTCGCGGCCAAGCGAGCGGCGCCGCCACCCCAGCCGCCCGCGATCTCCTCCCCTCGCCGGCCCCGTGCTCCGCCGCCCTCTGCGCGGCTGTAGACGGCCGCGAGCCGCCGCCGACCTCCAACCCTTTTGGGTTCATCTCCTGCGGATCAAGGAAGGAGAAGGTTTATTTTTTATTATTTGTTTATTGTAAAAATTGCATAGTTTTCGTTGATAGTTTTTGTAATTACATTTCAGTCCCTGTTCATGTTTTATATTATCAGTTTCATTTTCTACTTTGCGCAAAGACCTCTATGTTTGTATGTTGATTTGGACATCATTATTGCATCTTTTTCTTCAATGAAAAATACCTCTGTGATGAGCAACTAAATGTCTACATTTTGATAATTTATTTGTATTTTTGTGAGTAATGGGTAATTAATTAAAATTGTTTCACTGAAATTTTGCATATTTTACCCATTCTGTGCTCTTAAATTTATATCTCACGCATAGTTGCTCTAAAAATTCCAAAAAAAATATATATGATGCCTTGACATGTGATGTAATTATTATCCAAATTTCATCCAAAATGGAGATGTCTTGCGCCTGAAATAATTCGTAGAGTGAATTTCGTATTTGGTTTTTAATTAAATCCACAGACATCCTTTTCATGAAATTTCAAGTCGCCTGGATTGCTCATTTAAATAGCTACTTGAGATAATTTGCATTTTGATTAATTTGATAACGTGGATTTATTAGAAATTATTTACTCACTGTCACTCTGTTTTCACTAAAAAATTCATAAAAAATTCATATCTTCTCAAAAAATTCCAAAAATATTACTGTAGCTTCCTTGCATCATGTTTTCATTCCAGTAAATATTTCATAATCTTTGCTTACTGTTTGTGTGATAAATTGCGAAAAAACCCATAAAAAGTGTGCATTTTTCATTGTTGCATTTTAAGTCCTAAAATTCCAAAAAAATGTGTTTTGTTTTCATATCTGGATTAGTATTCTAGGAAAAATATAATTTGGCTGAATTGAATTAATTTCTCATTAAAATTAATTTGGCTAAGTTGTATACTTTCTTAGTGTTCTTATTCAGTCGCATTTGCATTTGCTTTGATTTTTTGCATTAAAAAAATCTTAAAAAAAATACCACTTGGAAATCTGAAATCTTCATTTTCAAATTAATACCTAGGTTGTTCCTTTGCCTCCCTGTGTTCGACCCCGGACTTGCCCGGGATATAAATTAAGCCGAGACACTCTTCACGGAGACCTTCTCTCGGTTCTGACTGAATCGCTAAGTACTCACGTGCTACAACGTGACCGAATTAAACACTGTATCAAGCGACTCGTCAGCTGGACAGTGCCTTTTTTTCTTGCATTGTTTTATTTTTAGAAAACTAAATAAAAATCAGAAAAATCCCAAAAATTCACTAAAAATAGTAAAAATCATAAAATACACAAAAACATTTTTATTGGAATTTTTGGTTGATTTTTGATGCATTAGATAAATTGTTAGGTTGGCTTGTTTTATTAGTTTCTTTATTTTCTTTATTAACTAAAAATCCAAAAAAATTAAAAACAATTAAAAATCCACCAAAAACACTTGTCTTTTATTTTTAATTTTTTTGAGACTACTTCGTAGGCCGCGAGGCCATCACGTGCTCCCTGAGTCCGACCCTGGTCGCTATACCAGGCTAATCCAATAGCCAGAACCGCTATCGATTTTGATTGATTTTTCCTTGATTTTGGTGGTCTGCTCTTCATTTTCTTGATTGACCGAGGGACTTTTGAGCGACTGAGGTCGCAACGACCTTAGTTCTATTTCTTCATCCTTAGTTGCTCGGGATTTTTTGGCTCATCAGTGGGGGAGAAGGGAGTATGCTCCCTGGTTGTAGCCAACTTACATGCTCCCACCTATTTTTCTCTGTATTTTTTTTATTTTTTTGAAATGAAACCTATTGAAATTTAGATCACAATATATCACTATGGTGTCAATCAAAATTTAACTTAATTCGAGACTTCTATCCCCTCTATCAAGACTGTCAAATTTTAACGGTCTCAGAATTGCTGAAATTGATCCCCTTCAGATGGAGGGCATGTGAGTCTTTCTTTCTAATGAAATTGGAATGGCATGTTAGGGGAATATAGTGATGAATATACATATTTTTTTATTTCCAAAAAAATAAAAAATAGAGAAAAAATAGGGGTGGGAGTAGCCAATTGGCTACTCCCAGGGAGTAGCCTCCTTTAACCCTATATATATAGGGATAAATGGGTTGCCCCCTGGGGGGAGCTAACTTGGCTCCCCCCGCCCCATTTTCACCATTTTTTATTTTTTTTTGAAAATTTCTTCCATGAATATTCATCACTATATCCCTATATTATGTTATTCAAATTTCGTGCGAAACAGAGACTCCGACGGCCTCCATCCATACAGTCATTTTTTAAGGTTATGGGATTTTTTAAATCGACGCTGTTTGGATGGAGGTCGTAGGAGTCTCTGTTTCGCATGAAATTTGAATGACATAATATAGGGATTTAATAATGAATTTACACGGTTTTAGATTTCAAAAAAATAAAAAAATTGTGAAAAAGGGGCGGGGGGAGCTAAGTTAGCTCCCCTTAGGGGGCATACACATTTTCTTCATATATATATATATATGAGGAAAGGGAGCCTACTTTGTGAAGTAGGTAACTTACCTACTTCACATTCAATTTTTGCAATTTTTTATTTTTTTTCAAAAATACCACCATGGGTTTTCATAATTATATCCCTCTAATATGTCATTCAATTTCTTCAGAAAAAGAGACTCCTACGGCCTCCATCCAGACAGTCATTTTTTAACGGTCCCAGATTTTCTGTATTTAACATGTTCTGGATGAAGGCCGTAGGAGTCTCCATTTCTGATGAAATTTGAATGACATATTAGAGGGATATAATTATGAAAATCCACGGTTGCATTTTTCTAAAAAAATAAAAAAGTTTGCAAAAATCGAATGTGAAGTAGGTAAGGTTACCAACTTCACAAAGTAGGCTCCCTTTCCCTCTATATATATTATATATATATATAGTATATATGTATGTATGTATGTATGTATGTATGTATGTATGTATGTATGTATGTATGTATGTATGTATGTATGTATGTGTGTGTGTATGGATAAAATGGGGCTGCCCCCATGGGGGGAGCTAACTTGGCTCCCCCGCCCCATTTCGCCCGACTTTTTTATTTTTTTTGAAAATTTCTTCCGTGGAATTTCATCACTATATCCCTATATTATGTCATTAAAATTTCACGCGAAATAGAGACTCCTAGGGCCTCCATCCAAACAATCATTTTTTAACGGTAACAGAATTGCTAAAAATAACCACGTCGTGATGGAGGTCGTAGGATTCTTTGTTTCGCATGAAATTTAGTGACATAATATAGGGTTATATTGATGAAAATCCACAGAAGAAATTTTCAAAAAAAATAAAAAAAATTGGACGAAATGAGTATGAAATAATTTTTGTTTAATTTTTATTTATTTATAATATATTATTTAGAGTATGAAAAATTTTTGTTTAATTTTTATTTGCTATTTACAAGTGTAAAATAAATATGTGATGATACATATATACATGTATTATGTACAATGGACTAGAGAGATAAATTATTTTGTTTTTATTTTAATTTTATTTTTCTAATTTTTATTTTATTTTTAGAAATATATACAAGGGATTATACACACATTTATTTTTTATTTTTGTGAAAATAAAATATGTGCATAGAAGAAGGAAGATTCACAAGGTGAGGTGACCCTATATCTCTCTACTTATTTTATTTGGCGATCAGGCCCATATTGGGCCCTCTCTTGGGTTTAGGTCACTCAATATTTATTCTAAATATTTCTTTCTTTTTTTCTTTATTATTTATTTTTTTATTTTTGCACAAATACATGCTAATTATTGATATTTAACAAATGCATGCTTATGGATAATTTATTGTATTTACAACTATATGCATTATGTTTTGCCAAGATTTTTAGCTAAAATAAAAGAATAAAGAGTGATGAATAATATTCATCACCCCCCTACACTTTACTTTTGCTAGTCCTTTAGCAAACACTTATTTGAAAAAGAAGTGAAAAGAGAAAGAAAAAGAAGAAGAAGATGATGATGAATCAAGGTTGATTATTAAACTTGTCTTCATTAAATTGAAATATGGAGCTCAGTCAGATCTTTGTATTATTAGTTTGTCGGAACCTTATTTGGACTTAGGTTTGAAACTCAACAGCCTCTAAGTTCCAACAATCTATGGTCAAGACTCCTCAGCAATCCAGATCAGAACAAGACTACATACACAAACTCTAATGATCATGAATCTTTTCCTGTACTGTGTAAGTGATATGTAGCTCCCCACCTCAGAAATGGCAACGTGACAACCCTCCCCAACAAGGTAACTCTAATACCCTAGCCTGGCAACTCTTTCCTCGAGGAGCGGGGTAT
Source organism: Ottelia alismoides (assembly GCA_037367405.1). Lineage (NCBI taxonomy): Eukaryota > Viridiplantae > Streptophyta > Magnoliopsida > Alismatales > Hydrocharitaceae > Ottelia > Ottelia alismoides. The sequence continues at coordinate 155,170 of JAZKJV010002838.1, forward strand.
TCCCTTCTAAGTTCAAGTTCAACCGGCTCAAGAAGAGGAGGAAGAAGAGAATGGACCATGGCCAGTGTAGCCATGTATCCTTGGGAACTCAACCAGTGTAGTTAAGTCTCCCTGCTGCAAGCTTCATGAGATGGGCATGGGTAACATAATCTTTGCTTTATTTGACTATATACACTCCGTTGGGTATCTCATTTTCTATCAGACCCACCACTTTTTTGGAGTTTTTTTCTTTTTGCACATTTTTTTATGTGCGTTTGTACAACATATCTACATGGTGAAGCATATATACATAAGGAGTTTTTCCTCTTGAGCCAATAGACTGTCCCTCTTTTGAAGCATTATTGCAAACCACAACTCCTGTCTTTAGACCTCACTGCTACCAGACCAAGTTGAGACGCACTTCCTTCACTAAAAGAAGAAGAGAGGTTCTACCTAGAAGTACTACCCCCACATGCTACCTCAAGTCAAAGAAGACTGCCTCCTCACCACCTCATCCGGGAGAGCTAGGTGTAAAGTGATGGTGCAAGTAAAGCCATTGTCTTTGAGAGTCATGTGTATTTTGTTAAGTGTTCTACTTAGGCTCATCAAGATGACATATGATCATAGCCTAGTGGACTCAAAGAATTAAGTCACCATGGATCTGAAAAGTCTCAACCCTAATCCCTATAAGGTTCCTCTTAGAATTAGGTGGATTAAGATCTTAACCAAGCTCCATTTTTCAATTTAATTCCAGGCTAGTTTAAATGTCAACTATGATTCATGAAAACTGTACAATTATTTACAAAAATGCTATTTTTGAAAATTTTTGAAGACATGCAAAATTTTTGAAAATGTTTGAAAACATGGATGTATGCATGAATGCAGAAGTTTTGCAAAATATTTACACACATTTATGAAAGGATTTTTGCAAACTTTTTGTTTTTCAAACATTTTACAAAAAATTTATACTATACATAATTTTGATATCAAAATATTTACAAAATCTTTACACAAAACATTTTTAAAATCATTTTTACAAAAATAATTTTGTAAATAACTATGTATGTGCAATAAAGAATTTTATGTATAGGAAAAATTTTGATTTTTTTATTGATTTTTACGGATTTTAGCCATTTTATTTATTTACACACTCACACAAAGTACGAGTTATGGCTATAGTATATATGAAATATATATATGACACCCCCTAAACTTAGCTCGAACGATGTCCTCAGAGTGAATCAAGAGCGATGAAGAAGACATAACTCGTGCTTAGTATATGAAAGTGAAAAGGAAGACTATATTATAAAGATGAAGGAAAGAATAGAAAGGAAAAGAATCTCGGGGGTTTCCCTCTATACTTAGGATCAAGTAATCCTAAGTATAGTAGGTTGTACACAAAGGCAAATCCGAGTGGAAGAATGTACAGGGTCTACCTCCCCTATACTTAGGGTAAAATATCCCTAAGTATAGGCAGCAAAACAGAGATAGAAAAGAATCAAAAGAAAATCAAAAGTCTCACACATAGGTGTTGGACTGAAGAATGGTGTGATATGGTCATCTGGATCTATACAAGTCGGAAGACAGTGATAATCAAGCGTGAGATGCAATATATGTGAGTCAAGAGACCACATCTCACGCAAAATGAATAGGGGCGACGTCAACGACCAGCGGCTAATGATCTAGATATGGTTTGAGCCACTGCCCGTTGACATGAAAGGTAAACTCAGATGACAACTCGGATATGTCAATGCTTCCATTGTCATGTACCTTTCGGACCAGGTATGGTCCCTTCCACTTGCTCTGCAACTTCCCTGGAAATAATCTCAATCTAGCATCAAACAACCATACTCTCTGTCCTGGCTCAAACTGCTTGTGACTGTTATGAGAATCATGCCACTCCTTTACTCTCTCCTTGTATTGTAGGCTGCTCGAAAAGGCTGCATTTCTAAGCTCCTCCAGGGCTGCCAACTTTGCCCTTTTCTAGTCTCCTACACTCACTGGATCCAAAAGTATATCTGTGACTGCCCAAATTGACCTATGTCTCAGCTCAACAGGTAAATGGCAGGGCTTGCCATAAACGAGGCGAAAGGGAGATGTACCTTAAGGCATCTGGAAGGACGTCTTATATGCCCACAAAACCGAGTCTAAAAGTTGTGACCAATCCTTTTGGTCAGGGCAGACGACCTTCTGCAATATAGTCTTGATCTCCCTGTTCGACACTTCAGCAAGACCATTGGTCTGAGGATGATATGGTGTAGCTAATCGATGATCAATGATGAACTCGCTAACAAGGGCCTTTACCTTATCGTTGACGAAATGAGACCCCCCGTCAGATATCAATACTCTAGTCACCCCGAACCATGAAATGATATTCTTCCTCAAAAATCAGCATACAGTCCTAGCATCTGCGGTTCAGGCGGGGATGGCCTCAACCCAAAGACTCACATAATCAATGGACAACAGAATGTATTCGAATCCCTGACTCTTAGGGACTGGACCCATGAAATCAATGCCCCATGAGTCAAAAACCTCACAGAAGTGAATGGGTTGCATCAGCATCATGTCACGCTGTCCACAAGTGCCCATCCTCTAACAGTCAGTACACATCTTCACGAATTCGTCAGAATCCTTAAAGAGGGTAAGCCACCATAGGTCGGATTGGAGCACTTTCTGTAACGTTCTCCTCCCAGAGTGATGTCCTCCTGCCTCAAGCTTGTGGCAGCAAGTGAGGACGCTATGGTGCTCCTTCTAAGGAATGCACCGACGTTAGACGCTATCCCCTCCTTCATGATAAAGGATGGGATCCTCCCAATGGTAGAACTTGGCCTTCGTGAGGAAGGTCTCAAGTCGCTGCCTGGGCCAACCTTGGGGAACTTTCTTGGCAACAAGATAGTTCACAATATCGGCATACCACGGGAGAGAGGTGATAGCAAGGATCGTCTCACTGGGAAGGTCTCAAAGATAGGGTCAATCTGCTCAGAATCCTCAAGATGCTCTAATCGGGAGAGATGATCCGCCACCACATTCTTGACTTCAGGCTTATCCTTAATCTCTATATCAAACTCCTGGAGTAGAAGGATCCATCTTCTCAATCTTGCTTTGGCATCCTTCTTGGCCATGGGGTACCTGATGGCGGTATGGTCAGTAAATATGGTTACCTTAGATCCAATGATGTATGATCTGAACTTATGTAAGGCAAAGACTATGGCTAGCATCTCCTTATCAATGACGGTGTAGTTCCGTTGAGTGGCATCCAAAGTACGGCTAACGTAGTGAATGACAAATGGTGCTCCATCCCTCCTCTGTCCCAGCACGGCCCCTACGGCAAAATCATAGGCATCCATCATGATCTCAAATGGGAGAGACCAATCAGGCGGTTGAAGGATAGGAGCCTCTACAACTAGACTCTTGAGAGTCTCAAATGACGCTAGACACTTATCATCCACAATGAACTCGGTTTCTTTCGTTGGCAAATCAGTCAACGATCGGGCAATCCTGCTGAAAACATGAATGAATCATCGGTAGAAAGCGACTGCCCCAGAAAAGACTGTAACTATCACAAGTTGGACGGTGGACTGAGTTTCCTAATGATGTCCACCTTGGCTGGATCAACCGCCATGCCCATGTTGGAGATGATATGGCCAAGCATCGTCCCCTGAGTCACCATGAAGTGACTCTTCTCTCAAGAAAGCACAAGATGGACCTCAATGCATCGTTGAAGAATGCGGTCTAGGCAGACAAGACAAGCATCAAACTCATCGCCATAGACCGACCATGAAGACCTCCAAGCACTCACCCACCATGTCCGAAAAGATGGACAACATGCACCTCTGAAATGTCGCCGGGGCGTTACATAGACCAAAGGGCATCCGTCTGAAAGCATATGTCCCAAAGGGTCAGTGAATGTAGTCTTGTCTTGGTCTTCGAGCGCAATGGCCACCTGATTGTATCCGGAGTAACCGTCCAGAAAGTATTAATGACTCTTCCTGGCTAGCTTCTCTATAATATGATCAATAAAAGGCAGCGGGAAATGATCCTTCTTGGTGGCCTGGTTCAATCGTCTGTAGTCCACACAAACACTCCAAGAAGTGGGTACCCATGTAGCGATCTCCTCTCCAGACTCACTCACAACTGTAGTGATGCCCGTCTTCTTGGGAATCACATGTAACAGACTAACCCACTTGGAGTCAGAGATGTGGTAGATAAAATCGGTGCTCCACCTTTTCGAGATCTCCTTCATGATAACCTCTCGAAGATTCGGGTTCAGCCGCCGCTGGAACTCACGCGACGGCTTGGTGTCCTCCTCGAGATAGATATGGTGGGAGCACAGGGCTGGACTTATCCCCTGGAGATCGACTATGCTCCATCCTATCACCTTGTGGTTCTTTTCAAGAAACCCCATCAGACGGGATTCTTGCTCTCCAGTTAAATCTGTTGAGATAATGACTGGGTGCATCTCATGCTCACCTACAAGGAACCTATACTTCAGCGATGACGGCAAGGGCTTCAGCTCTGGACAACTGGGTGCTGGCGGATCTGGCCTCTGGTCTGCTGGTGTGTTTGTGCTCTGAATGGGATCAGGCACCACCCTAGCTGCTGGCTTTGTAGAAGTTAGATATGGAATCATACCGTCAAACTCTGCCCAATCAATATTTGACTCTGAGGGATCTGAATCTGTATCAAGAGAAAAAACAACTGCCTTTCCCTCATGAACGCTATCTGTGGCATAAACTATATCATTTACTAGGAATTTGCTCTCCAAGCTCTCCTCTACTGGCATATGTGCATCAGCGGACTCTGAAGGTGAGAGGATGGCTCGTGAAATAGGGTCGAACCAAAATGCCTCATCATCTGTAATCACAAAATCACAGTCCTAAAGGATGTCTCCCTCTGCCTCTGTCATTTGCTCTGAATCGGTGAGCGACTCTGAGCAAGATGAATCTCTAGATCTAGTCTCATCGATCGTCTCTATTTGTATACTTTCGCCCTCGACGCAAAAGTACATTGTCCCGCTATCATGATCGGACACTGCCTTGGCTGTGGCCAAGAATGGGCGTCCTAAAATGATGGGGGTATCGGTCACAGACTCAGGGATCTCCATGTCCAACACAACGAAGTCCATGGGGAATTTCAGGCCCTGAATTGTGACGACATTGTCCTTCAGCAATCCCTTCGGCCTCTTGACAGATCGATCAGCAAACTGAAGGACCGTCTTGCTCTGTCGAAGAGGGACAAACTCGAATCGGTCGAGTAAGGCTGCCGGAAGTAGGTTGATAGAAGAATCGTTGTCTAATAGAGTCTGATCGAATCTTTGCTCATGAAAATGGCATCTGACATAAGGATCTCCTGCATCTGGCCTCTTGGCTAGCAGATGATTCTGGATGGCGAAGCAGGTGGCGTGAGTGAGCACATGGATCTCTGACTGGCGGTTCCTCCTCTTCCTGCGAATGGTGGTCCTCTCTCTAAGGTTCCTCTGGAAGAGGGGGATGTGCTCCAAGGCCTCTTGTAGAGTCAGTTGTATGTGAAATCTATCCATCATCTGTTGGATGAACTCTAACTGGTGTGATTTTTTTGGGTTTTTCTAGTCCCCTTAGCCAAGCATAGCACTTGGGTAAAGGGGATGGCTGGGCCCTTCTCAGATGAAGGGCTAGGATCGGGTCCCTGTTGATGTGGCAAAGAAGAATCCATACAAACATCTCCAATAATAACAGATGGACTCGCAAATGAAGAACCCTTTACCTTATTCACAGAATAGTCCTGAGATACATGAACTAAAGGAAATGCAACAGGAATCGAAATGGTGGCCTCAGTACCACCTACGGCATCTGGACTCGCAACATCAATACAGCGCTCTGGCTCAACAACTCTGGTGGCATCAGCACCACCTCTTGTGTCTGGTGAAGTGACGGTCTCAGTACCGTCAGTTGGATCAACGTCCTTGGTGGCGTCAGCACCACCGTCATCATCATCATCCGAGCAGCATCAGCATCGCTCTCCTCCCCGTTTGGCGCTCCTGAAGCTGCATGGGGTCATCGCTCAGACGAGGCACCGCCGGCTGGCATCCTACCTCTCCTAAGTGTAACAAAGTCAGTATCAAAAGTGTATGCAGAAATATCGCCAAGTGAATCACTAGGAGTGGTAACCTCTGTAAACTCTACCCGCTCAGACTTCCTCTTGAGGTTGTTCGGGTTCGGCTCAATCTGGGCAGGGATGGCGGCCTTTCCTTTCACTATCTCTCTCATCTCCTAACGGAACTCATCCATCTCCCGTCGGAAGGTAGCCTGCTGCTCGGAGATGCATCAGGCTAAATCATCTAATACAGGGTTCTCATAGACGGGCCCATGAGAACCTGACGGGTAGCCTCTCTGGAAGTGAGGTTGATGCTGTTGGGAGTGAGAGGGATACTGGGGCTAAGAGTGATACTACAGAGGTTGTTGTTGCTGCCTCCAAGACTATCCCTGCTGGTAGGGACGAGGACCATGCTACCGGTAAGACTGTTGTGGATGTGGATGCTGCTGCTGGTGTGGGAACTTGGGCTACTGGTGTTTCTCTCGCTGCTGGTCGTACTGGCCACCATGAACTGGAGACTGCTGCTGGGAACTGGTACCTCCAGTCGACCAACGGAATCCAGGATGGTCTCGTTGGATCCCAGGCTGAGGTCGGTCATACCAAATCCCGTTGACATCCATCAACGTCTCTTGCTCGTAGGTGGGTGGGGGGAGTACTGCCAGGGGATGGTTCGGCTGATACACCACCATCTGGTTGTCCTGAGATGGTCGTGGCTGAACGTACTGGTGCTACGGCTGCTGGAACTGCTCCACCTGAATATGATAAACCTGTCGGTACTGGACGGAGGGCTGGGTCGAGTTGTTGCTGCCGGTGTCTGTCCGTGACCTGAGATAGGGCTGAGAAGCCTTCTGTGCCTCCTGGAGACACATGATCTGGGTCTTCAGGTTACCCAGCGTCTGTGCCATCTGATCAATCTATGTCATGCCCTGGCACTGCTTCTTCTCAATCAACTCTATCCGGTCCAACTTTTCGCTGATAATCCCCATATCAGCGACCATCGACGCTGCTTGTGCTGTGGCTGCTGATGAAGTGGATGGACCGACATCTACTCGTGCTATCCTCTAATAAGACACGGCCTACGGTGTGGGCTTCCCCTGAGTATAGAGTCGTGTCTAGGACATCACAGTATAGTTCTCGGCCATCTCCTCGTAGATGTCCCTGACCTGATCCTCATCCTTGCAAAATACGAGCTCCCACAAGATGCATTAACTAGCCCCTGTAACTTCGGTGTCAACCCGTAGAAGAAACTCTGGATGAGATTAGGCTTCGAGATATCATGGTGGTGACATCGGTCTATAAGCTCCCTGAAGCGATCCCATGCCTCGTGAGACTGCTCATTGGGGAGCATGGAGAAATTGCTGATCAGGGTCCTGGCTGCATTGGTCTGGCCGAGTGGATAATACTTGTTGAGGTACTCGTTCCGGAGTTGTTCCCACGTGGTAACGAATCTCCCTAAATGCTTCAGCCAGTTGGCTGCTCTGTCTACCAGGGAGAAAGGGAAGGCCATCATCCTGATGGTGTCCTTGTCCATGAGGCGATCGTGGACAGTACTGTAAATCATCTCAAACTCCTGGAGATGAAGGTGTGGCTCCTCCGTGGCGAGTCCGTGGAAGCGGGGGAGAAGCTGAATCATCTAAGGCGGGAGCTTGAAATCTCCCAAAATAGCAGGCAACACTATCCATCTGTGGGTGAGAGTTGCACCAGAGTTGTGCACTCCCTCATCGATCTCGCAGCTACTGCTGGCTGTACGGGCTGCTCCTGAGGCTGTCAGTCATCTGGGCCATCTCCTCCTCCACCGGCTCTGCGCTCTCTATCAGCTCGCATCTGCTCCATCTCGCGGTGCATGTCCACCATGAAAGCTCCCTGATCTCGGATCTATCTCTGCATTGTCTCAAGGTAGGCTAACAGGGTGTTGTTGATGGCACCCTGATCCAATATGTATGTCTGTGCTCCACTGGGTCCATGGTGCGCTCCCTCGCTACTGGCCATGGTCTCTGCAAAGGCAAAAGACCCAAACTCAGGTGTTGATAAATCAACTAGTTGCTGCTGTCTCTGATCGGTCACCTCATGACTGGTAGAAGGGTGGTCGAGGGGGAACAGGGTGGAGTCGAACTCGGGTTTGGAGAGCGGGTCTCTGCTCTCGCGAACCAACCTAGATGAGCGGGCCGAAGTGCTCGAAAGCAGTGCAGCCAGAGGCTGCCCAAGGGACCTCCAACCCATCATCTTGACTGGCGAGTAAAGGCGGATTAGATCTGAATAGCAAACAAGATCAGTCAAACAGACCCCTGATTCACCTACGCACTCAGAGCTGATGATTGTGAAGGTTCGGTCCTTTATCTTGTCAATTTTATTAGGTGATCAAACAGTCTTTCATAGCGATTAAGAGAGCTATTGGGAATCCAACGCCCCCAGAGGACTGTCCCGATCTCAAGCTAGATCTTTCCCAGCTAGTACAAGTCGCGGACCGTTTACTGGCTACTCGATCGACTCGCTCTGTTAATGATATCGCGGCCCACTTTACCAGAGACCGGAGCAATCCTCACTGGAGAACGACTAACTCAAGACCAGTAGTCTGAAGAAGGGTCGGATGTGGCTCTAGCCTAAGGTACGGGTCACTCTCTCTCTCTCTCATCCAAACCATACAAGGAGGGGATTACTCTCCCAAGACAAATGTTTTTGGTGAAGTGTATTTTAAGATCCAGTTTGCTTAAACAGTCCCAATTTTATAATTTTTATTTTTTAGGTATTTTTCAAAACAGACAACGCCTAACGAATTTTTCGATCTCCTGATTATTTATAAGTCCAAAAATAGGGAGAGAAAGCGAAAAAGCCGATGCGCGACTAAACACGATGATGCATGTGGAGTAAGAAATGCATACCTTGCCTCCAGCACTCTACATGCAAAGTGATCCACGCATAATTGAAATGATAGAAATAAAACCTATCTATATGATGCAATGAGGAAATCGACATTAAGAAGATAGTTTCTACTCGTGAAGCACAATAGCTAACAGGTCAATGAGAGGGATCGGGGTCCAGTCTCTAATGCCGATCGGTGTCCGCCACAACAGATCCTGCCAGCGTTGTATACGGCCTCTCTAGCGGCACGTGACCCCTCAAGAGACCAGGTTAACTTTTTTATCAATGATTTAATTAATAAGGTCAAATTATTCGATCTATAGGAACAAGCAGTGTAATTAAGGTTGGGCCTTAAGAATTGCGTCACAAGGTAAGAGAAAATCCTAAAGCTAAGGCTAAAATCCTCGAGAATCAAAGAAAATAAAAGAGATAGAAACGAAAACTGGCGAAAACCGCAGTGAGGTCCCTCGAGCACACCGGTGCTCGGTGAAACAGACCCCGAGCAATCACCAAGTCTGATAGTCTCTGAGTGTCATGTCCTCCATTATTACAATAATAATCTAGTGCAGAAAAGGAAACTAAGATACGCTACGCTAGAGCTCCCCACACTCTTGCTCTCCTCTCTCGCGCTCTCATGTAGCTCTATGCAAAAAAGAGCCGCCTCCAAGTCCCGTAGGTGCGTCGGCTTCCCGAAGAAAGCCACCCTCGATCCCCAGGCCCTCGCAAGAAAATTGAAACAGAAGGGTGTCAGTCCACAGTTATTATAATAATAATAAATAAAATAAAAAATAAAATAAATGCAAAAATAAAAATAAATAAAGAGAAAAGAAATAAAAACACAAACAAAAACAAATAAAAGCAAAAATAAAAATAAAAATAAATAAAAGAAAATAAAAGAAGAAAAAGAAAAGCCAAAAAATAAAGAAAAGCCGAAAAAGAAAGCCGGCTACTAAGCCGTGCTCCCCGGCAATAACGCAATTCTGACTCAAATTTCCTGCGATCCGGGTTAAGGAGTAATAGGGTCATTGCGACCCGAACCGTGAGGCTAAGCCAATCAAGAAAATCGAAGACCGCCCATATAAAAATCAAGCAAGCAAATCAAATAGCGGTCTTGCTATTTTATTTTACTTGGTATAGCTACCAGGGTTGAACAAGAGGAGCACGGTATGGTAAACCTACGAAGTAGTCGAAAATCCAAATAAAATAAAGAAATAAAATAAAATGGTGGTATTTATATTTTTCAAAAAAACTTTGTAATTTTTAAAATTAATAAAAGGTGTAAAAGAAAGGAAAAAGGCACAAATAAATAATTATTTAAGAGAGCAAAAATATTCAAAAAATTAAATAAAAATATTTTTGGTTTTTATAAATATTCAAGTGTCTTTGAGATTTTTATTGGATTTTTCTGATTTTTATTTAATTTTATAAGAATGAAACAAGACAAAAAATACAAAACAATGTGCAGCCAGAATCTAAAGGCACTTTAAAAATACTTAAAATGCCTATAAAAATCATTATAAACTAAAGATAAAACTATAACTACAGAAATTGAAAATGCATTTTTTGAATTTTTAGAAATTTTTAATGATTTTTCTAAGTTTTTTAATGTTTTTCAATTTTTTGAGATTTTATAAATGCAAATGCAATAAAAATTGGAAAGAAGTGAAAACACAACAAAACAACCCAATAATATTTTTTTTGGATTTTTAAGAGGATTTTTAATATTTTTAGTTGATTTTAAAACTAGACAGTACTATTTTTTAGGGTTTTTGAATTATGAAAAATACTAAATGGAAACAAAATGAACCCAAAAATTCCTAGAAATTCCTACACCATGGCAAGAGTCGTGTGTCAAAATTTCACGAATTTTGGGTGGAGTTTGCTATTTATTCAAACCAATCAAAGAAGTACAACACACAAGAACCAAATCGCGACAAAAATATGTTCCAGGGGCTGAATATTAATAGGCGTATAAATTATAGGACCCTTCTTGCAATTTTCCCAAGAATTCTGGCACATATCGAAACACAGCATGCACAGGGGTATGAATGTAAATATCAAGACTAAAAGTTCAATTCATAACATCCAAGAAAATCAGGGCAATACATGCAAATGTCCCATAAATGCACATGACGACGCACATGAAACCATACAGGGAGACTAAAACGCAATTATAGAAACTAGCAGGAGCTAAAGTGCAAATAGTCCACAGTGCAACTTTTATTTTATAGACTAAACTATAAAAAGAAATAAACATAAGGGAAATGGAGCAATTTACCCAGGCGGGTCGTGCAGGTCACGTGGGTGACAGGTGGTGCGCTCTGATTGGCTGGTGGCATGTGGCTCTGGCGCTGACACCTGGCGGATCCAACGGCCTGACAAAGGAGCGAACATGGGGCGTACGGGGCCGTTAGATGTCAGATCTAACGGCCTGACAGGCGCAGGCGATGGACGGCTCTGATATGAACTGGCGTAGAGGCGAGATCCAACGGTGGAGGAGGGTGTTGGACGAACTTCGCCTGGGCGAGGTTTACTGGGGAACCGGCGGTGATTCGGTGCTCCGAAAGACGATCGGGCAGCGGGGCTCGACTCGCAAGGACCCTCCGCGTCGGGTGGCGGGGTCAGATGAAGTCGTCAATGGTTGGATCTCCTGGATGGGGTGCGTGACCTGGGCGAGCTCCGGTGAGGCTGGATGGAGACGAACTGAAACGTAACCACGCACGCGAAGACCTGCGGAATAAAGCTCCGACTCGGAGGAGTACTCCGGTCGATGTTATTTGACTAAGAATAAAGGGAAGCAATGGTGAGGAGTACTCCGGTCGATGTTATTTGACTAAGAATAAAGGGAAGCAATGGTGGATGGCGAAGGGAAGTTCCGGTGAAGCGGCGGAGGGAACCTAAGCCTAATCTTGGCTCGGATAGCCAAGATTTGGGTGATCAGGCTACGAAGGAGGGGTGACGATGTTCTGCGGTGTAGATCTAAGAGGATGGATGTGATTGATGGAGCTCCGACCACCGGGTTGGAGCAGGCGGAGCGGTGAATGGAAGAATAGAAATAGAAGGAACTAGGATTGAAAAGATGTATACCCGATGGTCCTAACAAGATCCTGAGCTCCAGGGGTGAGGTCGGTCTAGGTCCTCACCTCTACCTCGCTGCGGAAGGCGGGGAGGCTCAACGCGGCGGATCTCCGACCACGTAACGTGAGCGTCGGCTACAACAACCTTCTCCGACTACCAAAGGGCTCCTCAGATTGCTGTCACCAAGGGGAAGGTTTCTAGGGTAGAAGGAAAGTGTGCGGCACGAGCTGAGGCTCTAGGGAAAGAAATGAATCTTCTACATGCGTTCCTAGGTGGCGAAGAAGAATCGGATGGAGCGCGCAATCCAAGGAAGATCCGTCCTTCCCTAGGGATCCACGAGGGTCGTGGATCCAAGGGGAAGGAACGGGTGGTGGATCGAGGCAGAAGAAGGTCAGATCCGAGTCAGAGAATATTGAGAAGATGGGGCGAAACTCGGATCCGGGCGAAGACTAGTCGGGAGGGGGAGTTGACCGGGTCAACATCCTCCTGGACTAATCATAAAATAGGAAATAGAAAAGATTTGTAAAAAAATTAAAAATAGAAAACGATTTTATTTTAAAATATGTTCAAATAAAAAAAGTGTATTATTTTTCAAACTATTTTTTAGTGATTTTTATTTATTTTATGAAAAAAAATATGGTATATACAGTATCTTATATTATATACATGTATAAAATACCTAGGTATTTTATATAATTTTTTTATTTTCTCATTTTTATAGAAACACCCTAATTTTGTATTTTATTTATTTACAATATATTATTTGAAGTATGAAATAGCTTTTGTTTAATTTTTATTGGCTATTTACAAGTGTAAAATAAATATTTGATAATACATATATACATGTATTATGTACAATGGGCTAGAGAGAGAAATGACTTTGTCTTTATTTTAATTTTTTTTATTTTATTTTTAGAAATACAACGGATTATACACACATTTATATTTTTATTTTGGAAAATAAAATAATGTACATAGAAGAAGGAAGATTCACAAGGTGAGGTGACCTTATATATCTCTACTTATTTTATTTAGCGATCAGGCCCATATTGGACCCTCTCTTGGGTTTAGGTCACTCAATATTTATTCTAAATATTTCCTTCTTTTTTCTTTTATTCTTTATTCTTTTATTTTTGCAACAATACATGCTAATTATTGATATTTAACTAATGCATGCTTATGGATAATTTATTTTATTACAACTATATGCATGATGTTTGCAAGATTTTTAGCTAAAATAAAAGAATAAAGAGTGATGAATGAGTATTCATCAGTAAGTTAGCTACTCCATGGAGTAGGATCCCTATCCTCATATATATATATATATATATATATATATATATATATATATAGGAAAAAGGAGTATGCTCCCTGGTTATAGCCAACTTACATGCTCCCACCCTTTTTTCCTTGTATTTTTTTATTTTTCTGAAATGAAACCTATTGGAATTTAGATCACATATGTCACCATGGTGTCATATAAAATTCAACTTAATTCGAGACTTCTATCCCCTGCATCAAGACTGTCAATTTTAACGGTCTCAGAATTGATAAAATTGACCCCCTTCAGATGGAGGCATATGAGTCTCTGTTTCTGACGAAATTAGAATGGCATATTAAGGGGAATAGTGATGAATATACATATTTTTTATTTTCAAAAAAATAAAAATAGATAAAAAGTAGGGGTGGGAGTAGCCAATTGGCTACTCCTAGTGAGTAGCCTCCTTTAACCCTATATATATATATATATGGGAAAATAGGGCTGCTCCCTGGGAGTAGCCAACGGGCTGCTCCCACCCCCATTTTCCCCCAAATTTTTTTATATTTTTTTGAAAATAAAAATTTGTAAATTCGTCATTATATCCCTTTAACATTCTATCAAAATTTCGTCAGAAACAGAGACTCCTATGGCCTCCATCCAAACAGGATCGATTTAAAAAATCCTGTTACCATTAAAAATGACGTCTGGATGGAGGACCTAGGAGTTTCTGTTTCTGACGAAATTTTAATAGAATGTTAGAGGGATATAGTGACGAATATACAAAATTGTATTTTTCAAAAAAAATAAAAAATAAGGGGAAAATAGGGGTGGGAGTAGCCACGTTGGCTCCTCCCAGGGAGCAGCCCCATTTTTCCCTATATATATATATATATATAGAGAGAGAGAGAGAGAGAGAGAGAAGGGATCCTACTCCATGGAGTGGGTAACTTACCTACTCTATTTTTCTTCTTTTTCAATTTTTATTATTTTTTTTGAAAAATGCTTCCATGGATTTTCATAACTATTCCCTCTAATATATCATTCAAATTTCGTCAGAAATAGAGACTCCTACGACCTCCATCCAGACAGTCATTTTATAACGATCACAAGTTGTATATTCATGTTCTGGATGGAGGTCGTAGGAGTCTCTGTTTCTGACGAAATTTGAATGACATATTAGAGGGGTATAATTATGCAAATCCATGGAAGCATTTTTCAAAAAAATAAAAAAATTTTGAAAAAAAAGTGGAGTAGGTAAGTTACCTACTCCATGGAGTAGGATCCCTTTCCTCATATATATATATATATATATATATATATATGGGTAAAATGGGGCTGAACCCATGGGGGGAGCTAACTTAGCTCCCCCCGCCCCATTCAGCTTGATTTTTTAATTTTTTTTTTTGAAATTTCTTTCGTGGATTTTCGTTATATATCCTATATATGTCACTAAAATTTCGTGCGAAACAGCGACTCCTACGGCCTCCATCCAGATGGGGTCGTTTTTAACAATTCTGTTACCGTTAAAAAATGACTGTCTGGATGGAGGCCGTAGGAGTCTTTGATTCGGACGAAATTTTGATAACATAATATAGGGGATATATTGATGAAATTCCACGAAATAAATTTTTCAAAAAAATAAAAAACCTGACGAAATGGGGTGGGGGGGAGCCAAGTTAGCTCCCCCCAGGGGGCAGCCCCATTTAACCCATATATATATATATATATATATATATATATATATATATATATATATATAGGGTTAATGGGGTTGCCCCCTAGGAGTAGCCAACTTGGCTACTCCCACCCCTATTTTTCTTCATTTTTTATTTCTTTGGAAAATAAAAATTTTAATTCATCATTATATCCCCTCTAACATTCTATTAAATTTTGTCAGAAACAGAGACTCCTACGGCCTACATCCAGACATGGTCGATTAAAAAATCATACGACCGTTAAAAAAATGACGTCTGGATGGAGAGCCTAGGAGTCTCTGTTTCTGACGAAATATAATAGATTGTTAGAGGGATATAGTGATGAATATACAAATTTTTATTTTCCCAAAGAAATAAAAAAAATGAAGGAAAAATAAGGGTGGGAGTAACCAAGTTGGCTACTCCCAGGGGGCAGCCCCATTTTACCATATATATATATATATATATATATATATATATATATATATAGGGTTAAATGGGGCCACCCATTGGGGGAGCTAACTTGGCTCCCCCCGCCCCATTTTCACCAATTTTTTATTTTTTTTTTGAAAATTTCTTCCATGAATACTCATCACTATCCCTATATTATGCTATCAAATTTTGTGCGAAACAGAGACTCCTACGGCCTCCATCCAGACAGACATTTTTTTAACGGTAATAGGATTTTTAAATCGAACCGTTTGGATGGAGGTCGTAGGAGTCTCTGTTTCGTATGAAATTTGAATGACATAATATAGGGATTTAATAAGGAATTTACACGGTTTTAAAATTTCAAAAAAATAAAAAAATTGTGAAAAAGGGGCAGGGTAGCTAAGTTAGCTCCCCCTAGGGGCATACACATTTTTTCCCTATATATATTATATATATATATATAGGAGAAACTTCAAAAGAGGTAGGGGCTCACCATATACATGGTTTAGCCACCATCAATTTAGGCATCTTTCCATATATTTGACAATTTCTTGTTTCGTACATATAACAATAAATATTAACATAACATGTATATGAAATAAAATTATGAAAATATTACTATATGGATGAAAATTTTAATTTAAATTTGGATGCTATATTTTACAAATTTATTTTTTTTACAATGTGCGGTTATAATTTACAAAACTGTTACAAAGTTTTTGCTAAATTCACAGTGGCCTTTACAATTTCAAAAAAGCTCCCACCTCTTTTGAAAGTTCCACTCTATATCTATCTATATATATTTATTTATTTATTAATATTATGGTTAAATGGAGCTGCCCCTTGGAGAGCTAACTTGGCTCCCCCCGCCTCATTTCGCTTAATTTTTTTATTTTTTTCTGAAAATTTCTTCCTTGGAATTTCATCACTATATCCCTCTATTAGGAGTCTATGTTTACACGAAATTTTAATGACATTATATAGTGATATATTGATGAAAATCTACAGAAGAAATTTTCAAAAAAATATAAAAAACAAGCAAAATGACGCAGGGGAGCCAAGTTAGCTCCCCCCATGGGGCAGCCCCATTTACCCCTTATATATATATATATTATATGAGTTATCTATGAGAGCCAAAAACTTGAGAGGCATGAGAGCATGCATTCTGGACCACAAGATTCAACCAGAGTGAGAAGATTAGGAGATTCTATTTTCTCTCTCCTGATCTTTCACTCCTGGTTGACTCTTGTGGTCCAGAATGCATGCTCTCATGCTCTCACAAATTTTTGCTCTCAGCATGAGAGTAATTATTCTGGACCACTAAATAATGACATCTCTCTCCTCATGATTGCAGGAGGAGAGAGAGGAGCAAAATTTCGACCACTAAATTCTAGTCTCACATATTTTAGCCTATACCCACACACACACAGACACTATATATATATATATATATATATATATGGGTAAAATGGGGCTGCCGCCATGAGAGGAGCTAACTTGGTTCTCCCCACGCCATTCGCCCAATTTTTTTTGAAAATTCTTTCATTGATTTTTATCAATATATCCCTATATTATGTCATTAAAATTTCGTGCGAAATAGAGACTCCTACGGCCTCCATCCAGACGATGTCGTTTTTAGCAATTCTTTTACCATTAAAAAATGATTGTCTGGATGGAGGCCGTAGGAGTCTCTATTTCGCACGAAATTTTAATGACATAATATATAGATATAGTGATGAAATTCCACGAAAGAAAATTTAAAAAAAAATAGAAAAATCGGGCGAAATGGAACGGGGGGAGCCAAATTAGCTCCCCCGAGGGGGCAGCCCCATTTAACCCTATATATATACACTATATATATATAGAGGACTTATCCAATGAGCCATGTGCCCATTAACATTTCAATGAGCATCCATTCTAGGCTATACACATGTATTAGCAATAACTATATTTCCTAATTATAGACTACAACGTATTTAAAAAAATCATATATTTCCTATTATACAACGTCCTTAAAATTGAAAGACGGTTTTAGAAAGAAAGATTCAAATAAATGATTCCACGCGGATGATTAAGGATCCAAAAGCGCTGATAGTAATAAATATATTCGCTCAAGTAAATTCTTATTGTGAGATCAGTAATATCAAGACAATGATCAGTAATTTACATCCAAATAGTTACATTGTACATATTTTAATAACATGTATAAAATGGTCAAGTAAATGTGTGTTGTGAGATCAGTAATAACATAAGAAATGGTTAGTAATACCATTGTCTATGTAATGTGCATTGCATTAACAAATAGTTACTTCTTACTTGAGCAATGCTCATGACTTACTTATCATTACTTTGTTATTACTGATCTCATAGTAGCTATTACTTGAGAATCGCACACATATTACTGAACATGTGATATAAGACATAGATATATACATTACTGAACACAAACAATAATTTACTTGATAATTGTATACATATGACTTGAGTATCATCTCTAAATTACTGAATTCTGTTCAAAGTAATAAACATATGGAAATTACTGACCATTTGTTATGGTTTTACAAACTTCACAACAAGCACTTACTTGTCCATTATGTATATATTACTGAAATCCTGCACCATGTAATAAAATGAATGTAAATTACTGATCGTTGTTTGGATATTACAGACTTCACAACAAGCATTTACTTGTCCATTGTGTATATATTACTGAATTCTGCACCATGTAATAAAATGAATGTAAACTACTGACCGTTGTTTGGATATTACTGATCTTGCAATAACCATTTACATGAGTATAGTCTCTAAATTACTGAATTCTATTCAAAGTAATAATACATATAGAAATTACTGACCATTTGTTATGATTTTATTGACTTCACAACAAGCACTTTACTTGATCATTGTATATATATTACTGATTCTACACCATATAATAAAATGAATGTAAATACTAACCGTTGTTTTGGATATTATGATCTCGCAACAATCATTTACTTGATTATTATATATGTATTACTGACCTGAGCATTTGGATCTTGATTTTCTGCAAGGAAATCATTGATTCGAATGTTTTCTTTCCAAAACGATCTTCCTATTTTTTTGAACGCGATATAATTGGAATATCACTTATTGTTAAATCGTTTTGCATATTAATCTCCTTCCAAAAACAGCATCCTTCGAAATAGGTAACCACTCAATTGGTAATACACGTGTGTGGCCTACAACTGGTGCTCACCGAAACGCTAATGAGCCATGTGCGCATTGAATAAAAATCATTTATATATATATGGGAAAAGGAGTATGCTCCCTGGTTGTAGCTAACTTACATGCTCCCACCCCTTTCCCCTGTATTTTTTATTTTCTGAAATGAAATGTAATGGAATTTAGATCACAATATGTCACCATGGTGTCATTAAAAATTCAACTTAATTCAAGACTTTTATCCCCTCCATCAAGACTGTCGAATTTTAACGGTCGCAGAATTGCTGAAAATGACCGCCTCCAGATGGAGGGCATAGGAATCTCTATTTCTGACGAAATTGGAATGACATGTTAGAGGGATATAGTGATGAATATACATATTTTTATTTTCCAAAAACATAAAAAATATGAGAAAATAGAGGTGGGAGTAGCCTCATTTAACTTATATATATATATATGAGAAACTTCAAAATGAGGCGGGGTCTCACCGCTTTTATGGTTAGCCATACATCTCATCCATCTAATTTTAATCGACACGTTCGTAATTAACGATGCTTTAATTATAATACTTAAATGATCGAAAACCCATATTGGTCATTTGTCACATTCTAAATAAAGAATGTGACAACTATATTGCCTAATCTCTCTCTGATTAATCAATGGCAGCGACGGAGGTGCCCTCTCTCTCTCTGCGCGATCGTTAACGGAGGTGACCTCTTTCTCTCTCACGGTCCGAGCGACTACTAGTGGCACCAACATCCTTCCCCGCGCAATCGTCCAGAAGATGTGGAGGAAGGAGATGCGGTGCGAGATCGTGGCTGCCCCTCTTTGCTATCCCGACGCGTGCAACTCTCCCCTGATGCTGGTGCGTGATGAGGATGATGGTGGGCTCCCCTTCCTGATGGTGACTGCAATGATGGAGCAGGTACGTGTGTGCCATGAATCTAGATATTGTTACTTCTCAAACATTTTTTAACTTGCAGGATCGGAGGAGAAAGATGAGGAGGAGGAGGGTTCGACGATACCAGCATCCTCCTCCATGTGCGCGGAGGAGGGGCCCCTTAGCTTTTTTATAAATCGTAGTTTTTTTTTACAAAGTTGGAATGATTTGTGTAAATATTGAATTTTTTTACAATCTCATGTCAATTTTTTACATATTTCCAATATCTAACAGTGTACTTATTGTTGCAGGAACTCTACATAAATATTACAAAGTGATCAGATGATTTTACAAAAGAGCGCCTAAATTTACAAAGTGATCAGACACTCTTACAAAGGGAGGGGAGATTCAGTTACATTATGGTATAATAATTTTACTTAACTGACATTCAGATTTACATATTTATTTACCTTATTTACAAATCTCATTGTTGTTTTCTCTATTTTGCGGAACTCGAAAACATATATGGCAATTGAACTTTAACGTGAATTTTACAAAGGATGGAGATTCAGTTACAAAGATTCACAATTTTTTTACAAAACAAACATACACAATTACAAAAAAGTTGAAGTTTACAAAGAGGAAAAATACTCTTACAAAAACTCGCTGGAGTTACAAAATGAATGTACTCATTTACAAAACGGATACAACCATTTACAAAATGAAAATACAGTAATAAAATAAAATCACTAATGAAATTACATAGAGTAAAAATATATTTTACAAAAACTCATTGTACTTTACAAAGCTATGGTTGAATTCAGATCCTTTGGAACAAAATCAGAAATTAATCAATAAGGTATTTGTGAAAATACCAAATCGAGAAAAGCTTAGAATGGCAATTTGAAACCAATAAATGAAACTCGAAATTAATGAAATCAATATGATGAAAATGCCCTTTTGGATGAGCTTTTTGATGCAACCGTGATGAATACTCATTCATCACTCTTTATTCTTATATTTTAGCTACAAAAACCTTTGCAAATGCATGTATATATTTGTAAATATAAATAATTACCAAAAGCATGCATGGTGTAAAAACTAATAATTAGCATATTTTTGTGCAAAAATAAAATAATAAAGATTAAAAAGAAAAGGAGGAAATATTTAGAATAAATATTGAGCAACCTAACCCAAGGGAGGGCTCAGCATGGGCCTGACCGCATAAAAGCCAAAGTAGAGGGAAATAGGGGCTCATGTGTGAAAATATATTTGTAAATAAAATAAAAATATTTTCCTCTAAAAAAATAGAATAAAATGACTTGTAAATATTGTGTATATAGTTATTATAAAAATCAAAACAAAAATAGAAAATCAAAAGAAAATAAAAATAGAACACTTGTACATAGTCACCTTGTATATAGACCACTCATCTATATTTATTTAGCCTTGTAAATAAATAAAATTAATTTTTATAAAATTTGTATATGTTCTACTTTTTATGTTGTAAATAAATAAAATAAAAACCATTAAAACAAAAAAATAAAAAGAATAAAAATTAAAAACCAAAAATACATTGTAAATATACCATGTATATAGATGTATATATCTATTTATTTCACTTATGTATGTAAATAATAAAAATAAAATAAAAATACCCTTTTATTTCTAATTTTATACTATAAATAAATAAAATACAAAACAGGAATAAAAATGCACAAAAATAACAAATTAAAAATCAAAAATTAAAAAGACATATTGTATATATACCTATATATAGCTATATAGTGTAAATATCTTATTTTATTTTGAAAAATTAATTAAAAATCACCAAAAATAGAAAAAATTAAAACAAAAATATTTCATGTTTTGAGTTTTTAATTAATCGGTCGTTTCCTATTTTTTATTGATTTTACAAAACTTTATGAGGTGGCCTTCTCCCATTGGTCCACGGGGGTTGTTGACCGCCCGGTCAACTCCCCCCTGTGGACCACCTCCCACGGGTTTTGGATGCCCGACCCGATTTCTCTTTATTTTCGCATCCAAACCCAATCCTATCACCCCTAAACCCCGAGTCCTGCTTGACCGTGACAGATCCGGCACCCTCGCTGGAGTGCCCGCCTCGGGGTCCGCGCATTGAGCTGCCCTACCCGATCCATTCTTGTCGGACTCCTTGCGGTATAAAGGCTGAGCTCCGCCACCTCATTTCCTATCTTTGGTTCCCCATTCATTCGTCCCGTGACCTCCACAGCCACCCCCGAGGTGACAGCTCCAGGTTGGCATTGTTGCAGAGAGGTGAGGTTGGTTGGACCATCGATCCGACGAGCTCTCGCCGCCGTGCTCCGCCCGAAGCAGGAGCTTGAGCCTCGGGCCACGACGTCCCGCGAGGCAAGGACCCAGAGCACCAGCGACTCATCCCCAGTCGACTCCTTCACCCAGGTAGCCGTAGTTCTTCTTCCTTTTCTTTAATTTTCGATTAGCCCCAAATCTCGCCGTCGCCGACCATCTTCGATTCCGGCCATCTCTCCCTTCCATTCGATCATCGGACCTCACCGTCGCGTTCACCTTCCTCCCGTGCATGTTCTACGCCCTTCCATTCAACCCAGCTCGCACAGGAGCTGGGATTTTGAGCTCCACCATCCTCCCCTCGCTGGATCTCGACCGCACCGCCTCACCAGTCACCTTCACCCCCTCTCACAGGGTCGAGGCAATTTGCCCTCGGACCCGCGAGTTTGTTGGTGCACTTTGCAGGGTCATCCGAGCCCATCTGAGGGCTTGGACCATCTGGTCCAGCAGCTTCACTTCCGCTGGCTCCGCCTGAGCTCCTCGGAGCTCCGTTGGGCCATCGGAGACCACCATTCGACGCGGAAGGCCTCCACGCTCCTTCTTCGATCATCAGAGGCCTTCGAGGAGGAGTCCAGCGCCTGCACGAGCCCGGGGAAGTTCGTCGGAGCCCAGTTCGTCCTCCATCCTTCAGAGCCGTCCGATGCACCTCCCGCTCCAGTTCGCATCACAGCCGTCCGTCTGAGGAGCCACCAGCAGCGGCAGATCTTTGGAGGAGCGATCTGGACCGTCTGATGGCCAAGGTTTTGCCACAGTGTTTCCCCTCCATTCGATCCCCCACGTGGCGAGGCCCTGGTCGTCCGATCAGCCCGAGGAGTCTTGCGTTGGGCGCCACCCCTTCCCAGCCGTAGATCATCACACGTGGCGCCTATCCGACGACCCCTTAATAAAAGGGTAATTTATCCCTTAGGCCCTTCTGTTTATTTTATTTCGTTTCAGTCCTGTAAATATTTGCTGCATTTTATCTACGTTGGTACTTTTGCATGTTGGACCCTATCTTGTTTTCTTATTGCATTTAAGCCCCTGTGTGTGGTGTGTCACGTGCGTCGACACGTGTTCCTTTGGGCTATTTGCATATGTATCTCTGTAGTTCTGAAATGTTATGAAATGAATGAATATTTTTGGATATTTGCAGATATTCCCCTATGAGTAGTTTTTATGCGCATGTGCGTTATATTTGTGGGTAAATTACACTAAGGTCCATGGGCTTTTAATACGAGTTATTATTTAGCCCAGAAACTTTATTTCTTTGCAAATAAGTCCCTGTGTGCCCCAGACACGTGCCTCGCGCGTGACTTCTAAGGAATTTTGCACCGGACCCCCTGGAGCTTTGGATAATTGCGTACAGGTCCCTGTGCACTATACCTAGGTTTTAACTTCGAATAAATATCAAACTTACTCCGAATTCAATGAAAATTGGATACATGGCTCCTGCCATGTTGTAAAATTTTCTAGAATTTTTTGGGGACATTTTCGCTTTTATTTGATGTTTTAAAAAAAATCAAAAACTGCATTTTTCGTTATTGTCTGAATTAAAAATTAACAAAAAAATATTAAAACTCATCTAAAAATTACAAAAAAATTATCTACTGTTTAGTTTGTCTTGATTGATTTTCTGACTAATTTTGGTCATTTTCCATTATATAAAACTCATAAAAACTGAAAAACACCTAAAACCTCATAAAAATTCTAATAATTAATCTAAAACCCAAAAATAATAATTAAGGTGCCTAAATTTTCCTTGTTTTTTTCTCTTTAAAGGAAAATTACATCCAAGTTTTATTGGGGACTTTTAGATATTTTATCTAAGTCCCTCAAGCTCGGCTGGACAGTACCTTCATTTTCTTGCATTGTTTTATTTTTAGAAAATTAAATAAAAGTCAGAAAAATCCCCAAAATTCAATTAAAACAGTAGAAAACATAAAATACATAAAAACATTTTATTTGAATTTTTGATTGATTTTTGATGCATTAAATAATTGCTTGAATTTGGTTGTTTCCCTTGTTTTCTTATTTTCTTAATTAATTAAAAATCCAAAAAATTAAAAACAATTAAAAATCCACCAAAAACACTTGTCTTTTATTTTTAATTCTTTTTTAGACTACTTCGTAGGCTGCGAGGCCATCACGTGCTCCTTGAGTCCGACCCTTGTCGCTATACCAGGCTAATCCAATAGCCAGGACCGCTATCGATTTTGATTGATTTTATTCGCTTTTGGTGGTCTCTTTTTCTCGATCGACCACACTTGGTGGCTTGGGTCGCAACGACCCTTGATGACCTTTTACCTGAGTCGCTTGGCGTGTCATCAGAATGGCGCCGTTGCCGGGGAGCACGGCTTAGTAGTTTTTCTTTATTTTTATTTCATTTTCTTTTTCGTGGCTTTCCGCGGCTCTTTCTGAGTCTGCGGCTTTTCGCGGCTTTTTGTTTTTCTTTTATTTTTACTTTATTTTGTTTTATTTTATTTTCTTTTATTTTTGTCCTTGTTTGATTTTTTGTTTGATTGACTTTATTTGCCATTTTGCACATATACCCTTTTTTTATTTCTTGTTTATATTTGATTATTCTATTGGTCTGACCCTTTGTCTCTTTCTTGCGAGGGCCCGAGGGCCGAGGCGGCTGCTTTTGAGAAGCCGGCGCAACCGCAGAACTTGGAGGCGGCTCCCTTCTGTACGGAGCCGCGGGAGAGCGTTAGAGAGAGGCTGAGTGGGAGAGGCTTAGAGTAGATTTCATTTTTGATTATTCGAATTGTTGTAATAATACAGGGACAGACTGAAGACTTGGACTTGATTAGCGGGTCTGTTTCGCCAAGCACCGGTGTGCTCGGGGGACCCGGTAGCTTTTCGCGGCTTTTTCACGGCTTTTTAGTTTTTCGCTGCCTTTTACGGTTTTTCGCGATTTTCCTCGAGCCCCTAGATTTAGGATTTTCTGCTTGACTGTGCTGTAATTAGTAGGATCCACACACCTAATTGATTGCATGTTCCTATAGAACGTAATTGGATCTACTAATAACTCATTAATAAAAAATAACTGACTCACTCCCTTCGTAGCCTACATGCCGTAGCCTGCCCTGCCAAGCGCTGCTCCTGAACCCGATGTGTTGGGAGGAGGAGGGGTAGACCGAGACGGACCTTTGGCTTGAAGGATTGGTGACTAGTTAGACGGTTCTTCGAGTAGAAGTTGCCTGTTTAGGACTCGGGTTTTCACCACTGCACCATATAGGTAGTTTCTTTCAGTCTTTACATTTCTGCGTGGATCACTTACATGTAGAGTGCTGGAGACAGGTACGCATTTCTATCTTTGCATGAATCATTGATTTTATCGCGCATCAGCTTTTTCGTCTTCTCCCCCTATTTTTGACTTAATAATCAGGAGAACCGAAAAAATCGTTAGACCTTTTGTTTTTATTGAAAAATATTAAAAAGAAAAACCATAAAATTGGGACTGTTTAAACTATTGACCCTAAAAGACACCTGACCTAAAAAATTTGTCTTGGGGAGAGCAACCCCCTCATTGGTTGGTTTGATTGCGCGAGAGAGTGACCCGTTCACTAGGTAGAGCCCTCCGGTGTTATTCCCGACTGATTACCGACTCTTTCGTGCGGTCCAGTCGGTTGGGGTAGCATCGGGTATCCCAGCAGGTCACGTAATCGCTCCGATATTCTGTTTGTTCACCAAAATAAAATTGGACAAGATAATTTGACCGAACTTTCACGTTCTTCAGCTCGCGTCGCGTTGGTGAACTGAGGGGTTTGTTTGCTGATCATAGTTTCTCCAGATCCCATCCGCCTTACTCCCTACATCACGATGATGGGTAGACAATCTCTTAGGCAGCCTCTGGCTGCACCGCTTTCGGGCGCGTCTACCCGGTCATCTAGGTTGGCTCGTGAGAGCCGAGACCAGCTCTCCGAGCCCGAGTATGATTCTGCCCTGTTCCCCCTCGACCCCCTTTCTTTCAGTTCCGAGAGACCAATGCCAGAGGAGAGATTGTCAGATTTATCGGCACCTGAGTTTGGGTCATTTGGTTTTGCAGACGCCATGGCCGGCAGTTCAGAGGATCGCTCCCGAGGTCAGCCTGAGCACTTTGTGTTGGACCAGGGTGCGATCAACTCCACCCTGATCGCCTCCCTCGAGACAGTTCAGCAGCAGTTGAGGGATCAGGGAGCTTTTATGCTAGACATGAGGAGAGCGTTGGAGCAGATGAGAGCAGAGTGCGAGGAGCGCAGAGAGGGACCGAGGATCCCAGATGATGCAGATGCAGCAGCCGCAGCAGCAGCCACAGCGGCAGCAGCCGCCGCAGCAGCTGCGGCAGGAGGACCACCGAGACCGATGCAAGAGTTGCACAACCCCGGATCGACGCTGATGCACCACTGGGTCGTACTTCCAGCCATCGTGGGGGACTTCAAGTCCCCCCGAACACCTTGCAGTTACTCCCCCGCTTCCACGGGCTCGCCACCGAGGAGCCCCATCTCCACCTCCAGGAGTTCCTCATGATTTGCAGCACTGTCCACGACCGCCAGGTGGACCAGGACACTATTCGGATGATTGCCTTCCCCTTCTCTTTGGCAGATAGAGCGGCCACCTAGCTGAAGCATCTGGGGAAGTTTGTTTACACTTGGGAGCAGCTCCGCACCGAGTACTTACACAAGTACTATCCACTCGAGAGGACCAACGCAGCGAGAGCCCTTATCAGCAACTTCTCCATGCTCCCCAACGAGCATTTCCATGAGGCATGGGAGAGGTTCTGAGAGCTGACTGATCGATGCCCGCACCACGATATTTCCATGCCCAACCTCGTGCAGAGCTTTTTCAGCGGGCTGACACCAGAGCTCCAAGGCTCGGTGAACGCTTCTTGTGGCAGGTCTTACTTCGCCAAGGATCACGACCAGGTCTGGGCCATCTACGAGGAGATGGCCGAGAACTATATGGTGATGTCTCAGACCAGGTTGTATACTCAGGGCAGACACCATCAAGCAGGACCCGTGCAGTACCAGAGGATAGCACGGGTCGACGTCGGTCCATCTAGTTCGTCCGCAGTAGCAGCAGCACAGGCAGAGTCGTCAACTGCGGACATGGGCATCATTAGCGAGAAGTTGGATCGGATGGAGCTAATAGAGAAGAAGCAGTGCCAGGGCATCACTCAGATGGAGCAGATGGCACAGACTCTGAGCGACATAAAGACCCAGCTCATGTGTCTCCAGGAGGCACAGACGGCTTCCCAGCCCCGTCTTCAGTCGCGAGGCGATCACGGCAGCAGCAGCAGCTCGTCCCAGCGCTCCAGCTCACACCAGCAGCCTAGACAGGTTCACCTTGTATGGGCGGAGCCGTACCAGCAGCCGTAGCCCACCTACCAGTCACCACCATCTTCAGACTTGCAGATGGTGGTATACCAGCCTGATCAGCCTCTGGCAGTACTCCCGCCAGCCCAGTACGATGCAGAGCCGTTGATGGATGTCAACGAGATTTGGCATGACCGCCCTCAGCCTGGAATCCGACGAGACCATCCCGGATTCAGGTGGGGGAATGGAAATACCCAGCCCCAGCAGCAGCCATCTGGTCAGGGAGGCCAGTACAACCAGCAGAGAGAGCACCGCCCGCAGCAGCAGCAGCCCCCAGTCTACCCTTCACAGCAGCAGCAGCAGTCGTCCTACGGTCCTCGTCCCTATCAGCAGGGACAGCCTTGGAGGCGTGAGCAGCCTCACCAGCAGCAGCATCCACCTACTTACCCCTCTCAGAAGCAGCAGCACCAGTTCCAGCAGCCTCATTACCAGAGAGGCTACCCGTCGGGCTCCCACGAGAGCCCCGCCTTGGATGACATAGCCCGCCTCCTCACGGACCAGCAGGCTACCTTCAGACGGGAGATGGACGAGTTCCGCCAGGAGATGCGGGACACAGTGAGAGGGAAGGCCGCCATCCCTGCCCAGATCGAGTCGAACCCCAACAGCCTGAAGCGGAAGTCTGAGTAGGTAGCTTACACTGAGCATGCCACTCCTAGTGATCCATTTGATGATATGTCTGCAGACCTTTTTGATGTTGATTTTGTCACACTTAGGAGCGGTAGGATGCCAGCAGGCAGCACCTCGTCTGAGCGACGTCATGAGGATACACCTAGAGCGCCAGATGAGGAGGAGGAGAGCGGTACTGAGGCCGCTCGAGATAATGATGGTGGTACTGATGCCACCAAGGATGCTGACTCCACAGGCGGTGCTGAGGCCACCATTTCACCAATTCGAGGAGCTGGTACTGATGCCACCCAGGATGCCGAGCTAGAGCGCGGTATTGAGGCCGCGAGTCTTCCCGTTCCAGTTGATCCAGCCACTGGTGGTACTGAAGCCACCAGAGTTCATGTAGAGAGATCTGTTGTTTTTCCTTCACCTGATGTATCTCGGAACCATGTTGTGAATAAAGGAAAAGGTTTGGTTTTTTCTGGTCCCACTATGGTGCTTGATGTATGTGCGGATCCAGCCGTCAAGCCGTCTAGACCTTTTCCCAGTCCTTCATCTGAGAAGGACCCAGTGATCCCCTTCCGTAGAGCCCTTCAGTTGGGGAAGGGGAAGAAAATAGAAAATCCCAAAAAGGGAGACCAGGAAGAGTTCAGCCAGCAGATGATAGACCGATTCCATATCCAGCTGACTCTTCAGGAGGCTTTGCAGCACATTGATGAATACTCATTCATCACTCTTTATTCTTATATTTTAGCTACAAAAACCTTTGCAAATGCATGTGGATATGTGTAAATACAAATAATTACCAAAAGCATGCATTGTGTAAAAACCTATAATTAGTATGTTTTTTGTGCAAAAATAAAAGAATAAAGATTAAAAAGAAAAAGAGGGAAATATTTAGAATAAATATTGAGCAACCTAACCCAAGGGAGGGCTCAGCATGGGCCTGACCGCATAAAAGCCAAAGTAGAGGGAGATAGGGGCTCATGTGTGTAAATATTTATGTAAATAAAATAAAAGTATTTTCCTCACAAAAATAGACTCAAATTAGTTTGTAAATAGTTGTAGATATTTCTAAATATAAAATCAATATAAAAATATAAAAATTAAAAAGAAAACAAAAACACCACTTGTGTATAGTCACCTTGTATATAGACCATCCACATATTTATTTAGCTTTGTAAATGAATAAAATTAATTTCCAAATTTTGTGTAAATATTTTACTTTATAGAATGTAAATAAATAAAATAAAAACAATTAAAACAATAAAAAAATAAAAATAACAAAATTAAAAACACAAAAATATATTGTAAATATACCATGTATATGAATGTATATGAATGTATATATGTATTTATTTTACATATGTATATAAATAATAAAAATAAAATAAAAATATATTTTTATTCCTTATTTTATGATATAAATAAATAAAATATAAAATGGGAAAAAATTGTATAAAAATAACAATTAAAAATCAAAAAAATTTAAAAACCTATATATTGTATATATACCTATGTATGAACCTACTATGTACATACCCTATTTTCACTTTGAAAAATTAATTAAAAATCACTAAAAAATAGAAAAAATAAAACAAAAATATTTCATGTTTTCACTTTTCCCAAATTCGGCCATTTGCTAATCTTATTTTCACTTTCAAAATCCAGCCACGTGGCCGCCATCCATTGGCTCTGGGGGATGTTGACCGCCCGGTCAACTCTCCCCCCAGGACCACTTCACATGGGTCCTTAGTGGGTAACCCGTTTTCTCGGATTTTTCCCGCATAAACCCGATCATGCCTTGCTCAAACCCCAAGTCTGAATTAATCTTGATATATCTGTCACCCTCGCCGGAGCCTCTTCCTCGGGATCCGCGCTTCTGATTGCCCTACCCGCACGTTTCTTTCCGGACCCTCCAACGTATATAACGTCAGCTCCGCCACCTCCATTTCCTATCTTTGGCCATTCGATTCCACCCCCAATGAGCTCCAGTGTGTGCGTGAGAGTGACAGCTCGTGTCCCGTGCTGTTGAAGCGAGGAGAGGAGTGCGAGACCACTGATCCGGCGAGCATCGCCGCCATGCTCCGCCACCAGCAGGAGCTTGAGCCTTCGAGGGAGACGCTCCTCGAGGCGACGACCCAGAGCACTGCCTGCTCGTCCCCAGTCTCATCAGCCACCCAGACGCCATGGCCGGCAGTTCTGAGGATCGCCCCGTCAGCCTGAGCACTTCGTATTGGATCAGGGAGCGATCAACTCCACCCTGATCGCCTCGTTAGAGACCGTTCAGTAGCAGTTGAGGGATCAGGGAGCATTCATGCTCGACATGAGGAGAGAGATGGAGCAGATGCGAGCAGAGAGAGCAGAGCGTGAGCAGAGGAGAGAGGGACCGAGGATCCCAGAGGATGCTGATGCAGCAGCCGCAGCAGCAGCCGCAGCAGCCGCAGCCGCCGCAGCCGCGGCAGGAGGAGCACCGAGACCGATGCGGGAGTTACACAACCCCGGATCGACGTTGACGCACCACTGGGTAGTACTTCCAGCCATCGTGGGGGACTTCAAGTTCCCCCCGAACACCTTGCAGCTACTCCCTCGTTCCACGGACTCACGACTGAGGAGCCCCATCTCCACCTCCAGGAGTTTCTGATGATTTGCAGTACTGGCCACGACCGTCAGGTGGACCAGGACACGATCAGGATGATCGCCTTCCCCTTTTCCCTAGCAGACAGAGCAGCCACCTAGCTGAAGCACTTGGGGAGGTTTGTGTACACCTGGGAGCAGCTCCGCACCGAGTACTTGAACAAGTACTATCCACTCGGGCGGACCAATGCAGCGAGGGCCCTGATCAGCAACTTCTCCATGCTCCCCAACGAGCAATTCCATGAGGCATGGGAGAGGTTTCGTGAGCTTACTGACCGATGCCCGCACCATGATATCTCGAAGCCGAACCTTGTGCAGAGCTTCTTCAGCAGGCTAACACCAGAGCTCCAGGGCTTGGTGAATGCTTCTTGTGGCGGGTCCTATTTCGCCAAGGATCACGACCAGGTCTGGGCCATCTACGAGGAGATGGCCGAGAACTATATGGTGATGTCCCAGACCTGGTTGTACACTCAGGGCAGACCCCAGCAGCAGCCAGGAACCGTGCAGTACCAGAGGATAGTACGGGTCGACGCCGGTCCATCCAGTTCATCCGCAGTAGCAGCAGCACAGGTAGAGTCGTCCGCTGCGGATATGGGTATCATCAGCGAGAAGTTGGACCGGATGGAGCTGATTGAGAAGAAGCAGTACCAGGGCATCACTAAGATGGAGCAGATGGCACAGACTCTGAGCGACATGAAGACCCAGCTCATGTGTCTCCAGGAGGCACAGACGGCTTCACAGCCCCGTCTTTAGTCGCGAGGCGATACCGGCGGCAGCAACAGCTCGTCCCAGCGCTCCAGCTCCTTTCAGCAGCTTAGACAGGTTCACCTTGTACAGGCGGAGCCGTACCAGCCGTAGCAGCCCTCTTACCAGTCACCATTATCTCCAGACCTGCAGATGGTGGTATACCAGCCGGATCAGCCTCTGGCAGTACTCTCGCCAGCCCAGTACGACGCAGATCGTTGATGGATGTCAACGGGATTTGGTATGACCGTCCTCAGCCCGGGATCCGACGAGACCATCCCGGATTCAGGTGGGGGAATGGAGGTACCCAGCCCCAGCAGCAGCCATCTGGCCAGGGAGGCCAGTATAGCCAGCAGAGGGATCACCAGCAGCAGCAGCCCCTAGTCTACCAGCCACACCAGCAGTCATCCTTTGTTCCTCGTCCCTATCAGCAGCAGGGACAATATTGGAGACGTGAGCAGCAGGCTCACCAACCACACCAGCAGCAGCACCCTTCCTCTTACCCCTCTCACCAGCAGCAGCACCAGTTCCAGCAGCCTCATCACCAGAGAGGCTACCCGTCGGGCTCCCACGAGAGCCCAGTTTTGGATGACATAGCCCGCCTCCTCACGGACCAGCAGGCTACCTTTAGATGGGAGATGGACGAGTTCTGCCAGGAGATGCGGGACATTGTGAGAGGGAAGGCCGCCATACCTGCCCAGATAGAGCCGAATCCCAACAGCCTGAAGCGGAAATCTGAGCAGGTAGCTTACACGGAGCATGCCACTCCTAGTGATCCATTTGTTGATACATCTTCGGATCTTTTTGATGCTGATTTTGTTACGCTTAGGAGCGGTAGGACACCAGCAGGTGGCAGCGCCTCATCTGAGCTACACCACGAGGACACATCCGGGGTGCCAGATGAGGAGGAGGAGAGCGGTACTGAGGCCGCTCATGACGATGATGGTGGTACTGATGCCACCAAGGATGCTGATCCCACCGGCGGTACTGAGGCCACCGCTTCAACAGTTCGAGGAGGTGGTACTGACGCCACCAGAGTAGCCGAGCCAGCACGCGGTACTGAGGCCGCGAGACGTCTAGCAGAGCCAGCTCGTGGTGGTACTGAGGCCACCGGTGTTCATTTTGTGAGAGATGTTGTTTTTCCTTCTGTTGATGTATCTCAGAACACTGTTTTGAATAAAGGAAAAGGTTTAGTTTCTTCTGGTCCCACTGTGGTGATTGATGTATGTGTGGATCCGGCCGTCGAGCCGTCTAGACCTGTTCCTTGTCCTTCATCTGAGAAGGACCCTGTGATCCCCTTCCCTAGAGCCCTTCTGATGGGGAAGGGGAAGAAAAGAGAAAAAGACCCAAAAAAGAGAGAGCAGGAGGAGTTCAGCCAGAGCATGATCGACAGATTTCACATACAGCTGACCCTTCAGGAGGCTTTGCAGCACATCCCCCTTCTTCAGCGATCGTTGAGAGATAGGACCACAGTCAGGAGGAGGAGGAGGAACCATCATTCAGAGATACATGTGCTGACGAAAGCCACGTGCTTCGCGATCCAGAACCGTCTGCCGGCCAAGAGGCCAGATTCAGGAGCCCCGTATGTCAGATGTCAGATTAGTGAGCAGAGGTTCGACCGGACTCTATTGGATAGCGGATCGTCTATCAACCTCCTTCCGGCAGCCCTATTCGACCGCTTTGAGTTGGGCACTCTTAGACAGAGTAGGACAGTCCTTCAGTTTGCTGATCGATCTGTCAAGAGGCCGAAGGGGTTGTTGCGAGACGTTATCGTCACTATTCAGGGCCTGCAATTCCCCGTGGACTTCGTAGTGTTGGACATGGAGATCCCTGATTCAGTGACCGATACCCCCATCATCCTCGGTCGTCCGTTCTTGGCCACAGCCAAGGCAGTGACTGATCATGATAGCGGGAAGGTATACTTTCGCGTCGAGGGCGAAAGTGTACAAATAGAGACGGTCGAGGACTACAGAGCCAGAGAGAGAGCATGCTCAGAGACCAGCACAGATTCAGAGCAGCTGACAGATGCTGGGCTAGACATCCACCAGGACTGTGATTTTGTGATCACAGATGATGAGGCAGCATGGGCAGACCCTTCAGCACAGGCCATCCTCTCATTTCCAAACACCGTTGATGCTGAGATGATAGCAGAGGAGAGCTTGGAGAGCACAACCCTGGTTCAGGATATTTCAGTGGCAGCAGAGCCGGTTCCCGATCGCGACACGATTTCTAGTGATGGTGGTACTGAAGCCACCTTGTGTGACGGTGGTACTGATGCCACCTTGTTTGATGCAGATCCCTCGGATTCAGAGTCTGATTGGGCAGATTGTGATGATCAGATGCCAGACCTGAGTCCACCAGAGCCTACAGATGAGGAGGTACGTGCAGAGCATATTAGAGACAGTACAGTTGAGCAGCCTTCTCCAGATCCAGTTTGCGAGAGCTCGTCTTCTTTCTCCCAGGCAGATTTGGCAGATTTAGCAGCATTCACACATCTTCTTCCAAAGCCAGATTTGCCAGCACCCAGCTGTACAGAGCTGAAGCCGCTCCCTACTTCGCTGAAGTATCGGTTCCTTGCGGGCGAACCTGAGATGTACCCAGTCATCATCTCCGCCGATCTGACTGGAGAGCAGGAATCCCGTTTGATGGGGGTTCTTGAAAAGAACCGCAAGGCAATCGGATGGAGCGTAGCAGATCTCCATGGGATTAGTCCATCAGTGTGCTCCCACCATATTTATCTCGAGGAGGGGGCGAAGCCGTCGCGTGAGTTCCAGCGGCGGCTAAACCCCAACCTGAGAGAGGTCGTAATGAAGGAAATATCAAAATGGTGGAGTGCAGATTTTATTTATCCCATTTCCGACTCCAAGTGGGTTAGCCCCTTGCATGTGGTGCCCAAGAAGACGGGCATCACGACTGTGATCAGTGAGTCGGGAGAGGAGATTGCTACACGAGTACCCACCTCTTAGAGGGTCTGTGTTGACTACAGGAGACTCAACCAGGCCACCAAGAAGGACCATTTCCCCCTGCCTTTTATTGACCAGATCATTGAGAGACTGGCAGGGAAGAGCCATTATTGCTTCTTGGATGGGTACTCGGGCTACAACCAGGTGGCCATCGCTCCTGAGGATCAGGAGAAGACCACCTTTACCTGTCCCTTCGGTACATATGCCTTTCGACGCATGCCATTTGGGCTATGCAATGCCCCTGCGACTTTTCAGAGGTGCATGCTGTCGATCTTTTCGGACATGGTAGGGGAGTGTTTGGAGGTCTTCATGGACGATTTCTCGGTCTATGGCGACGAATTCGACTCCTGTCTTGACTGCCTAGACCGAGTACTCCAGCGATGTATTGAGTACCATTTGGTTCTATCTTGGGAGAAGAGCCACTTCATGGTGACTC
The DNA here is from genome assembly GCA_037367405.1 of Ottelia alismoides. NCBI lineage: Eukaryota > Viridiplantae > Streptophyta > Magnoliopsida > Alismatales > Hydrocharitaceae > Ottelia > Ottelia alismoides. The sequence goes on from JAZKJV010002838.1 coordinate 189,694, forward strand.
AAGGGACGGTGCTTGGCCATATCATCTCCAACAGGGGCATGGAGGTTGATCCGGCCAAGGTTGATGTCATTAGAAAACTCGCACCGCCATCCAATTTGAGGCAGCTACGGTCATTCCTAGGGCACGTTGGGTTCTATCGGAGATTTATTCATGATTTCAGCAGGATTGCCCGGCCGTTGACTGACCTCTTGACGAAAGACACCGAGTTCCTTGTCGATGACAAGTGTCTTTCGTCCTTTGCGACTCTCCAGCAGTGTGTGATTAAGGCTCCTGTTCTCCAGCCGCCTGATTGGTCTCTCCCATTCGAGATCATGACGGATGCCTCCGATTTTGCCGTAGGGGCAGTGCTGGGACAGAGGAGGGACGGAGTTCCGTTTGCTATCCACTACGCTAGCCGCACATTGGATTCCGCCCAGCGGAATTACACGGTCACAGAGAAGGAGATGCTAGCCGTAGTGTTCGCCCTAGATAAGTTTCGATCTTATATCATTGGATCTAGAGTGACCCTGTACACAGATCACACCGCCATCAGGTACCTCATGGCAAAGAAGGATGCCAAGGCCAGACTGACTAGATGGATCCTTCTACTCCAGGAGTTCGATATTGAGATCAAGGATAAGCCTGGAGTCAAGAATGTGGTGGCGGATCACCTCTCCCGTATAGAGCAGCCTGAGGAGTCTGAGCAGATAGATCCCATTTGTGAGACCTTCCCAGATGAGGCGATCCTTGCTATCGCCTCACTCTCGTGGTATGCCGATATTGTGAACTTTCTCGTTGTTGGGAAAGTCCCACAAGATTGGCCCAGGCAGAGGCTTGAGACCTTCCTTGCGAAGGTCAAGTCCTACCACTGGGAAGATCCCATCCTTTACCACGAAGGAGGGGATAGCGTCTGGCGTCGGTGTATTCCTCAGAAGGAGCACCATAGTGTCCTCACTTACTGCCACAAGCTTGAGGCAGGAGGACATCATTCTGGGAGGAGAACGGCACAGAAAGTGCTCCAATCCGGCTTGTGGTGGCCTACCCTCTTCAAGGACTCTGATGAGTTTGTGAAGAGGTGTATTGACTGTCAGAGGATGGGCACTTGTGGACAGCGTGATATGATGCCGATGCAGCCCATTCACTTCTGTGAGGTTTTTGACGCATGGGGCATCGATTTCATGGGTCCATTCCCTAAGAGTCAGGGATTTGAGTACATTCTGTTGGCCGTGGATTATGTTAGTCGTTGGGTTGAGGCTATCCCCACCTGAGCCACTGATGCGAGGACAGTTTGCAGATTTTTGAGGAAGCACATCATCACGCGGTTCGAGGTTCCACGAGTTCTGATTTCTGATGGGGGGTCTCATTTCATCAACGACCAGGTGAAGGCCCTTGCTAGCGAGTTCGGTATAGACCATCGTGTTGCTACACCTTACCATCCACAGACGAATGGTCTAGCCGAGGTGTCGAATAGGGAGATCAAGACTATACTGCAGAAAGTCGTCCGCCTTGACCGAAAGGATTGGTCACAGCTTTTGGACTCGATCTTGTGGGCATATAGGACGTCTTTCAAAATGCCATTGGGCACATCTCCCTTTCGCCTCGTATATGGCAAGCCGTGCCATTTACCTGTTGAGTTGAGGCACAGGTCACTATGGGCAGTTACTGATATTCTTATGGATCCAGATGGTGTAGGAGACCAGAGGAGGGCAGAGTTAGCAGCCCTGGAGGAGTGCTTTCTCAAACAGCCTACAGTATAAGGAGAGAGTGAAGGAGTGGCATGATTCTCACATCAGCCACAAGCATTTTGAGATTGGACAGAGAGTATGGCTGTTTGATGCGAGGCTTCATTTATTTCCAGGGAAGCTACAGAGCAAGTGGAAGGGACCCTACTTGGTCAGAAAGGTACACGACAACGGTAGCATTGATATATCCGAGTTGTCTTCTGAGAGTACCTTTCGAGTGAACGGCCAACGGCTCAAGCCATTTCTAGATCATGAGCCGCGGGTCGTTGATGTTGCCCCTATTCATTTTGCGTGAGATGTGGTCTTTGACTCACATCTAATGCATCTCACGCCTGAGTTTCACTGACCTTCCGCCTTGTATAGATCCAGATGTCTATATCACTACATTCTTTAGTCTCACATCCCTTTCTTCATCTTGTGATTATGCTATACTTAGGGTGCACTTTACCCTAAGTATAGGGGGGATGTGAGACCTTCGGGTATTTCTTTTGTTGTTGTCTACCCCTGTTTTGCTGCCTATATTTAGGGATATTTCACCCTAAGTATGGGGGGGTAGACCCTGTACATTCTCCACTCGGTTTTCCCTTAGTAGATAGCCTGCTATACTTAGGATCATTTGATCCTAAGTATAGGGGGAAGACCCGAGTCCATCTTGACTTTCTATTTTATTCATTCGTCTTTGTATATAGCCTTTCTTTTCACTTCCCTATACCTAGCACGAGTTATGTCTTCTTCATCGCTCTTGACTCTGAGGACATCGTTCGAGCTAAGTATAGGGGGGTGTGTATATTTCATATATACTTTAGCCATAACTCGTACTTTGTGTGAGTGTGTCAATAAATAAAATGGCTAAAAATCACAAAAATTAAAAATTTCTCATGTACATAAACTTCTTTTATTTGCACATAAATAGCTAGTGTACAAATTATTTTTGTAAAAATGTTTTCAAAAATCTTTTGTGTAAAGCTCGTGTAAATATTTTCTTATCAAAATTATGTATATAGTACAAAATTTTTCCAAAATGTTTTGAAAATCAGAAGTTTGCAAAAATCTTGTGTAAATTTGTGTAAATATCTTTTTGCAAAACTTGCACTTCATGCATCATTCATTCATGATTTCAAAACATTTTTCAAAAATTTTGCATGATTGTAAAATCTGTGTAAATAGCATCTTTTTGTACATATGTATATAGTTTTTCTGGATGATAGTTGACATTTAAACTAGCCTGGAATCAAATTGAGAAATGGAGCTTGATTAAGATCTTAATCCACCTAACTTCTAAGAGGAACATTATAGGGCTTAGGTTTAAGGCTTTTCAGGTCCATGGTGACTTAATTCTTTGAGTCCACTAGGCTATGATCACATGTCATCTCAATGAGCCTAAGTAGAGCACTTAACAACAACACATGACTCATATAGATTATGGCTTTACTTCGACACCAGCACTATGCACCGAGCTCTCTATGGATGAGGTGGTGAGGAGGCAGTCTTCCTTGACTTGGGGTAGCATATGAGGGTAGTACTTCTAGGCGGAACCTCTCTTCTTCTTCTAGTGAAGGAAGTGCGTCTCAACTTGGTCTGGTTGCCATGAGGTCTAACGACGGGAGTTGTGGGTTGCAATAAAGCTTCAAAAGAGGGATAGTCTACTGGTTCAAGAGGAAAAACTCCTTGTATATATGCTGCACATGTATATGTTGTATAGATGCACTTGAAAAAAAATGCAAAAAGAAAATAACTCCAAAAAAGTGGTGGGTCTGAGAGAAAATAATAATCCCACCGGAGTATGTATATAGAGTGCAATAAGCAAAGCTTGAGTATCATGATCCACCTGATGTAGCTTGCAGCAGGGAGACTTGGCTACACTGGTCAAGCTCCCAAGGGTACTTGGCTACACTGGCCTTGACCCATTCTCTTCTTCCTCCTCTTCTTGAGCCGGTTGAACTTGAACTTAGAAGGGAATACCCCGCTCCTCGAGGAAAGAGTGGCCAGATTGAGGTCATAGAGTTACCTTGTTAGGGAGGGTTGTCAAGTTGCCATTTCTGAGGTGGAGAGCTTAGACCTCACTTTCACAGGACAAGAAAAGATTCATGGTCTTCAGGGTTTGTGATTGATGACTTGTTCTGATCTGGAGCATTGAGGAGTCTTGGTTATAGATTAGTGGAACTTAGAGGCTGTTGAGTTTTGGGCTTAAGTCCAAATAAGGTTCTGACACATTAATAATCCAAAGATCTGATCGAGCTCCATACCTTAATTTAATGAAGGCAAGTTTAAAAATCAACCTTGATCCATGTACGTTCTCTTTTTCTTTTTCTTTATTTCTTTTTCACTTCTTTTTCAAATAAGTGTTTGCTATGGGACTAGCAAAGTTAAGTATAAGGGGGTGATGAATACTCATTCATCACTCTTTATTCTTATATTTTAGCTACAAAAACCTTTGCAAATGCATGTGGATATGTGTAAATACAAATAATTACCAAAAGCATGCATTGTGTAAAAACCTATAATTAGTATGTTTTTGTGCAAAAATAAAAGAATAAAGATTGAAAAGAAAAAGAGGAAAATATTTAGATTAAATATTGAGCAACCTAACCCAAGGGAGGGCTCAGCATGGGCCTGACCGCATAAAAGCCAAAGTAGAGGGAGATAGGGGCTCATGTGTGTAAATATTTATGTAAATAAAATAAAAGTATTTTCCTCAAAAAATAGACTCAAATTAGTTTGTAAATAGTTGTAGATATTTCTAAATATAAAATCAATATAAAAATATAAAAATTAAAAAGAAAACAAAAACACCACTTGTGTATAGTCACCTTGTATATAGACCATCCACATATTTATTTAGCTTTGTAAATGAATAAAATTAATTTCCAAAATTTGTGTAAATATTCTACTTTATAGAATGTAAATAAATAAAATAAAAACAGTTAAAACAAAAACAAAATAAAAATAACAAAATTAAAAACACAAAAATATATTGTAAATATACCATGTATATGAATGTATATGAATGTATATATGTATTTATTTCACATATGTATATAAATAATAAAAATAAAATAAATATATCTTTTTATTCCTTATTTTATGATATAAATAAATAAAATATCAAATGGGAATAAAATTGTATAAAAATAACAATTAAAAATAAAAAAAATAAAAACCTATATATTGTATATATACCTATATATGAACCTACTATGTACATACCCTATTTTCACTTTGAAAAATTAATTAAAAATCACTAAAAATAGAAAAAAATAAAACAAAAATATTTCATGTTTTCACTTTTCCCAAATTCGGCCATTTGCTAACCTTATTTTCACTTTCAAAATCCAGCCACGTGGCCGCCACCCATTGGCTCTAGGGGATGTTGACCGCCCGGTCAACTCTCCCCCCAGGACCACTTCACACGGTTCCTTAGCGGGTAACCCGTTTTCTCAGATTTTTCCCGCATAAACCCGATCATGCCTTGCTCAAACCCCGGGTCCGAATTAATCTTGATATATCCGTCACCCTCGCCGGAGCCTCTTCCTCGGGATCCGCACTTCTGATTGCCCTACCCGCGCGTTTCTTTCCGGACCCTCCAGCGTATATAACGTCAGCTCCCCACCTCCATTTCCTATCTTTGGCCATTCGATTCCACCCCCAGTGAGCTCCAGCGTGTGCGTGAGAGTGACAGCTCGTGTCCCGTGCTGTTGAAGCGAGGAGAGGAGTGCGAGACCACTGATCCGGCGAGCATCGCCGCCGTGCTCCGCCACCAGCAGGAGCTTGAGCCTCGGAGGGAGACGCTCCTCGAGGCGACGACCCAGAGCACCGCCTACTCGTCCCCAGTCTCATCAGCCACTCAGGTAGCCCCGTAGGCTCTTCTTTTTCGTTAATTTCCGATTACCCCCTTTTCGCCGCTCCGTCGTTCATCGTCGATTCCGTCCACATCCGACCTCCATTCGATCATCGGGCTTTGCCATAGCCACCGCCTTCCTTCCGCGCACCTTCTCCATACCCCCACTCAACCCAGCTCGCACAGGAGCTGGGAGTCGAGCTCCTCCGTCTACCCCCTTCGCCGGAGCTCATCCACACCGCGTCACAGACCATCTTCACCCGCCTAACCGGGTCGAGGCAGTTTGCCCTCGACCCGCGAGTCTCTTGGTTGTTTTTGCAGGTACATCCAAGCCCATCTGAGGGCTTGGACCATCAGGTCCAGGAGCTTCATCTCCGCCGACCTCGCCGGAGCTCTCCAGAGCTCGGCTGGGTCATCGGAGGCTACCAGCAGCTGCGTCGCGGAGCCCCTCCGATCTTCACTAACAGCAGGGGAGGTCGGGAGCGTGCGCCCTGGGCCGACGAAACTCGTCGGCCAACTGTTCTTCTGGTATCCTCCCCGACCGTCCGATCATCCTCGACCTCCAATTTTCATCTGGGCCATTCATTCCCGGAGGAGCAGTCACCGTCAGATCGTGGAGAGGTGATCAGGACCGCCCGATGCGCAAGGGTTAGCCACAGAGAGCCTCCACCGTCCGATGCACCACGTGGCATAGCCCCAGCCGTCTAATCGCTGCGAGGACCCCAGCCTTGGAGAACCCGCTGATCTCCACCGTCCGAAGCACCACGTGGCGTCCATCCTGCGGCCCGCATTAATAAAGGGTAATTTACCCTTAGGCCCCCTTTGTTATTTTGTTTCGTATTTAGTCCTGTAATTACGTAGTGTAGTTGTTTAGTTTTTGGTACTTTTGCATAGAGACCCTTGTGCTTGAGTTTATTTGCTGATATGCCCCTGCACGTTGTGTGACACGTGCTTCGTCACGTGGCTTTTTGGCTTATTTGCATCTTATGCCCCTGTAGTTCTGAATGTTAATGAATGAATGAAAGTTTTTGGAATATTGCAATTATACCCCTGTGCGTATTTTAATTGAGCATGTGCGGATATATTTGGGTATTTTGCAGATAAGTCCCTGGGCTTTTGGTACCTGTTACCAAATAGCCCTTGGAACTTACTTTCCTTACAATTAGGTCCCTGAGTGCCTCAGGCGCGTGCGATGCACGTGTTTACCTGGGTTATTTGCACCAGACCCCCCAGACTTCCGGGTATTTGCACATAGGTCCCTGTGCACAGTGCCCCCTCTTTATTTTTGAATAAAATAGCAAAACAACTCCAAATCCAATGAAAATTGGATACATGACTCCTGCCATAGTGTAACATTTTCTGGAATTTTTGGGGACAATTCTGATTTAATTTGATATTTTTAAAAATTCAAAAACATCTATTTTTATCACCGTCTAAATTTAAAAACCCCAAAAAAATACTAAACCATATTTATAAATTACAAAACAATTGTCTACTGTTTGTTTATGCTTGCTTGATTTTCTAGCCAATTTTGGCTATTTTTCATTGCTTAAAATACCTAAAAATTGAAAAACATTCAAAATCTCATAAAAATTCTAGTAAATAAATTAAAAACCCAAAAATAATAATCTAGGTGCTAAATTTTCCCTGTTTTATTCTCTTTACAGGAAAATTACCTCCCAGCTAATTTGGGGCTTCTAGATATTTTATCTAGGTCCTTTTAGCTCGGCTTGACAGTACCTACATTTTCAGTCACTGTTTGATTTTTAGAAAATTAAATAAATATCAGAAAAATCCCAAAAATTCATCAAAAACACTAAAAATCATAAAACACATAAAACTATTTTTGTTATAATTTTTGGTTGATTTTTATTGCATTAAATAAATTGTTGAAGTGTGTTGTTTTCTTGTTTTCTTTATTTTCTTAATACATTAAAAATCCAAAAAAATATAAAATATTCAAAAACCACCAAAAATACTTCTTTTATTTTCTTTTATTTCTGTTTGGCTACTTCGTAGGCCGAGAGGCCAACCCGTGCTCCTTGTGTTCGACCCTAGTCGTTATACCAGGTTAAATTAATAGCAAGACCGCTACCGAATTTTCGAGTTGATTTTCTCTTTTATTGGTGGTCTCCTCTTTTTCTTGATCGAGCTGTCCTGATCGTGTGGGTCGCAACGACCGTTTAGCACCTTATACCCTATTGGTCGGGACGCTTATCACACATTCCCCTTCTTCAGCGTTCGTTGAGAGATAGGACTACCGTCAGGAGAAAGAGGAGGAACCACCATTCAGAGATCCATGTGCTGACGAAAGCCACGTGCTTCGCGATTCATAACCGTCTGCCGACCAAGAGGCCAGATTCAGGATCCCTGTATGTCAGGTGTCACATTAGAGAGCAGAGGTTCGACCGGACTCTATTAGATAGCGGATCGTCTATCAACCTCCTTCCGGCAGCCCTTCTCGACCGCTTCGAGTTGGGCACTCTTAGACAGAGCATGACAGTCCTTCAGTTTGATGATCGATCTGTCAAGAGGCCGAAGGGGTTGTTGCGAGATGTTGTCATCACTATTCAGGGCCTGCAATTCCCTGTGGACTTCGTAGTGTTGGACATGGAGATCCCTGATTCAGTGACCGATACCCCCATCATTCTCGGTCGTCCGTTCTTGGCCACAGCCAAGGCGGTGACTGACCATGATAGCGGGAAGGTATACTTTCGCGTCGAGGGCGAAAGTGTACAAATAGAGACGGTCGAGCACAGCAGAGCCAGAGACAGATCATGCTCAGAGACCACTTCAGATACAGAGCAGCTGACAGATGCCGGGTTAGACATCCACCAGGACTGTGACTTTGTGATCGCAGACGATGAGGCAGTATGGGCAGACCCAGCAGCACAGGCCATCCTCTCATTTTCAGACACCACTGATGCAGAGATGATAGCAGAGGAGAGCCTGGAGAGCACATTCCTGGTTCAGGATACTTCAGTGGCAGCAGAGCAGGTTCTTGACCGCGACACGGATTGTTGTGATGATGGCGGTGCTGATGCCACCTTGTTTGATGCAGATCCCTCGGATTCAGAGTCTGATTGGGCAGATTGTGAGGATTACATGCCAGACCTGAGTTCCACAGAGCCTACAGCTGAGGAGGAGGTAGATGCCGAGCAGAGCAGAGACAGTTCAGTTGTGCAGCCTTCTTCAGATCCAGTTTGCGAGAGTACGTTCTCATTCTCCCAGACAGATTTGGCAGCATACACGCGGCTTCTTTCGAAGCCAGATTTGCCAGCACCCAGCTGCCCAGAGCTGAAGCCGCTCCCTACTTCGTTGAAGTATCGATTCCTTGCGGGTGAGCCTGAGATGTACCAAGTCATCATCTCCGCCGATTTGACTGGAGAGCAAGAATCCTGTTTGATGGGGGTTCTTGAAAAGAACCGCAAGGCAATCGGATGGAGCGTAGCAGATCTCCAGGGGATTAGCCCGGCCCTGTGCTCCCACCATATCTATCTCGAGGATGAGGCGAAGCCGTCGCGTGAGTTCCAGCGGCGGCTGAACCCCAATCTGAGAGAGGTTGTCATGAAGGAAATCTCGAAATGGTGGAGTGCCGATTTTATCTATCCCATCTCTGACTCCAAGTGGGTCAGCCCCTTGCATGTGGTGCCCAAGAAGACGGGCATCACGACTGTGATCAGTGAGTCGGGAGAGGAGATTGCTACACGAGTGCCCACTTCTTGGCGGGTCTGTGTTGACTACAGGAGACTCAACCAGGCCACCAAGAAGGATCATTTCCCCCTGCCTTTTATTGACCAGATCATTGAGAGACTGGCAGGGAAGAGCCATTATTATTTTCTGGATGGGTACTCGGGCTACAACCAGGTGGCCATCGCTCCTGAGGACCAGGAGAAGACCACCTTTACCTGTCCCTTTGGCACATACGCCTTCCGACGCATGCCATTTTGGCTATGCAATGCCCCTGCGACTTTTCAGAGATGCATGATGTCGATCCTTTCGGACATGGTAGGGGAGTGTTTGGAGGTCTTCATGGATGATTTCTCGGTTTACGGTGACAGATTCGACTCCTGTCTTGACTGCCTAGACCGAGTACTCCAGCGATGTATAGAGGTTCACTTGGTGCTACCTTGGGAGAAGAGTCACTTCATGGTGACTCAAGGGACGGTGCTTGGCCACATCATCTCCAACAGGGGCATGGAGGTTGACCCGGCCAAGGTAGATGTCATTAGAAAACTCGCGCCGCCGTCCAATCTGAGGCAGTTACGGTCATTCTTGGGGCACGTCGGCTTTTACCGACGATTCATTCATGATTTCAGCAGGATTGCCCGGCCGTTGACAGACCTACTGACGAAAGACACCGAGTTCCTTATCGATGACAAGTGTCTTTCGTCCTTTGAGAGTCTCAAGCAGAATGTCATAGAGGCTCATGTTCTCCAGCCGCCTGATTGGTCTCTCCCATTCGAGATCATGACGGATGCCTCCGATTTTGCCGTGGGGGCCGTGCTGGGACAGAGGAGGGATGGAGTCCCCTTTGCTATCCACTACGCTAGCCGCACATTGGATTCCGCACAGCGGAATTATACAGTCACAGAGAAGGAGATGCTAGCTGTAGTGTTCGCCCTAGATAAGTTCAGATCTTACATCATTGGACCTAGAGTGACCCTGTACACTGATCACACCGCCATCCGATACCTCATGGCAAAGAAGGATGCCAAGGCCAGATTGACTAGATGGATCCTTCTACTCCAGGAGTTCGACATTGAGATCAAGGATAAGCCTGGAGTCAAGAATGTGGTGGCGGATCATCTCTCCCGTTTAGAGCAGCCTGAGGAGTCTGAGCATATTGATCCCATTTGTGAGACCTTCCCAGATGAGGCGATCCTTGCTATCGCCTCACTCCCATGGTATGCCGATATTGTGAACTTTCTCGTTGCTGGGAAAGTCCCACAAGATTAGACCAGGCAGAGGCTTGAGACCTTCCTTGCGAAGGCCAAGTCCTACCATTCGGAGGATCCCATCCTTTACCACGAAGGAGGGGATAGCGTCTGGCGTCGATGCATTCCTCAGGAGGAACACCATAGCGTCCTCACTTACTGCCACAAGCTTGAGGCAGGAGGACATCATTCTGGGAGGAGAACGACACAGAAAGTGCTCCAATCCGGCTTGTGGTGTCCTACCCTCTTCAAGGACTCTGATGAGTTCATGAAGAGGTGTACTTACTGTCAGAGGATGGGCACTTGTGGACAGCGTGATATGATGCCGATGCAGCCCATTCACTTCTGTGAGGTTTTTGACGCATGGGGCATCGATTTCATGGGTCCATTCCCTAAGAGTCAGGGATTTGAGTACATTCTGTTGGCCATTGACTATGTTAGTCGTTGGGTTGAGGCTATCCCCGCCCGAGCTGCTGATGCGAGGACAGTTTGCAGATTTTTGAGGAAGCACATCATCACGCGGTTCGGGGTACCTCGAGTATTGATTTCAGATGGGGGATCTCATTTCATCAACGACCAGGTGAAGGCCCTTGCTAGCGAGTTCGGCATAGACCATCGTGTTGCTACACCTTACCATCCACAGACGAATGGTCTAGCCGAGGTGTCGAACAGGGAGATCAAGACTATATTGCAGAAAGTCATCCGCCCTGACCGAAAGGATTGGTCACAGCTTTTGGACTCGGTCTTGTGGGCATATAGGATGTCTTTCAAGACACCATTGGGCACATCTCCCTTTTGCCTCGTATATGGCAAGCCGTGCCATTTGCCTGTTGAGCTGAGACACAGGTCACTTTGGGCAGTCACTGAGATACTTATGGATTCAAATGGTGTAGGAGACCAGAGGAGGGCAGAGTTAGCAGCCCTGGAGGAGTTGAGAGATACCGCCTTCTCAAATAGCCTACATTATAAGGAGAGAGTGAAGGAGTGGCATGATTCTTACATCAGCCACAAACATTTTGAGCCTGAACAGAGAGTATGGCTGTTTGATGCGAGGCTTCGTTTATTTCCAGGGAAGCTACAGAGCAAGTGGAAGGGACCTTATCTGGTGAGAAAGGTACACGACAACGGTAGCATTGATATATCCGAGTTGTCTTCTGAGAGTACCTTTCGAGTGAACGTCCAGCGGCTCAAGCCATTTCTAGATCATGAGCCGCGGGTCGTTGATGTTGCCCCGATTCATTTTGCGTGAGATGTAGTCTTTTGACTCACATCTATTGCATCTCACGCCTGCTTTTCACTGATCTTCCGACTTGTATAGATCCAGATGTCCATATCATCACATTCTTTAGTCTCACATACCTTTATTCATCCTTTGATTATGCTATACTTAGGGTGTACCTTGCCCTAAGTATAGGGGGGATGTGGGACCTTTGGTTATTTCTTTTGTTTCTGTCTACCCCTGTTTTGCTGCCTATACTTAGGGATATTTTACCCTCAGTATAGGGAGGGTAGACCCTGTACATTCTCCACTCGATTTTCCCTTAGTGTACAGCCTGCTATACTTAGGATTACTTGATCCTAAGTATAGGGGGAAAAGCCGAGAGTCTCTTGATATTCTATTCATTCATTCTTTGTTGTATTTAGCCTTTCTTTTCACTTCCCTATACCTGGCACGAGTTATGTCTTCGTCATCGCTCTTGACTATGAGGACATCGTTCGAGCTAAGTATAGGGGGTGTGTATATATTTCATATATACTTTAGCCATAACTCGTACTTTGTGTGAGTGTGTTAATAAATAAAAATGGCTAAAAACCCCTAAAAAATCACAAAAATTAAAAATTTTTCATTTACATGAACATTCTTTTATTGCACATAAATAGCTAATGTGCAAATTATTTTTGTAAAAATGATTTCAAAAATCTTTTGTTAAAGCTTGTGTAAATATTTTCTTATCAAAATTATGTATATAGTACAAAATTTTTCCAAAATGTTTTGAAAATCAAAAGTTTGCAAAAACCTTGTGTAAATGTGTGTAAATACTTTTGCAAAACTTGCACTTCATGCATCATCCATTCATGATTTCAAAACATTTTTCAAAAATTTTGCATGTCTGTAAAAATTTGTGTAAATAGCATCTTTTGTACATATGTATATAGTTTTTCTGGATGATAGTTGACATTTAAACTAGCCTAGAATTAAATTGGGAAATGGAGCTTGATTAAGATCTTAATCCACCTAATTTATAAGAGGAACATTATAGGGCTTAGGTTTAAGACTTTTCAGGTCCATGGTGACTTAATTCTTTGAGTCCACTAGGCTATGATCACATGTCATCTCAATGAGCCTAAGTAGAGCACTTAACAACAACACATGACTCATATGGACAATGGCTTTACTTGGACATTAGCACTTTGCACCGAGCTCTCTACGGATGAGGTGGTGAGGAGGCAGTCTTCCTTGACTTGGGGTAGCATATGAGGGTAGTACTTCTAGGCGGAACCTCTCTTCTTCTTTTAGTGAAGGAAGTGTGTCTCAACTTGGTCTGGTTGCCATGAGGTCTAACGATGGGAGTTGTGGGTTGCAATAAAGCTTCAAAAGAGGGATAGTCTACTGGCTCAAGAGGAAAAACTCCTTGTATATATGTTGCACATGTATATGTTGTATAGATGCACTTGAAAAAAAATGCAAAAAGAAAATAACTCCAAAAAAAGTGGTGGGTCTGAGAGAAAATGATAATCCCACCGGAGTATGTATATAGAGTGCAATAAGCAAAGCTTGAGATTCATGATCCACCTTATGTAGCTTGCAGCAGGGAGACTTGGCTACACTGGTCGAGCTCCCAAGGATACATGGCTACAATGGCCATGATCCATTCTCTTCTTCCTCCACTTCTTGAGCCGGTTGAACTTGAACTTAGAAGGGAATACCCCGCTCCTCGAGGAAAGAGTGGCCAGATTGAGGTCATAGAGTTACCTTGTTGGGGAGGATTGTCAAGTTGCCATTTCTGAGGTGGAGAGCTTATACCTCACATTCACAGGACAAGGAAAGATTCATGGTCTTCAGGGTTTGTGATTGATGACTTGTTCTGATCTGGAGCATTGAGGAGTCTTGATTAGAGATTAGTGGAACTTAGAGGCCGTTGAGTTTTAAGCTTAAGTCCAAATAAGGTTCCGACACATTAATAATCCAAAGATCTGATTAAGCTCCATAATTCAATTTAATGAAGGGTCCTGCTTGACCGTGACAGATACGACACCCTCGCCGGAGTGCCCGCCTCGGGATCCGCGCATTGAGCTGCCCTACCCGATCCATTCTTGTCGGACTCCTGGCGGTATAAAGGCTGAGCTCCGCCACCTCATTTCCTATCTTTGGTTTCCCATTCATTCGTCCCGTGACCTCCACAGCCACCCCCGAGGTGACAGCTCCAGGTTGGCATTGTTGCAGAGAGGTGAGGTTGGTTGGACCATCGATCCGACGAGCTCTCGCCGCCGTGCTCCGCCCGAAGCAGGAGCTTGAGCCTCGGGCCACGACGTCCCGCGAGGCAAGGACCCAGAGCACCAGCGACTCATCCCCAGTCGACTCCTTCACCCAGGTAGTCGTAGTTCTTCTTCCTTTTCTTTAATTTTCGATTAGCCCCAAATCTCGCCGTCGCCGACCATCTTCGATTCCGGCCATCTCTCCCTTCCATTCGATCATCGGACCTCACCGTCGCGTTCACCTTCCTCCCGTGCATGTTCTACGCCCTTCCATTCAACCCAGCTCGCACAGGAGCTGGGATTTTGAGCTTCACCATCCTCCCCTCGCTGGATCTCGACCGCACCGCCTCACCAGTCACCTTCACCCCCTCTCACAGGGTCGAGGCAATTTGCCCTCGACCCGCGAGTTTGCTGGTGCACTTTGCAGGGTCATCCGAGCCCATCTGAGGGCTTGGACCATCTGGTCCAGCAGCTTCACTTCCGCTGGCTCTGCCTGAGCTCCTCGGAGCTCCGTTGGGCCATCGGAGACCACCATTCGACGCGGAAGGCCTCCACGCTCCTTCTTCGATCATCAGAGGCCTTCGAGGAGGAGTCCAACGCCTGCACGAGCCCGGCGAAGTTCGCCGGAGCCCAGTTCGTCCTCCATCCTTCAGAGCCGTCCGATGCACCTCCCGCTCCAGTTCGCATCACAGCCGTCCGTCTGAGGAGCCACCAGCAGCGTCAGATCTTTGGAGGAGCGATCTGGACCGTCCGATGGCCAAGGTTTAGCCACAGTGTTTCCCCTCCGTTCGATCCCCCACGTGGCGAGGCCCTGGCCGTCCGATCAGCCCGAGGAGTCTTGCGTTGGGCGCCACCCCTTCCCAGCCGTAGATCATCACACGTGGCGCCTATCCGACGACCCCCTTAATAAAAGGGTAATTTATCCCTTAGGCCCTTCTGTTTATTTTATTTCGTTTCAGTCCTGTAAATATTTGCTGCATTTTATTTACGTTGGTACTTTTGCATGTTGGACCCTGTCTTATTTTCTTATTGCATTTAAGCCCCTATGTGTGGTGTGTCACGTGCGTCGACACGTGTTCCTTTGGGCTATTTGCATATGTAGCTCTGTAGTTCTGAAATGTTATGAAATGAATGAATATTTTTGTATATTTGCAGATATTCCCCTATGAGTAGTTTTTATGCGCATGTGCGTTATATTTGTGGGTAAATTACACTAAGGTCCCTGGGCTTTTAATACGAGTTATTATTTAGCCCAGAAACTTTATTTCTTTGCAAATAGGTCCCTGTGTGCCCCAGACACGTGCCTCGCGTGTGACTTCTTGGGAATTTTGCACCGGACCCCCTGGAGCTTTGGATAATTGCGTACAGGTCCCTGTGCACTGTACCTAGGTTTTAACTTTGAATAAATACCAAACTTACTCCGAATTCAATGAAAATTGGAAACATGGCTCCTGCCATGTTGTAAAATTTTCTAGAATTTTTGGGGACATTTTCGCTTTTATTTGATATTTTAAAAAAAATCAAAAACTGCATTTTTCGTTATTGCCTGAATTAAAAATTAACAAAAAAATATTAAAACTCATCTAAAAATTACAAAAAATTTTATCTACTATTTAGTTTGTCTTGCTTGATTTTCGGACCAATTTTGGTCATTTTCCATTATAAAAAACTCATAAAAATTGAAAAACACTAAAACCTCATAAAAATTCTAATAATTAATCTAAAAACCCAAAAATAATAATTAAGGTGCCTAAATTTTCCTTGTTTCTTTCTCTTTACAAGAAAATTACCTACAAGCTTATTGGGGACTTTTAGATATTTTATCTAAGTCCCTCAAGCTCGCTGGACAGTACCTTCATTTTTTTGCATTGTTTTATTTTTAGAAATTAAATAAAAATCAGAAAAATCCCAAAAATTCAATAAAAATAGTAGAAAATATAAAATACATAAAAACATTTTTATTTGAATTTTTGATTGATTTTTGATGCATTAAATAATTGCTTGAATTTGGTTGTTTCCCTTGTTTTCTTATTTTCTTAATTAATTAAAAATCCAAAAAAATTATAAACAATTAAAAATCCACCAAAAACACTTGTCTTTTATTTTTAATTCTTTTTTAGACTACTTCGTAGGCTGCGAGGCCATCACGTGCTCCTTGAGTCCGACCCTGGTCGCTATACCAGGTTAATCCAATGGCCAGGACCGCTATCGATTTTATTTGATTTTTCTCTGATTTTGGTGATCTGATTCGCATTTTCTTGATTGAGCCGAGATTCTTACTGATCCGGGTCGCAACGACCCGAGTGATATTTTGACATGATCCGGATTAGTGGGATTTTGGCTCATCAAACCGTCAGATTGAGATCTGACGAATCTACTCGATGGCTCACCACAATATTGGTGAGACCCCACCTTATTTGAAAGGTCTCTATATATATATATATATATGGGATAAATGGGGCTGCCCCTTGGGGAGAGCTAACTTGGCTCCCGCCGCCCCATTTTCACCATTTTTTATTTTTTTGAAAATTTCTTTCATGAATATTCATCACTATATCCCTATATTATGTTATTCAAATTTCATACGAAACAGAGACTCCTACGGCCTGACGGGTCGCTAAATACGATAACTAATTCGTGTTCGTTGTAGCACGTGTACTTAGCGTTTCGGTCAGAACCGAGAGAAGATCTCCGTGAAGAGTGTCTCGGCTTTAATTTATATCCCGAGCAAGTCCGGGGGTCGAACACAGGGAGGCAACGGAACAACTTGGGTTTAATTCGAAAATAAAGATTTTAGATTTCCAAGTGGTTATTTTTTTAGATTTTTTTTAATGCAAAAAGAAATGCCAAATGCGAATGCGGGTGAATTAAGTACTAAGAAATCATACAACAAGGCCAAATTAATTTTAATATCAAATTAATCCAATTTAGCCAAATTATATTTTTCCTAAAGTCCTAATCCAGTGGGGACACAAAACACATTTTTTGTATTTTTTAGGTTTAAAATGCAACAATGAAAAATGCACACTTTTTATGGGTTTTTTCGCACTTTATCACACAAACAGTAAGAAAAAATTATGAAAAAATTACTAGAACTAAAACATGATGCAATGAATCTACAGTAATTTTTTTGGAATTTTTTGACAAGTTATGAATTTTTTATAGATTTTTTTAGTGAAAACGGAGTGGCAATGAGTAATTAATTTCTATTAAATCCACTTTATCAAACTAGTCAGAGAGAGATTTATATCAAAAAGATATTTAGATGTAGAATACAGGAGATTTGAAATTTCTCAAAAAGGATATACGTCGATTAATTAAAAATCAAATACTAAAAACACTCTACAATTTATTTCATGCACAAGACATCTCCATTTTAAATGAAATTTCGACAGTAAGTTAATCACATATCAAGGCATCATCTCAAATTTTTGTGGAATTTTTAGAGCAACCGTATGTGAGATATAAATTTAAGAGCACAGAATGGGTAAACTATGCAAAATTTCAGTTAACCATTTTTAATTAATTACCCATGACTCACAAAAATACAAATAAATCTTTAGATGGAAGACAATAAGCTGCTCAAGACAATGCTATTTTTCTTTAAATAAAAAGAAGTTAAAACAAGGTCCAAATTAATGCATGAATACAGGGTTGTCGTTGCAAATTCAGAAAACTATATTTACAACAAGATATGCACAGGGACCTGTTTGTAAATACAAAAACTATAAATAAATAACTTACAATTTTTACAATAAAAAATAAATCACCTCTTCTTATTCCTGGACCTGGGATGAACCCAACAAAGTTTCGGTCGACGGCGCGGGGCGGCGAGGGGCGGCGCCGCTGACGAGGCGCGGGGTCGTCGGCGGTGGGCGGTGGACGGAGGTGGGGGCGCCCGCGGCGGAGGGCGAGGGGCACGGAGCTGGAGGCCGGCGGTGTGGCAGCTCGCGGCGGGCGGAGGGTGGTGGAGGTAGCCGCTGGCAGCGGCGGCCACGCAGAGGAGGGAAGGGGGCGGCGGAAGGCGTCGACCGCTTGGCCGGCGGAGCGGAGCGGAGCCGCGGGAGGCGGCAGCCGCTGGCTGGAGGAGAAGGGGTGGGGGGCGGCGGCGGCTCGGGCTGCTTCCCCCTCCCTGCTGTTACTTTTCTTCTTTTTTTGATTTTTTTTAATGTTTTTTAATTCTTTTTACTGTTGTAATAAAAAGAGATTTTTTTTTGTTTTAATTTTTTTATCTTTTTTTTTAATTTTCTTTAGACAGGAAATATGTACACAAAAAGAAGGGGGGGGGGAATGATATGATGATATTAGTGAAGATGATGAAATGAAGCTAAGTAAGTGGTAATGAAAGAACTTTTTTTGTTTTATTTTTTTTTTGTTAATTAGAGGATGTACATGATGGGAAAAAATGTAATGAAATAAAATGTGGTGGGGTGATGGTAATGTGATAAAGAAGTGATGAAAATAAAGATGATGTTGGTGGTGGTAATGTGATGTGCTTAAAAAAATTGCAAGGATACTAATGATGATAAGATGAAAAGAAAAATTACCTACAATGGACGGATGCCTATGATGTGCTCCCGTGAGCACGGTCTTCGCTCGAATCGCCGGTGTGCGATGAGCTCGAGCAGCGCGCGGTTGCGGCTGCGATGTTGGCCAAAAAGCCAACGGATCACACCGGAGAGAGGGCCGTCGTCGCTCGACCGCGGTTGCGTCGCTGTCACCAATTCAACTCTGGGAACTTGGCTCTCCTCACATAAAGATGGATCAAAGGCAAATTGAGGAGGATGGGATGTATATATAGATGATAAAATGAGAAGTTATTATGGTGGTGGAGTTGAATGGGAAGTTGGATAATTAATGGAGTTGAATGGGAGGTTTAAAAAAATGGTGGGGTTGAATGGAAGTTGGTGGTATAATGAGTTGAATTGTGGTTATTGTAGAGAATGTAAAATAAATAAATAAATAAATAAAATAAAGTTGTCTACTTTAAATACAATAAAATAAAAAGAGAAGAGAAATAGTGGAGAATTTACAAACAAACAACATGTACACATTTTTTTACTTTTCTAATATGTAATTTTTTTATCTTTTTAATAAGAGATATTTACAACGGAAAAATACAATAAAATACTACAATTAAAATACAACACAAGTATGATTTTTTTGTATTTTTAATAATTAAGAAAGATACAAATAAAATTAAAGAAAGAATGAATATATACATAATATACAATGTACATCTAGGTCCCAAAACCCAACTTTTGCAAATGAGCTCCGATTTTAATGAAACCACTTCCGTTGGATAGATAATTTTCTAACTTGAACTCTAAAAGTGAGTTTGGTGAATTTGGAGTTCATACGGAGTGGGAATTTAGCTTGGAAGTTGGACTTTACGGCTTTTTCTCTTTGGGATCTAGGAGCATTTATTTGAGGTGAAATTTGTTTTGTATTTTTGTATTTTTATATACATTTTTATAAACAAGTTAGAGAAAGAATTAGGCAAAAAGGAGTTGAAATGAAATTATTAAAAATCCATGAAGGTTTGGCCTATTTACAGGTACAAAACTCCTTTGATTTTGCGGCTTTTTAGTGTTAATTTATTTTATACAATATAATATACAATAATTAATGTGTTTTATTTACAAGAGTTATTTTGTTAATTTATTGATTTTATGAACATTTATTTGGAATTTTACTCGGGGATTTTGCTAAGATCAAGATATAGCGATGATGAATCGTGGATTCATCACCCCCCTATACTTAAACTTTGCTAGTCCTCGAGCAAATAAAGAATGAATAAGTTGGATTAACCCCTGACTGTGCATGTGAATACAAGACTTGATCCGTTCAAGAACTCTCGGTTTTAAATATCCTAAAATTCTAAGCTAAACCAAGCTCTACTCAAAAGGTACCCAATTCCCCTAATCATTAGACTCTCTTTGTATACATATATATAAGGGATATGACTTTAAGTGTTGACCGCAGTTACAAGAGTAGAGTCACAACGTCACTCAAGGTTCCGGTCCAAGAGACTCTCCTATGGACCCGATCCTCAACACTAGGGAATAAATCATTTCTTGCATCCAATCCACCGTCTCTTTAGTTGTCAGACTTGAAAGTGTAGATGGAAGGCCAGTTGATGGAGGGCATAGGATTGTGTCATTTCTTCTCTCCCTCTCATTAGAACAAGGATCCTCTCGAGTGCCTTATTACGCAACGCATTTTTTTTGGTGTTGATCAGTGCGTCCGTTAAGAGAAGTTGGAGCCGTCTGCACTTGTTTTCCTGGGAGTACACCGGGGTGTGCCTTTTTTGAGTACCTATCGTACCTTCTACACCCAGACTTGTAGCATTTACGATGCAGAGACTTTTTTTGGTGCAAGCCCGACTCCTGGTCCTAATAGCGGTGGTCCAAGTGGACACTTTGAAATGGTTGGGAGCGCTCGCCTTTGGTGGAAGCTCTTTTGATAATTGACTTTGTGGAATGAGAGCTTTTCTTTGACATTTCATTGCTTTGTAGTATTTTTGGCTAGCTCCACTGCTTTTACCAAGAGTTGGCGCACACTGATCAACATTTTTTTTATTTTATCACACCCTGGCACATAGGTAGATATCAAGAAATAGTACAAGAACCATGTTCTCATACTGGCTAAATGTGCTGACACTCAGGTTTCATGAAGCCTTCATTGATTTTATCCCATCCTCGAGCATCATCAAATCAAGTCCAAACTCAAATCCCTCATCCCAGTTCCTCAAGTGAAATTTCAACTCATCTCATCATAACTGCAGTCGTGTATGTGAGGTGCTGATCATATTCTTTAAGGTAGAGACTAAGCATGCAATATAGCACACAAATCTTTCAAACTAGGGAAATGTGAATAATTAAGTCAAGGACCCTAATGACTAAGGCTGGTTATCTCAAAACATCAAGACCTCATAAACCAAGTGTTCTTGAACATCACTAGTCTTGTGTGAAAGTGAATTGTGTCAGGGATTAAACCAACTTATTAGTTAGTTTTTTTTTAAGTTTTTTTTTCATTTCATTTTTTTTAGTTTTTTTAGAAAAAGTTTTTTTTGGACAAACAAAGGAGAAGAAGTTTTTTTTGGAAAAGTTTTGCTTTTTTTTCTTTTTTTTCAAGAGTTTTTTTTGTTTTGAAAAAAAGATAGGTAAATAAGAAAAGACTTTTTTTTGTAAAAGTTTTTTTTATAAAAGAAGATTTTTTTTTGAAAAGTTTTTTTTAGCAAATAAGGAAAAAAAATTTTTAGTAAAATGTTTTGTTTTGTTGTTTTTTTTTTGTTTTTTTAACCCACCCCATAATTATTGTATAGTATATACAAAAATACGTGAAAGTACGAGGTATGGGTAAAGTATATGTGTAATATATACACGCCCCCCTATACTTAGCTTGTGCTATGTCCTCATGGCACTAGGTGACAAAAAGACATAGCTCGTACTAAGCGTAGGAAAGCTAAAATAATAAAAAAATATAGAAGTCGATCCGCCCCCCTATACTTAGGCTCTGGTCAGCCTAAGTGTAGAAGAAGAGCAAAAAATGGGGCGGACGAGGTCAAGAGGAGAAATGATGAGTAAATACACATGTCAGGCATCGGTCCCCCCTATACTTAGGCTTTGGTCAGCATAAGTATAGGACAAGATTAACTGTGAGAACCGATGTGATCTCGAGAATATACAAAGAAGGGAGAATATGTACAAGAGTGATTGAATCTTCTAAGATGTTGAATCTTGATGCTGCATCTTCATGAAGAGTAATAAGATGTATCTGCTCTGTGCTCACTCTGTATGAAGTTGATGACCTCGACTTGGACTAACTGCTCTTTCAAATCAACAAAATGCTTCAACAGTTGTCCATTCACCACATGAGATTGTGCACCATCTGTGAGATCAGCTATCTCTACACTTCCATTCTCGTGCACTTTCTTAACCGCAAAGGGACCCGTCCATTTAGATTTGAGCTTCCCATGGAACATCTTCAACCTGGCATTGAACAACCATACCTTTTGTCCAGGGACAAAGTCTTTGCACCTAATGTGCTGATCATGCCATCTCTTTACTTTGTCCTTATATATCAAACTATTGTCATATGCCCTGTTTCGGATTTCCACAATCTCGTTCAAGTTCAAGTCTCGGCAAAGCTTCCCTAGGTGACAACTCCAATTAATCTTCTTAATTGCCCATTCGGATTTATGAATCAATTCTGGGGGCAAATGGCAAGGCTTACCATAGATCATTTTAAATGGTGAAGTACCTAATGGTGTCTTGTAGGCTGTCCTATAGGCCCACAGAACTTGGTCCAAGAGTTGAGACCAGTTCTTCCTATCGGGACGAACCAATTTCTGTAAAATACTCTTCACCTCTCTGTTCGAAACCTCTGCCATGCCGTTGGACTGTGGGTGGTAAGGACTAGTAACTCTATGATCAAATCCATAGTCCTTAGCTAAAGATCTCATATCTCGGTTCACAAAGTGGCTACCCCCATCATATATCAAAACTTTTGGCACCCCGAACCTAGCAATAATATGGTCTCTCACAAACTTACAGACAGTCTTGTTGTCTACGGTTCGGGTTGGGATAGCCTCCACCCACCTGGATAAATAATCAACCACCAACAATATGTACTCATGTCCTTGGCTGTTGGGAAAGGGACCCATAAAATCTATGCCCCATGCATCAAAAACATCACAAATAATCATCGGTTGCATAGGCATCTCATCTCTCTGTCCAACTGTCCCTCCCATCCTTTGACAAATCGGGCACGACCGTACAAAATCAATGGCATCTCTAAACAAGGTCGGTCAATACAATCCACATTGAAGTACTTTGTGAGCGGTTCTCTTTCCCGAATGGTGTCCTCCAGCCTCAAGTGAATGAAAATATGTGAGGACACTCTGGTATTCCTCCTGAGGAATACACCTTCTCCAAACACAATCCGGTCCTTCGAAGAAAAGGAAAGGATCGTCCCAGTGGTATCTCCTCAAATCCGACTTCAGTCGATCAATGCTGCTCCTAGTCCAACCATGGGGAACCTGCTTGGAGACAAGATAGTTCACCATGTTGGCATACCACGGGAGGGAGTCAATAACACAAATTGACTCATCTGGGAAGGTCTCTCTAATCCGCTCATGATCAGGAGAATCCTTAAGTTCAATCCGAGAAAGGTGATCAGCCACGACATTTTTCACTCCAGGTTTATCTTTAATCTCCAAATCAAATTCCTGGAGGAGTAGAATCCACCTAAGAAGACGCGCCTTCACGTCCTTCTTTTCCATTAAGTATCGAATGGCTGTATGATCAGTATATATTGTCACCTTAGAGCCCAAAATATATGATCTGAACTTCTCGAGGGCCCATACTACTGCGAGCATTTTTTTTCAGTCACTGTATAATTTTTCTGTGTAGGATCTAAAACTTTGCTCGCATAGTGAATCGCAAACGGAATCCCCTCTCGCCGCTGTCCTAACACAGCTCCTATAGCGAAATCTGAAGCGTCAGTCATGATCTCAAAGGGGAGAGACTAGTCAGGAGCTTGTAGGATAGGCGAGGCACAAATCTTCCTTTTCAAGAGCTCAAAGGCCTCCAGACACCTGTGATCTACAACGAACTCTATGTCTTTCCCTAAGAGCTCAGTCAGTGGACGGGCGATCTTTGAAAAATCCTGAATGAATCTCCTATAGAATCCAACATGCCCTAAAAATGACCGCACTGACTTCACGTTGGTAGGTGGATCGAGTTTCTTGATCACCTCCACCTTGGCTGGGTCAACCTCCATTCCCCTTTTAGAGATGACATGCCCCAACACGATACCCTCCGTCACCATAAAGTGACTCTTCTCCCAGGAGAGTACCAGATTCACCTCTCTACACCTCGTGAGGACTCGGTCCAAGTACGCTAAACATGTATCATAAGAATCACCATGGACCGAGAAGTCATCCATGAATACTTCCAGGAAATCTCCCACCATCTCAGCAAATATGGCTATCATGCACCGTTGAAATGTGCCCGGGGCATTGCAGAGCCCGAATGGCATGCGCCTGAAAGAATAAGTACCGAATGGACATGTGAATGTGGTCTTTTCCTGGTCCTCAGGGGCTATGTCCACCTGGTTATAGCCTGAGTACCCGTCAAGAAAACAGAAGAACTCTTTCCCTGCAAGTCTCTCCAAGATCTGATCAATAAAAGGCAAGGGAAAGTGATCTTTCTTGGTCGCGGCATTCAGGCGTCTGTAGTCAACACAGGCGCGCCACGACGTGGGTACTCATGTCACGATCTCTACCCCCTCCTCATTGGTGACCATCTGAATTCTCGACTTCTTCGGGACAACATGAAGCGGGGCCACCCACTTGGAGTCAGAAATAGGGTATATAAATCCTACTTTGCACCATTTCTCAATTTCTTTCTTCACCACTTCCCGTAGATTGAGGTTAAGTCTCTTCTGGAACTCACGGGAAGGTCTCACATTATCCTCAGTAAAAATGTGGTGCGAGCAGAGAGCGGGGTTTATGCCCACGAGATCCGACACTGTCCAGCCTATTGCTTTGCGGTTCCTCTCTAAGACCTCTAACAACCTAGACTCATGTTCTAAAGTCAAGTCTGAGCTAATGATGACAGGATATCTCTCTATGGGTCCCGCAAGAAAGGCATACTTAAGTGTAGGAGGTAGTGATTTCAGTTCTGGTATTGTGGTATCATCAAGCAGATCTGGTTGAACTTAATCTAAATCTAGTTCCGTGCTGCATGAAGGTGGGCTAAGCTGAGTAGTACTCGCCACCAAATCAGAAGTATCGGGAGTCAGATCGTCAAAAGTATCCAAACAATCGGCAAAAGCCACGTCCGACTCGTCATCTATATCCCATGATTGTTCAGAAGAGGATGGAACTGACAGATCCGGATGGATCTCTAAGTCATCATGAGAATAGGTTGATGCATCTCTAGTAAGATCAGACAACACCTGGCAAACTGCATCATGCACTATATCCTCTCCAGATGAAAGGGTCTCGCTCTGTCCTGAAGGAATCTGTCCCCAAATCCCAACTGTGCTAATCAAACTGCAGTCTGCCTCTGAAGATGAGTACTATGTGCTATTCTCTGAATCAGGTCGCTGACACTTGGTTTGCTTCATCTCAAGGTTCACTTCTCCGCCTGGAGAACGGAACTTCATCATTCCCGTACCATAATCGAAAGTTGTGCCTGCGGTCCTAAGGAAGGGTCACCTGAGAATGATCTGAGATTCTCTCTGATGATTGGGGGTCTCCATGTCCAAGACTGTGAAGTCCATCTGATAGTTCTGCCCCTCAATCGAGATAACGACGTTCTTCACTTCTCCCTTAGGTCTCTTCATCGAACGATCTGCGAATTGGAGTAAAGCTCTAGATTTGCGAAGTGGTCCCAACTCCAATTTCTGATATAATGCTAAGGGGAGTAAGTTGATCGAAGAACCGTTATCTAAGAGTGTGCGTGCAAACGCAATGTCGTCAATACGACTCTCCACATAGTGAGCACCCATGTCTCTCTTTTTCTTTGGCAAAGTCTGATTCTTGAGACAATAGGTTGTGGCTACTGATAAGACATGTGTCTTTATATTTCGGTTATCTTTCTTCCTGCTAACTCTTTTAGATGTGCATCTCACCTTAAGGTATTTTTGGAAGGCAAGATGGTTAGCCACATATTCATCAAATGGTACCTTAACTGTGATATTTTCTTTACAAAACTGTGCCATATCGGGGTCATCTTTCTGAATTTTTTTGATGCGCTTTCCTGCCGTAAGAGCACGGGGGAAAGGGATTGAAGCTAGGGAAACAGAGGATGAAGAATCTGAATCATGAACTGAAAGATCATTCTTTGCATTAACGGAAACAGAGTTCTTCATACAAGAATCTTTTTGATGCAACATGGACTCAAAATCTAAACTATCTACTACAGGTTGTGGAATAGACGCTGGAGTGGTATCCGCCACAACCGGAGATGCAAGGTCCTCCGTAGACTCAGAAGAATATCCATGCTGACGATGCTGCATACGTGCTCTCCTCCTCTCGGCTCCCTGAGTAGAAATCCTTGAATGATGCTGATAGGGATCTGAAATATGATGCCTCTCCTCCTCGTCCTCTGAAGACTCCTCAGGTAGAGCTCCAGAGATGCCCCTCCTCGTGTCCCTCGCCCGGTCAGGTACGGCCACGGTCCTTCCGCTCCTGAGTGACATGTGGTTAGCCTCGTCACACGAAAGAATCTCATGCTCAGATTTAGGAGATGCTGAATAGTATACCTGACCAAAGTGCTGCTGAGAACTAGAACGGTTCAGGCTATTGGGGTTAGCCTGAACTTGGGCTGGGATAGAGGTAGAGGGTGCAGTCTGCTCGTCTCGCCATCTGGACAGGCAGTTGACATCCACCCGTAAGTCCTGAACCTCGTTCCTGTAGGAACGTAGCTCGTCGAGTATCTGCTGTTGAATATCCACGGGACTAGACAATGAAGGAAGTGGATAAGACTGGGAAGAAGAACGGGAAGACTAGCCCTGCTGGCCAGTGTACTGCCTCTGCTGCTGCTGCTGGGCTTGCGGGCCCTGCTGGCCCGTCTGGTAATGGCCCTGTCGGCCATACTGCCGGTACTGCTGCCTCTACTGCTGGGGTGGCTGGAATCCAGGGCTCTGCTGTGAAGGAGGTGGTGCGGAGGTGAATGCAGTGTTGTGAAAGGTCGGGGGACGCTGATAGGTCTGTCGGTCTCCCGTACTTCCCTGCCTGGCAGGGTCCTGAGTATACCATATCCCATTCACCTCCCAAACTGGGGGAGGCTCCTCCTAGACTGTCTCTTCTACTGGAGGTGGCTGCTGGAAAGAGTGGGTGTAGGATTGGTCCTGCTCCCACGGCTGGGGTTGCCCTGACACCAACTGCTCCTGAACATGGTGAACTCAGAATACGGGAGCAGAGGGTGCAGTCACGGCAGGTATCCTTATTTTAGATACCTTCTCAGTCAACTCCTCCATCTATTTTGGAAGTTTGGAGACGCTCCGGTCTAACTCATCAATCCTCCTGTCGATCTTCTCGACTACAGTAAGCTTGTCTGCAAGAAGTCCCATGCTAGGAATCACGTCCTTAGAGAGATCGACTATAGCTGATTTTCCCCCTCCAAATGAGAGTGAACTGGGGGACGGTGTATAGGCCATGCTGGCCATCTGTGAGCGGCTAGTTTCAGCCATCGGCTCGAATACCCTCCAGACGGTATCCGCTCCTCGTGATGTATAGCTGCCTCCACAGGCAGCGCTCACTAAACCTTGCATCTCAGAGTTGAGACCAGTGAAAAATGATTGGACCAAGATGTTATCATTTAGTCCATGACAGGAACACTTCTGCAAAATGTCCTTGAATTTTTCCCAAGCATCACAAAAAGCTTCATGGGGTAATTGGGAAAAACTCGTAATGCGTGTCCTCATCATGTTAGTTCTACTCAAAGGGTAGAACTTCTTCAAAAACAGGTCCTTGAACTGGGCATATGTAGTGACGGCGATCCCAAGATTCTTTACCCAGTAATCAGCTTTGCCACCCAAGGCAAATGGAAGGGCTTTGAGCCTAATATAATCCTGGCTAACATTTTGATGTTTGAGGTTAGCGCAGATGAGCTCAAAGTCCCTTAGGAATGCATATGGTTCCTCAGAAGCATTCCCATCGAAGTGTGGCAACAGGTTCAGAAAATGCGGCTTCAATTCAAAATCAACCTCGGGTTCGGCCGGACTCAAGTAGTTCCGAATTTGATATTGTCTGGGGTTATACGCTGCATCCATTGGTAGTTGGACCCCAACATTTAACTGTCCCAACTGAGCTCTCAGTAATGCTTGTTGCTGCTCAGATGCAGCTAATCGGGCAAGTATCATTTTCATTGGGTCTTCATGGTTCTCTTCTTCCTCTTCTTTCTTCTTTGGCATTTTACTCGAATCTTCTTTATGTCCTGAATCAGCAATGTTTTCTTGATTAGAAGAGGATTTATGAATCATGATATTCTCTCCAAGGCGATGGTCTTCCTCGGTGAGGTGGGAAGAGAGAAATGGAATGGTTTTAGAGTAACCATCCCGAGAGTGAGTGATCCTAGACTCAAGAGGGTCATGAGTCCAGGTTGGTCCAAGTTGCGCTTGGACCTTTGAAGACATACTTTTTGAAGGGTTCAACGAGGGATTCGCAAAGTTCGAATAAATATCCCTCTAATCAGTCATCTTCGATGTCAAAAGAACCGATTAGATCACGATAGTCAATGAGGCGCTAGTTCTACGGTGCACGTAAATGTGCGGAGTGAACTCACACAATTCAAACGCAATTCAAACCTTCAATTTCACCAACTCAACACGTGATGGCCATAAGAGTTCGGCCGATTTATCTGGTCAATTTTAGTTGGTGAGAATACAATCTTGGAAAGATTAACGAGCTGTTAGGTGCCCGTATTTTCCTACAGACTGGCCCGGTTCTTACGACTAGTTTGACCTACTTTCAGCCAGTATAGGAGTAAGTACGGACCGTATAAATACAGCTACCCGTTCCTTGAGGACTAATGCGTCCTCTAAACCTCCCACTCTGCTAAGGAAGTCCGGACCGTTTACTGGCTACCCGTAAATCCTCACTGAAAAGTAGCTAATCGCCTAAAAAGAAAGAACCAGTAGTAAGTAAGAAATCCAGACTTGGCTCTATCCTAGGGTCGTCTCTCTCTCTCACATGCAATTAAAACAAACAATGAGGGCTTTATGCACCCGAGAACAAGGGTTCTTTTTATTCCAATTAATTAGATCGACCTACTCAATTCAGTCCCAATTTTAGAGTTAGGTTATCACTTGAAATTTATGTGAACACACAAGCACGTCTACCGTTCAGTCCCAATTTCCTTTTAACCTTAAGTTGTAAAACAAGAGGGGAATCGGAAATCAGAATGCAAACGAGATACTATGATGCATGCTCAGAAGAAGGTATACTTACAGTGAATCCCAGCACTCTTCATGTATTATGCAGAACAGAATTTGTAAATATTACACTAAATGCATGCAGATCGAAGAAACCGCACCTAAACAGTATACTATTAGCGGGGAAGAATTGATTGAATTTGAGCTAAGTAGTACGTGTCTATGTGCGTCTCATTATGAATCTTATCAGATAAGTGAATCTTCTAAGATATGTGTGGCCTAAATTACGACGGGTACAAATAAATTTGATTCTAAACTACTGTGTGCCTAATCCTTAATTTCGCCACTCAAGTCAAGCCCCACCCTCGCCGGAGAGTGAAACAGGCTCGACACACCACAAATAATGTCTAAGTCTTTTTACATGCGCGAGCTCTCAAACAAGAGCCGCTATAAATGAACAAGATAAATAATTACAACAATTTACAAAAAATTCTCTCGAAGATAAACTAGTTCTCCTCGCTCTTCACAGTCAACTCACGTCGCATCCGTCGACCTCCGATGCACTCCAAGTCCACCGGGCCCTCGCAAGGAAAATGAAATTTATATTAGAGAGATAAACAATAAGATATATACAAAAATATGAAGAGAAATAATTGCAAAAAAATGGAATAAATACAAGTGGCTCGGGGGTCAGACTACCGAGTAAATGAAAATCTAAATCCAAATTTTTAAACTAATCCCTAAGCTGTTTGCCTCCCCGGCAACGGCGCCATCTGACGGTTCGCTAAATACGATAACTAATTCGTGTTCGTTGTAGCACGTGTACTTAGCGTTTCGGTCAGAACCGAGAGAAGATCTCCGTGAAGAGTGTCTCGGCTTTAATTTATATCCCGGGCAAGTCCGGGGTCGAACACAGGGAGGCAATGGAACAACTTGGGTTTAATTCGAAAATAAAGATTTTAGATTTCCAAGTGGTTATTTTTTAGATTTTTTTTAATGCAAAAAGAAATGCCAAATGCGAATGTGGGTGAATTAAGTACTAAGAAATCATACAACAAGGCCAAATTAATTTTAATGTAAAATTAGTCCAATTTAGCCAAATTATATTTTTCCTAAAGTCCTAATCCAGTGGGGGACACAAAACACATTTTTTGTATTTTTTAGGTTTAAAATGCAACAATGAAAAATGCACACTTTTTATGGGTTTTTTCGCAATTTATCACACAAACAGTAAGCAAAAATTATGAAAAAATTACTGGAATTAAAACATGATGCAAGGAATCTACACTAATTTTTTTGGAATTTTTTGACAAGTTATGAATTTTTTATAGATTTTTTAGTGAAAACAGAGTGGCAATGAGTAATTAATTTCTATTAAATCTACGTTATCAAACTAGTCAGAGAGAGATTTATCTCAAAAAGATATTTAGATGTAGAATACAGAAGATTTGAAATTTTTCAAAAAGGATATATGTCGATTTAATTAAAAATCAAATACTAAAAACACTCTACAATTTATTTCATGCACAAGACATCTCCATTTTAAATGAAATTTCGACAGTAAGTTAATCACATATCAAGGCATCATCTCAAATTTTTGTGGAATTTTTAGAGCAACCGTATGTGAGATATAAATTTAAGAGCACAGAATGGGTAAACTATGCAAAATTTCAGTTAACCATTTTTAATTAATTACCCATGACTCACAAAAATACAAATAAATCTTTAGATGGAAGACAATAAGCTGCTCAAGACAATGCTATTTTTCTTTAAATAAAAAGAAGTTAAAACAAGGTCCAAATTAATGCATGAATACAGGGTTGTCGTTGCAAATTCAGAAAACTATATTTACAACAAGATATGCACAGGGACCTGTTTGTAAATACAAAAACTATAAATAAATAACTTACCATTTTTACAATAAAAAATAAATCACCTCTTCTTCATCCTGGACCTGGGATGAACCCAACCAAGTTGCGGTCGACGGCGCGGGGCGGCGAGGGGCGGCGCCGCTGACGAGGCACGGGGTCGTCGGCGGTGGGCGGTGGACGGCGGTGGGGGCACCCGCGGCGGAGGGCGAGGGGCACGGAGCTGGAGGCCGGCGGTGTGGCAGCTCGCGGCGGGCGGAGGGTGGTGGAGGTAGCCGCTGGCAGCGGCGGCCACCAGAGGAGGGAAGGGGGCGGCGGAAGGCGCCGGCCGGTTGGGCGGCGGAGCGGAGCGGAGCCGCGAGAGGCGGCAGCCGCTGGCTGGAGGAGAAGGGGTGGGGGGCGGCAGCGGCTCGGGCTGCTTCCCCCTCCCCGTTGTTACTTTTTTTCTTTTTTTTTTGATTTTTTAATGTTTTTTAATTCTTTTTACAGCTGTAATAAAAAGAGATTTTTTTTGTTTAAAATTTTTTATCTTTTTTTTAATTTTCTTTAGACAGGAAATACGTACACAAAAAGAAGGGGGGAAAATGATATGATGATAGTAGTGAAGATGATGAAATGAGGCTAAGTAAGTGGTAATGAAAGAACTTTTTTTGTTTTATTTTTTTTTGTTAATTAGAGGATGTACATGATGGGAAAAAAATGTGATGAAATAAAATGTGGTGGGGTGATGGTAATTTGATAAAGAAGTGATGAAAATAAAGATGATGTTGGTGGTGGTAATGTGATGTGCTTAAAAAAATTGCAAGGATACTAATCATGATAAGATGAAAAGAAAATTTACCTACGATGGACGGATGCTTATGATGTGCTCCCGTGAGCACGGTCTTCGCTCGAATCGCCGGCGTGCGATGAGCTCGAGCAGCGCGCGGTTGCGGCTGCGATGTTGGCCAAAAAGCCAACGGATCACACCGGAGAGAGGGCCGTCGTCGCTCGATCGCGGTTGCGTCGCTGTCACCGATTCAACTCTGGGAACTTGTCTCTCCTCACATAAAGATGGATCAAGGGCAAATTGAGGAGGATGGGATGTATATATAGATGATAAAATGAGAAGTTATTATGGTGGTGGAGTTGAATGGGAAGTTGGATTATTAATGGAGTTGAATGGGAGGTTTAAAAAATGGTGGGGTTGAATGGAAGTTGGTGGTATAATGAGTTGAATGGTGGTTATTGTAGAGAATGTAAAATAAATAAATAAAATAAAATAAAGTTGTCTACTTTAAATATAATAAAATAAAAAGAGAAGAGAAATAGTGGAGAATTTACAAACAAACAACATGTACACATTTTTTTTACTTTTCTAATATGTAATTTTTTTATCTTTTTAGTAAGAGATATTTACAACGGAAAAATACAATAAAATATTACAATTAAAATACAACACAAGTATGATTTCTTTGTATTTTTAATAATTAAGAAAGATACAAATAAAATTAAAGAAAGAATGAATATATACATAATATACAATGTACATCTAGGTCCCAAAACCCAACTTTTGCAAATGAGCTCCGATTTTAATGAAACCACTTCCGTTGGATAGATAATTTTCTAACTTGAACTTTAAAAGTGAGTTTGGTGAATTTGGAGTTCATACAGAGTGGGAATTTAGCTTGGAAGTTGGACTTTACGGCTTTTTCTCTTTAGGATCTAGGAGCATTTATTTGAGGTGAAATTTGTTTTGTATTTTTGTATTTTTATATACATTTTTATAAACAAGTTAGAGAAAGAATTAGGCAAAAAGGAGGTGAAATGAAATTATTAAAAATCTATGAAGTTTTGGCCTATTTACAGGTACAAAACTCCTTTGATTTTGCGGCTTTTTAGTGTTAATTTATTTTATACAATATAATATACAATAATTAATGTGTTTTATTTACAAGAGTTATTTTGTTAATTTATTGATTTTATGAACATTTATTTCGAATTTTACTCGGGGATTTTGCTAAGATCAAGATATTGCGATGATGAATCGCGGATTCATCACGGCCTCCATCCAGACATTCATTTTTTTAACGGTAACAGGATTTTTTAAATCGACCCCATTTGGATGGAGGTCGTAGGAGTCTCTGTTTCACATGGAATTTGAATGACATAATATAGGGATTTAATAATGAATTTACACGGTTTTAGATTTCAAAAAATAAAATAAAAAAATTTGTGAAAAGGGGGCGGGGGGAGCTAAGTTAGCACCCCTAGGGGGCATACACATTTTCCCTATATATATATATATATGTGTGTGTGTGGGGGGGGGGGGTAAAATGTGTATTCCCCCTGGGGGGTTAACTTAGCTTCCCCGCCTCATTTTTCACATTTTTTTGAAAATAAAAACCGCGTAAATTCATAATTATATCCCTATATTATGTCATTCAATTGTTTGTCGATTCTGAGTACAGGGATAAGAACAAATATGAGTATTACCTGTATTGAATTCAATAGTGGCAATAGTCATATGTCATAGTAAATTATTGAGCAATAAATGTCGAAATAAATTCAAAGGTTGATAGATGCCAACAAAAGATAATGAGCCGATGGATATCCGCATGTGATAGTTTACGTTTGAATTATGCGAGATGTTTGAAACTTGACTTTTTTTAATATTGTGATCAGTTTGGTTGATAATTGTATTATTTTAAAAATTTTATCATCTTCCCGATGATACTGATTTTATTCCTATAACTATAATTGACGTGATAATTGAAATCTAATTAGAAGTTTTTAGGGAAGGTTCCGTTTAAGATTGTTATCATTGTGGATGATATTAAAATATTTTAATATTATTATTGTTGGATACAACAACCATGACAGTTAATAAGGATGGAGGAGGAGCAGGATACCACAAGACAGTATGGATGTGTTCTTGCATTTGTTTCTCACACCTATGCACCACTTGTGTTGCCTATGAAAAATCTTGCTCTCAACTAGTATATTCAAGCACCAGTTATTATCAGTATATCAATAAAATGATGCTCCATTATATTTCTTGAATTACTAAGGTGGGAGGAAGTATGCAAAGATTTTCGAGTCATGGTTGTTTGCCTAATATTATGAAGACAGTGCCAAAAGATAGTGAATTCCTCTCCACCTTAGTGACAGCATGAATCTCTCTTTTCATTTCCTCTATTCATCGTGGAATTATAAAGCTTAATGTTTTTATTAGAGTTTTTAATGGTCTTTCGAATTCATGGCTTCATCAGGGTTGTTCAGTTGATACACTGCTTGCAACATCTGCTAGACAAATAAAAAGGAAAAGGAAAAATAATATTTGAGTTTGGTGTGCACCCATTGGCAATAACCGCTCCTTTGTCAAACATATATATCAAAGCAACCCATTCGCAAAGTAAGGATGACCTTTCCCAGGGGAGCAGCTGATTGTCAAGACAAATATATGGTGACAGTAGTAGATGTTGCGCAAAATCCTAAATGTTATTGACAAATTCCAGATTTATCATCTTATAATTGATTTAGTATCTCTCTAGCTTAAGTAATTCACTAACTATAATTAACGATTAACCTTATTTGACAGTTAACATGTTGTAAATAATTAACTCTAATTATTGTATTTAAATAATTGTATTATGGTGCCTATATTTTATGTATTTATTTATAAAAATCAAATAAAAATTAGATTAATATTGCATATAATCAATTTAACATTAAATATAAATTAAAAGATCTAAAAATAATAACATAAACTAGAATAAGTAATTAATGCTTTAAAATTACTTTAAAAAATATTAGTGAAAATTTGAAAATTAGTAGAAAAGGAGTATACTCCCTGTGAACATATAACTTACATGCTCCCACTTTTTTTGTCACATTTTTTGTTTTTGAAATGAAATCACGAGGAATTTAGATCATCATATATCATCATAGTATAATTCAAATTTTAACTTAATTCAGGGCTCCTATCTTCTATATTAAGACTACCAAATTTTACGGTCCCAGAATTACTGAAATTGACCCCTTCTAGATGGATATGTTGGAATGTCTGTTTTACACCGAATTTGAAACATATATTCCACTAATCATTCTAAGTAAATCCCCTCAGAGTTTCATTTCGAAAAAATAAAAAAAAATATAGAAAAAGGATGGGAGCTTTATCTTATATACACCGAGGGAGCATACTCATTTTACCCTTAAAATTATGTCTGGCACCTGTATTTTGAAATTTAAAAAGAATAACATCATTTCTAGTTAATTTAATAGTACTTGTGTTTCGAAGATTTTTTTTTCTAGAATCAAAATTTAGATCAAAATTATTAAAATTTAGTTCTGTAAAATATCCGTGAACATCGTAAGGTTGTGGCAACGTATTCCGGCTCTAGCTCCGTTGAGGATAAAACAACACTCTTCTGTCTATTAAAAATCAAAAGAAAAGTGAGACGACATACAATTGGCATGTACAACTTGTAAGGAGCAGATTCTTTGCAGTACTGAAGAGGTCTGCTGTAAATCGGAACCACGTCCGAGCGGCTTGATTAAGATCGAGCGGTTCATACGGTAAAAGCTCAGAAAAACTCGGATTAATTTCATGCGGCTCGGGCGTGATCCCGACTTATGGCAGGCGGCAACTTGTACCACTACGGTTCTTACGTCTTTCTCAACTCATAAGAATGTTCACCATTAGGAATATAAGACGAGTTTATAATGCATTACGGATACATCATACGAAATTCTGATATAATGGAAAAGGAGTCCATTTCGTCGTCTTTTTTCGAAAAATATACACGGCACTGCACTTATCCAGCCTTTCTTTTGCTCTTTCTCGTCACGTCCAAATATTTCATTCCATTCCATGGAAAGTTCAACATTATTATACATAAATATTAACTTGTCATTTGATTTTTCTCCCCAATTCCGATCCGGATATCGTCAAAGTACAGCTCCTCTATAGATCCGTAACGACATCTATTCCGAGAAGAAGAGGTAACATTGATATTTGGGAAACGCGTTATGTTACGCAGGATCCAACGGCAGCGGCTCGTCGGGTGTTTTGGCTCGACAGAGTTCACTGTGGTGGGGTGCAGATACCAAAGAGATGAGATGGGTTGTCTTCCCCCCACAAGTCCAAGTCAAAAGGTCTACAAGGGAAGGGAGCAGATGAATTTTTCAACTCGCCTCGTGGAGACTAAGTTCTCAGATTAGGATTTTTACTAGTATCAACTTGTAATTGCTTTTTATCCACTCCGGTGTATCTATCATTTGTTTTTGTATTGTGTATCATATATTTTGGGCAATTTGGCACACTAGCAAATTCG
The DNA here is from genome assembly GCA_037367405.1 of Ottelia alismoides. NCBI lineage: Eukaryota > Viridiplantae > Streptophyta > Magnoliopsida > Alismatales > Hydrocharitaceae > Ottelia > Ottelia alismoides. The sequence continues at coordinate 225,739 of JAZKJV010002838.1, forward strand.
AATGACCCTGTTATGGGTATTCTCTATCTTATACGTTACCTGTATTTTTTATCCTAATTATTTCTTTATTGAATAACACATGTACATTGATGAATCTCCATTTTTATCACATTTATTCTTTCATTTTGACTTTTAAATCCTATTTAGATGCATGTGAATAACCTTAATGTGTACAAAATATCATTCATTATTTACACTGTAAATATTGTACAAAATAATATATTAAATGCTAAAATAAAAAAATAAAGAAGAGAAGAGATAAAAGAATGAAATGCCAAAGGTATTTGAATGACCCTAAACCTCGAGACCTAGGCATCATGATGATTGGGTCGAAAATTAATAAAGTTGGGGAGATAAGGACAAAAAATAACCTCAAAACCCTAATTTTTATTTCTCTATAAACGGGTTTCAAGACCTATTTTATTCTTTATTATTTATATCTCAAATCATAATCTTTGAACATGAAACTTGTAGATAAAAATAGAAAGAAAAATACAAAATTTGTTTCGTCCAAAAATAATACACAGTGTGCTTTAGACACTAAGAATAAAAAGGCACAAGAAAAACTTTCTAGACATGCTTCTTCTCCATATGAACTCAAAATCCATCAAACTCACCTTTATTGTTCCTAAAACTAAATTACTTATTTAATGAAGTGGTTTCATTCAATTTCGAGTTAAGATGTAAAAGTTAGATTTTGAGTCTCTATTGTGCAATTTACCTGAATAAAATAATCAATTTATTTATTATTTATATTTTCACTCTTATATTTTTTAAATAGTGTAAATAATATAATATATAACTAAAATAAAATAAAGCCATTAAAAATATAATAAAGTAAATAAGTATATTATACTACGTATATGAATTATACATATATACATATACAATAAATACACATAATTATCTAAGTATACAAATAACTTCAGAAAAATATAATAAAAATATATTTATATGTATTTAAATAGGTTACAAATATATAAATTATGTATATAAAGAAATAGAATCTAAACTAGAAAATAAAAATAAAATACATAGTGTATAGGTATATATACTTATATTTGTACATATAAAAAGTAACGTATAATAATTCAACTTGTAAAAATAAATAAAAATCACCATAAAATACTACATGAGATAATAAATATTTCTCTAATTTTAAGAAAAAATAATAAAATTATTTACTATTTAATTTCGATTATTTTTTAATTTTATTTTCGATTTGTCTTTTAGCGTCCTACGTGGCCCAATGGGTGTCGACCTTGGTTGACTTACCAGTCAACTGGCCCCCCTATGCCTTAAGTATGTCAGATCTTGCTGACCTCCTTGATTCCTCGATTTTCCCCATTACTTGTTGCATTTTGAGGGCATGATTCCTTCTTCATTTTTGTTCCTCGATCATTGGTCTTTCACGCCATATTGATCGATAGAGTTCTATAACGAGTCGTGGCCTTGGTTAGAGTATGCTTGTACATATACCCTAACGAGCCTCCATTTGATTTTTGTTCCCATTTGGCCCTCGAAATCCCTAATTTTCTGGTGGTCTAGGTTGCTGGTGATAACAACAATCTTCCCTGGTCTTTTGGCACGAAGGAAGAGGTAATGGAGAGGTGATCCGAGATCACCGGCCAAGCTTGCATGAGCTCTGTCCAGCTCCTTCTCTGTTGAGGTTGAGCCCTAGTTCTAAGCTTCTTTCTGTTTCTAGTTGTAGCAATAGCATAGTTAAGCATTTATATTTTATAACTTCCACATCTTATTTCGCAAATTAGTCAAATCGTACTATGCCAAATCTAGAGCTCCGGCCACCGTTTTAGCTATTCTCGACTATTCTCCAACCCACCTAACACCCCCATCTTCTTCCCTTGCGTCTGCTCTATGCCCCAGGCAACTTCATTCCCTCTGATTGATCCGCGATCAGTGAATTCGACCTTCCTCCTCTACTGGTCATTGGAAGGTCTCCACCATGCATTACCTTAGTCCATTTTAGCCCCAAACCAACCCCTAGTCCTATATTTTTGGATGCTAGAGCTAATTGTGCAGGTCTAGATGGTCATAAGCCTCAGCTGAGGCAATTTTGATTCTAGAGAAAGCTCCAGCTGCCCACATCTTCTTCGACCTCCTAGGACCTCATTTGAGGTTCTTGGAGCCTTTTGACGCCTTCAGCTGCTGCGGAGAGTTGTGAGGATCATTCCTAGCCTTAGAGTAGTGCTAGAGGAGGAGGAGGAAGAATCATCAAGAAGAAGCTCATCGGACACGTTGTTCTTCCTTGTTCTTCATGAAGAGCAACAGCCGTCCGATTAACCCTCCGCTCCAGTTTTGTCCAGAGCCATTGGATCTTAGCGCCTTCGACCACCCGATCTCTCGTAAAGATCTAATCTACATCGTCCATCGGTGAACCGTCATCCACCGTTGGGAACATGATGCATGTCAAGTGGATCCCCCTCCACCATCCGATCACACGCAAAGGGGTATATTGTATAGAGCCCCTTCTGCTTTCGTATTTTTATTTTATTCCATAAAATTGAGTTTGAAGTTCAAATTTTTCTATAATATCTGCACTTTTGCCCTACCTTTATTTTATTTACATTTATGTTCCTCGCCATGCCACCTCACATACGCATACATGTGAGGGGGGAGAGCATTTTGCAAGGGTCCTCTTGTGAGTGATTGTTTAGTTAAGGAACTTTTTAATAAAGTGTGAAATTTATTGGTTGATTTGCAAGTAGGCCTTGGATATTTTTGGAAATTACATTTATGCCCCTGCTAGGATGTTAATATTGAATATTCTTGGGAATTTTGCACAGACCCTTATACTTTCAACTTGTATTCTGGAATGCATTTTTAGATTATTTAAATTACGTTCAGGACCCTGCCAGCATTTTAGTTTTTATTTATTGTATTTCTTACATTAAAAATATCATTTTGCATTAAAATTTTGTAGGAAAATTATTTTAAGTGCCTGACATCATATTAAATCACATATATTTTTGTAGGGTAATTAAAAATAAATTTTCTATATTTTAAAATTAAAAATTATTACATTTATTACCTCTACTTTTTAAAAAGGAAAAAAGTAGAAAAATATTTTGAAAAAATCCAAAAAAATATAGTGTCTTTATTATTGTATTTTTGAACTGCAGACCAAAAATCATTAAATTTCAAAAGAAAATACTAAAAATTTAAAAGAACCAAAATCCTTATAAAATTTATTAAAATTACTACAAAAATATAAAAATTATTTACTTCTATTTCTAAATTTTGTTTATTTTATCTATTATATAATAAAAATGGTTTTGGAAAATGTTAAACTTTTATCTATTTTTAATTTCCAAAACAATTTATAAGTTATTATTTTGACATTTTTATTCAATTAAAAATAAAAAATTAGAAAAATTTTTGAACGAAATACTAAAAATAGAGAAGAATATAAAAAAGGCAAAAAATTTTGTTTTGCTCATTTTGAGTAATTATATCTATATTTATTAGTATATATTAGATATAGCTATATTTAATTAAATTATTATTAAAAATACCCTATATAGTTTAAAACCTCATAAAAAAGGACAATACTTAAGGTATTTTTTTGATTTTTTTTAAATTTTATATATTGATATCCTATATATCTATTATAATATATATTATCCATATACCCTTATGTACTTACATATATATTACATATATTAAAAAGAAAAATAAAATTTCATAAAATATAAATATTTAAAAATAAAATAAAAACAAAAAAAGAAAATTCATATAAAAAATTAAATATTAAAAACCCAGAAAAAATAAAAAAATCTTATAAGAATATAAAAATATTTATTATCTTTCAGTCAATTTTTTTGGTCTATTCTTTGCTTGAGCCATTATAGATTAATTGTTGATGCATCCAATTGTGGATATCTGAGAGCTGAGAGAGCGGTCAACACAGTGATTGTCGGACACAACTTGTCAGGCACTGTAGACTCTCCAAGATTGGACGCTCGGATCCCTCCACTTTTGCATGCTCGTCACATACATGCATCATACATGTGTGTGCATGTAGGCATGTTTATTAAACATAGAATTCTCCTAACCCTTATTTGCAAATAGATTATAATTATCAATTTTCATGTACTTGTATAAACTACTTGTTCTTATCAAATTGGGGTAGGACAGACTCTCTTGTGAATGAGGAATTAAAATCAAGGAGAAGATTGAATAACTCTCTGCGGGGAGAGGAAGGCTTAATTACAGGTTTTGATTATATTCACATAGGCGATGGTTTATTTTCCACGTAGAGACAAACTCATAGGAGATTTAATTTATGTTAGAAATGTGGAGATTTTTTTCATATGTTAGCTTTCATTTCCCTCTATTAGTGTACAAAGATGGAACCTTGTCACTGTGAAACCTCAGGTTTTGATTCAAAATTTGAGATAAATTAGTGCCCATCAAGTAGATGAAGCATACTAAATAAATCATATAAATCTATTTTTTAATTGATTATGGCATAAAATATCTTATTGGATAATTAGTTCCATCGTCAAGATTCCAACGCATTTGAAACTTGTTGTATATGACATAGAATGTTGAAGTAATGGTTGTTTAACTCAAAAGGAGACACGTCTGAACTTTTCATACACAAATTAGACAACAAGTATAGGACAAAGTCTGCAGTAGGGCATGTAAAATTGTCATAATAGTCATCTCTTGATTTTCGTCTAACATAGCTATCCTTAACCTCCTTCCCCACCTCCAAGCTTGCTAGAGATGATCTCCAATTTTAGCGAAAGGTTGTCATTCTTGTGAGTAAGCTTGACCTCAGATTTTTAGGGTTGTAGTGTTCCTAGTTACACAGGAGTAACCTAGAATAGAAGTTTGCACACATGAACCTCTGTGTGACGTGCGGTCTCTCCCTCCTTATTTGCTTCGCGGATTTGTGCAAGCATGTGTTTAATGAGGTTTAGTATTTTTCATGGATTAATTAACCTTACATGTTGGATTGTTTTCACCAATTGGTATGGCAATTGGTTTGTGATTCATATTCCTAATAAAAAGAATGACTAAAATATTGGTAAAGCCATCTCCCACTTTAAGTACAGTCGGATACATGGATTCTTGCTCAAATCCATGTTGAAAGATCCAGCTATTTTTACGGTGCTTGTCAGCTACCTAACGCAGCCTCCACAAGGTAAAATAATGACTAAAATATATATGAATAAAGATATCAGTTTGTTGTGATTAATTCGATTGGATGCATTTTCTCATGGTTCGATCAAAGGAACTTGACGGATGTATATTATAGGAAAATAAGGGCTAGATTAAGAACATGGAAGAAATGGAACCAAAAATGATTAAAACCGAAAATGAAAATTCCATAAGGTCCGATACATCAATTTGATTGGATTTGACACAAGTTTTGGGTGCATCGTTGCACCTTTCCCTATCAAATCTATCCACTCCCGTGCATTGTTACATGGAGAATTGTATCGTTACACATGAGCTATCTAGAAGACCTCTTTAGGAGATAAATACACATAGATATATACGAGAGTGGATCGTTTGTTGTAGTCGTTGTTGCAGCAAACTCTGCAGTAGTCGCTGGAACCGTTCGATCTTGATCGATTGATTCACAAGAATTTGTACAGTACGGACCCACAAAAAGTGTGAATTCGTGTGAACCGCTCGCCAGCCACTACTGCAGAGTCTGCTGCAGCAGCTAAAGATGATCCACTCTATCAACAAACACCTGGTGAATGAAAAACGCAAGAAGGTTCTCCGCTTTCGACACATTATACAAATCAACATTTTAAAAATCAAACTGAATTGGTCGATGGTTCAATTGGTTAAACCAAGAATCGGAAGAAAAACGGTCCTACCACCTAGTTTTTCTCACAAAATTAAAATCAGACAAAAATCGGTTCGACCGCTTGACCCGATTGAACCAATCAAATCAAACAACCGGTTCAACCATCTATTTTTTAACAAAAATAGTTTAAAATTATTCAATAAAATCGTAATCCATTTTCATTTAGTATGGCATCATGTATCTTTTTCCCTTCTATGTGTGCTAATGACCCAATATTGCTTCTCTCCTCGTGGCTTATGAACATCATCTCTCTCTTCCCACATTATGCTTAAGGTTTCCCCTTTCCAACAACAACAAATGATGCCTCCACATAAATAAGTTGTCATAGTCACACTATGAGAAGCGGTAAATTGACAATACTTATCATCAATTAAAGTTTGAATTAGTTTTATAATTATTGATTTTATACATCACATATATATAATTATGAATTTGAGAAAATATAAGTATTATGTCCTTTAAAAATTTTCGAATAACATGTATATTGCTAACTTTTTTGCAATTACACTTATACCCCCACATTCTTAAAAAATTCTTAATATTGTTCTTATGTTGGTATAATATAGGAGAACAAGTGTACTAATAAAAGGCTACTACTATGATTTTTGTAAAAATATTGAGGCTCACATGTAATTGTATAAAAATAAGGGCATAAGTGTTAATGAAAAACTTGGAAGCACACAAGTGAAAAATTTTATTTAAATATATGATGTAGCATTATTCATATTTATTTATATGATATATCATCTAACTCGGTTGGACAATATAAACCAAATAAATAATAAAACAGTTCGATTTTTTCGATTTTTATGAGTTGCTGACATCATCACCAGTGCAATCGGTTGGTCCCATAGGTCTGATCATTAAACCCAAACCAATAGCTACCTAGTTTGATGTGTGGTTTGATTTTTAAAACCTTGGTACATATGGGTTCTTGTTTAAAGAGTACATGAGCTGGTCAATCTGAATTGGATTTTGAGCCAAACCTGAATGGTGACTTGGGGAAAGGGACTATTGAGTTTAAAATCTCAACTCTTAAAGTTCCGACAAATTTCACTTTAATTTTGCACTCAGTCTTTGAAAAAGTATTTCATTGAGACTACTAGAACTCGATTAGATAGGGGTAAAGAAATCGTATTTCATGTATCTAAATGCTGAAAATAGAGCTAGAAAACAAAACACCTACATTCACATATTTATTTAGCATTATGAGTATTCAAGCATTTGTACATAAGAAGTACTTTTTAAAATTTTATAATTTAAAATGTTCAAAAATATGAAAAAAAATAAAAAAGATCAATATAAAAGAGAGAGAGAAAGAGAGTACATTTTATAGTACACGATCAAAATTAATAAGAGAGAGAAGGATAGTACATTTGTATGTATAGTACATAACCAAAACATCTATATTCTAGGGATATTTACATCCATAACCTTCAGTAATTTCGTAATTACCTCGGAAACCTTATATAATCATGAATTACACTCGGAACCCTAAATAATGCTTCGCTTTATATCCATAACCTTCCGTTAGTTTAGTTGATTAACTCAACCATATGAGTGAGTTAATCTAACCAATCTCAGATCTAATGGCTATGATTAACTAAAATTTAAAAAAGAAAAAAGAAAAGGAATTTTTCTTACGGACGGAAGTGGGGCTTGTTGGCAGTTGCGGCAGACTTGCACGGAAGGGGGAGGGGGGAGGGGCTTCGATGATTGGTGGACGTTGGGCTTGCAGGTGGAGGTTGGTGGTGGGGGGTGGCAGAGGCAAAGGTTTGGGGGTTGCGACCTGGGCTTATAGGTGGAGGTTGGGGCAGGGGGTGGGGGACCTTAGCTTGCAGGACGGGGGGAGGCGGAGGATGGGATCGAGGGAGACCTGGGCTTCCAGGCAGAGGTTTGGGGGGGTTACTAGCAGGCGGAGGATGGGATCGGGGGAGACATGGGCTTCCAGGCGACGGCTTGCAAGCAGAGGTCAGGGGGCAGGTGGAGGTTGAGATTGGGAGAAGACCTGGGCTTGCAGGTGGAGGTTGGGGGGAGGGGTCTGAGCTTGTAGGTCGGGGGTTGGAGGCGGTGGGTCGGTGGTGGACGGGGGGAAGGGGAGGGGGTGGTGGTCGGCGGAGGACGGCGGCGGGGGGAGGGGGTTGTACGGCTGGAGGAAGGGGAGGTAGGCGGCGGCTTGGCAGGTTGGAGGAGGAAGGGGATGGCCATTCGTAAATAATGTCAACTTAAAGGGTATAAAATGTAAAATACTTGACAGATACTGTTATAGTTAACTGAAATATAGATGGAACTTAACACAGAGTTATGGATGTAAGAGTTGCGCACTATTCATGGTCCTCAGTATAATTCGTGATTATAGAGAATTTTTAGGGTAATTACGAAATTATTTAGGGTTATAGTGGTAAATATCCCTATATTTTATAATGTTTTCCTTTTATTACATTTCTAGTCTTGTATTCAGATCTCTATTTGGACACTCGTATAATTTTATCTTTTGACAATTTCTCTCGGTCATTAGCCAATTACCTAGCAACGTTTTGACGCCATTTTTATGTGATTTCAATATCATCGTAATTTGTTCTGATTTTTAGAAGATTAGTTAGTTTTGGTAGTTTTCTTGGTTTTTGTGAGTTGTGTCTATCTTCTTTCTTCACATATATCACATATTGTTATATTGCACCATATACCTATATTGTATCATCTAACCATTTTTCAAAATATATGTATTTGTTACTTTGTTTTCAAATTAAATATCAAATGCCGAAACAAAACCAAAAAAACGGTGGGCTGCATACTTCACATTATTGTACAGTATCATATTGTCTGAACTTCCACTTTTTCAAATATTTACAAGAAGAATTTCTATCCCCGAACCTTAGAAACATTGTAAAATGCCTCCCCGACCTTCCAAGCATTATTATTACCTCTCTTGATCATGTAAACTTGCTAATCATTATCACACGTACCATGTGGTTAACTCTCATCCAGTTACTCATTAAATTTAACCGAATTCCGTTAAAAAGATGTGCATATTTCCCTCTTTGTTTAGCAAATTTACTAAAGATGGTATCCCTCTTCCTCCCTCATCCTCCTTACATCCCCTACCATCCACCTCCATCAACCATCTAGAGCACCACCACCCCCCCCCGTGCAATGGAGTTATTCATCCACTGACATCACGTCAGTTGAAGGCTATGGGGCTTGCGACAACGTGTCTCCCATCCGACCATTCGAGCCTTTCATAGCTCGATGTCTTGGTATAGCCCTTCTTCTCATCAACCTGCTTAAAATCCGACACCATCGGATCCAGCTGTAATTTTCACCCCTTTGATGGCGACTACCAACACTTTTTATTTAATTGCAATTCCGCTTGAAAAATATTTATAGTTATAATATCTTTCTTGTCAATTTGTAGAGTTCATATGTTTCTACTTTTTACTATTTCATGCATCCGTAGATTGGGTGATGATGCATTAGCTCCTACAGTGAAGACGAAGGCGTACGCCTGAGTGAGACCGATGGTGGGTTCCTCAAAGATGGGTGTCGATGTTGTTGGTGATTATCCAATCCCAAAATAGGAGGGGGATGTTGGACAATTATCCCCTTGGGGTCCTATTCCAAATTGGAATAGGAGTAGGAGGAGAGAGAGGCGGCAAGGATTGGTATAAATAAGGTTGCATGCAAGGCATTGAAACTCATCCCAACTCAAGCATCTCTCCCTCTCTTCTCTCTTAGTTCTCTCTCCCCAAGAAAGGAGAGAAGTAGCCCACACAAGACGTGAGTAGCAAGTTCACGCAAGGTGCGAAGAGTTAGCCCACAGGGACACGAAGAGTAGCGGCATCCGCGAGGAGTGTCTGCGCTGGAGGTGCGAAGAGCAACCACCAGTGAGGTCCGTTCTCAAGGAGGGCAATCACGTGACGAGGAGAAGCAACGGTATCGTATTCTACAAGTACAAGGTGACATGTATCTGATTTTATTCTTGTAACTGAGGCACGGCTTTGTTGGGTAACAGAACTGAGAAGACATTGTGCCCTCTCTTGATTTTCTGATCTAATGGATTTGTTATTGGTCATCGTGTCCCGTGGATTTTCCTCCTCTCTCACATCGAGGAGGATTTATCCAAGTAAAACTTCTCATTCTTTGTGGTTGATTGATTATCATGCTATGATTATTGTGCTTGGTTCCCATGTGAGGTACGTTCCGCTGCTAGTCATCCTTTGCAGGACAGGTTAAGGGAACCCCGTGATTTCCCAACAAGTGGTATCAGAGCTCGCATTGTTGAGATGGAGAAGGATGATGAAGGCACGATGATCAAGCTGACGAGCACAAATTGACAAATCTGAAAGGCCAAGATGGAGGAAGTCTTGAATTGCAAGGACCATCATGATTCGGCAGAAGGAGAAACAGCCAAGCCCGAGGGCATGTCCGCAGGTGATTGGATGAAGCTAAATAGAAAAGCAGTCGGGCATCATCCAGAAGTGGTTGGACTTATCAGTATTCCATCATATTGCAGAATAACAGATGCAAAAAAACTGCGGGAGAAATTGGCAGAGCCCTATGAGCAAAAGATGACCACCAACAAGGTGTTCTTGATTTGGAAGTTGGTGAATCTAAAGTACAAGGATGTAATGAAGGTTGCTAGCACTTGAATGAGTTCTAGAGTCTCATCAATCAATTGAGTACCATGAATATGGTGCTAGATGATGAATTCATGTGCTTCTTCTACCAGATTCCCTACCAGACAGTTGGGAAACTATGGTGATTACTGGAGCAACTCTACTATGGACGGTAAGCTGACCATACCTATGGTCAAGAGTAGTCTTCTGAATAAAGAAATCAGAAGATGATCATACGGAGAGTCCTCTTCTTCACATGTGTACGCAGTTGAGAGAAGAGGCAAGCCCAAAAATAGGAGAAAATCACAAGAGAGACAGAAACCCAGGGAGAAGTCCAAGGATAGAGGAAACTACCATCATTGTAACAAGCCTGGTCACTGAAAGAGAGATTGTAGAGTCTGGAAAAGAGAGCAAGCAGAAGCCAAAAAGAATCAGAAGAAAGATAAAGATGAGAACATTTCTACAGTAGTAGCTGATGACAATGAGGATCAATTGGTTCTCACTATTCAGGAACAATGCCTACATGCAGGGGATGACTCTGAGTGGATCGTTGACACGATCGCTTCTTACCACATGACTCCACACAGGGAGTTCTTCACTTCTTATACTTTGGAATAGTCAAGATGGGGAACAACAATTACTCCAAGATCATTAGCACAGGCACATCTCAGTTCAGACTGATATTGTATGTGCAATGACTCTGTATGATGTCATGCACTTTCCTGACTTGCGGCTTAGTCTCATATGTGGATCTCAACTGGATAGGGAAGGTTATCATCTAAAGTTTGGCAACAACATGTGTAAGATCAGCAAAGGTTCTCTTATCATGGCCAGAGGCAGGCTGTGTTGCATGCTCTACAAGATTCGGGTGATGGTCATGAATAGCAACCTACATGCTATTGAGGCTAACACGTTGATTCTCTGGCATCATCGACTTGGACACATGAGCCAAAAGGGTTTACAGCTTCTAAGCAGGAAGGAGTTGATACCATGTCACACTGACATAACATTGTCACCTTGTGATTCATGTGAGATTGGAAAGAACAAAAGCACACCTTTCAAGACCAGATCAAAGGTGAAGGAAGTCCTTCTATAGTTGATTTACTCGGATGTGTGTGTGTCCCATGGACATAGCATCTTTGGGTGGAAACAAGCATCAAGGAAAGTGTGGGTTTATATGCTGAGGACGAAGGATCAAGTCTTTGATTGCTTTAGAAAATTGCATGCCATGGTAGAGCGCGAGACAGGTAAATTATTGAAGTGTTTATGCAAGGACAATGGTGGGGAGTGCACCATTCGCAGCTTACAGAGCTACTGTGTAGAGCAAGGGATCAGGCATGAAAGGATAGAGCCTGACACACCCAACACAATGGTGTCATTGAACGAATGAATAGGCCCATTGTGGAGAGAGTTCCCTGCATGCTGAAAACAGTAAAGCTGCCCAAGATTTTTTAGGTTGAGGTGGTTCGAACCACCTGCTACTTGATTAATCGATCTCCAAAGTATCCATCATATGCTCATATGAGGGAGTTCGAATGCAAATCTTATGCATTTATACCGAAGGAACAGAGGAAGAAGCTTGATGAAAAGGCAGTGCCCTGCATTTTTGTTGGCTATGGAGATCAGGAGTTCGGATACCGGCTTTGGGATCCAAGGAAGAAGACCATCACCAGGAATAGAAAAATTGCCATGGATGATGACATCGATGAGGACTCAGATTCTTCTCCAATATAGGGTACAAACAGAGAAGATGTACATCCAGAACATCATGAGCCAGATGTAGAGCACGCGACTTGATGAGTACGAGAAGCCCTATTGTAATTTGTCAAAATTAAGTGTGTAAATAAATGAATTTGTCGTTTTGTTGTAGGAGGGTAATCGAAATCAATCAAGAAATAACCACTTAATTAATTAATGAAATTAAATCGAGTAGTTTTATGTTTATTTAGCATGGGCAAGTCCCAGCGTTGAACTCGAAGAGGCAAATGAATAGCCTAGGTTAATGTCTATCAATGTTTGTGTACGGTTTTTGAGGTGGAATATTTTTGATATTTTTAATGTAATTTTTTAATGCAATTAAAAATGGAGCCAATTTTGAGAGACTGAAAAATAAATATCAATCAAACAAAGTCAAAAAAATACAAAACTTGGTCAAGATGTTTATTATGATGAAATAAATTCATTGTATTATTTTTGGATTTTCTAAAGTAATATGAATATTTAATGAACTAATAAATGTAAATAAGGTGAATTCCAATAACTAATTATAATAAATATTAAACTTCTTTATTTTCGATAAATATAATTGTATAAGATAGATAAGAATTGAACTATCCTAGAAAATTCCTAAACCATAAAACTATTGAGTTTAGTACCTATTAAAAATTAATTATTGAAATGTAAAAAATGATTTTTATAGAGCAAAATATGCATGCAAATGCAAATCTTTTTGGGCAAAATGTAAAACACAATGAATTATATGATCAGTGAGTTTTTAGCATTTTTTCAAACATTGGTTAATTAAATATGAATTTCTAAACAATGATTGGGAAAAATATGCAATTTTCCATAGAAATATTAATTAGTTAACCATAGAGCATAAAAATATCACAAGCATGTCACAATGTAAAGAATTAATAGAATAACAAAATGCATATTTTTCATAAATAAAATGGTGCAAGAATCATGTTCAAATTAAAAGAAGAACACATGGTTCTATTTGCAAATTACAATAACTAAGATAAAAATAAAAAATGCAGAGTAAGGACCTAAAGCTGGTTACCTAATCCCCGGAGGGGGTTTCTGCAAAAAGTCCAAAGGGCACGTACACATCACATGCCCTTGAATGGTGGGGTGGCTTATGAAATAGGCAAACCTCCAGGGGTGAACTTGCAATTCTTCCCTCCCCCACACGTGTGTCACATGAGCGGGTGGGGGGTCTTCTGGAATAAGGAGTACCCTAGGGGCTTGGCTGCAAACATTCACCGAGAGAGGATGAGGGTCACGTGAATTCCTCGAAGTCCACGCCTGACGGAGTGGTTGCAGACCTTTGGTGAGGCTCCATCATTTGGAGTTGGGAGCGAGGCGGAGTTGTCGGAGGAGTCTGAACGATGGCTGGAGGTCGAAGGGGGCTCCTCTGTGCTAGAAGCGGAGGTATATGTTGATGCGTGAAGGAAAATGAAGTCCCCCCATGATGTTGGTGTCCTGCGAGGTCCTGGAGCAGCAGAGGATGGTCGAGGAAGATGACTCCTGGCTCTGGCCAGGAGGCGTCGATGAAGCGCTTGGCGGAGTGGGCAGTGATGCGAAGTGGATACGTGAGGAGGTGGAGTTGCAGGACCTGGAGTTGGCGAAGGCGAAGCGTGGTGGGCGATGGAGCGTCGTGGGCAAGCTAGGGTGAAGGAGTCGGAGGGTGTAGGGCTCGACGACGTTGCATGCCTGAGCAGAGCAAGGCCTAGGGAGGACTCTACAACGAGGTTGAACCCTCGGACCTCACTGGAGTGAAGGGGAGAGGAAGCGTCGTTGTCACCGCCGCTCCTACTTGATGCACGGATTGACGGATATCAAGGACAGAGGAGCGGCGAGCGTTAACTAGGGTCGAGGGGGTGTCGGAGATGGAAAGATGCCAGGGATGAAGATGCTGATTGATACGACGAGGGATTTGGGTGGTGGTGGCGGTAAGAATGGAAGGAAGTTGGCACTAGATTGGGAGTTGATCTGATTGGCGCGGAAAGAATATGGAAGGTGGTTGGTGATGAAATCGGGGAGGATACAATGAGGGCGGAAGATACAGAGGAGGCGTGATAGGAGGTGGCTAGATTTGGATGTGGCCGGAGACAAGGGACCAGTGGCAGCGTGAGATTAGAAGGAAGTTGATGGCCGAAAATCATGGGAGGAAGAAGATGGACATGGGTCATCCGATTGGCCAAGATCGGACGGTCCACAAGATGGCATGTGGATTTATTATTTATTATTTTATTTATTTATTATATATTTTTAATTATTTTTTAAATAAATGAACAATTAAATGTGAAAATTGTGTGACACGTGATGACTCTAGGAGCTACCACATGTCAAATCTAGAAAATTTGAAAAATAAAACATAAAGATAAATAGGAAAGAAATAACAAACGACCTCGGATCAAAAAATTCTTCACAAAAGTTTCTTGTCTCGACGAGATCTACAATTTTCATGAAGATATCAAACCAAAATCGGTCATTTGCACGAAGTGGTATTTTTGGTTGGTTCTCTATGTACATAGAAATCAAATTTTTAAGGTTTTGTATTTTTTTATCATTTTAAATTAAGATAAAAATCGAGAAAAAATACGATAAAATCAAAAATAAATATTTACATATTAATCTAATTTTTTTTATTAATTAAAAAATGAAGAAATAAAATAAGGTGTGAAAAAGATGGTCTCTGTACAGACTCTTAGTGAACGGTCAAACTTGATTAGTTTTTTTGATTTTAGTCTTATTTTAAGTTTGGATTTCTACGTATTTCAATAAACCTTTTATCAAAGAAAATAAATGAAAAGGAAATAAAATAAAAAGAGTTAAATATGTATGTAAAATAATAGGTCGAATTAGAGTAAAATACACAATGTAGAAAAAAGGCCCAAATTCCAACTTTCACATATGAGCTCCGATTCACTTGAATTAGTCTTGTTTTGAAGGTAATTGAATGCACATTAGTTCAAAAGAGAATAAGATCAATTTGGACACTGTTTGAGGAATATATCAATATTTTATTCTGACAGATCTGAAATTAGGGTTTGGCTTTATTTCTCAATTACTCCAGCTAGTGATTTTTTTGTATTTTTCCTTTATTCTTGTTAGTCATATGTACACAATGGAGTAGTTTTAAATGATTTGAAGTTAGCATTAATTAATTAAAAATTAGGGAAGTTAGCTTATTTTACAGGTCAATTGGGCTGAGATTTTTTACTTCTTATTTTATGCAATTATGAATGATAAAATGTGATTCTTATTTGCATGTCCATTAATGTTAATTATGCAATATAGATGATGAAATGCCAATGAATTTTGGGTATCTGAGCTTCATTAATATCTTTTAGAGTGATGAATCTGAGATTCATCAACCCCCTATACTTAAACCATGCTCGTCCACGAGCATCTAGAGATTGAAATGAGGTGAAATGAGATTGGGTTCCATACGAAGACCATGAGCAAAAGGTGAAAATGGAATTAGACCTTATAATATTGTGTTTCCTCAAAGATTGTGTGTTGAAGTGCTCCTAATGTTATGAAATTGATTTCCCGAGTCTCGCAATCTATAGTTGCCTTAGCCAAGGCTAAAAACGGCTTTCTGAGAATGATTGGAGACTGGGTGAATTCTCCTTGATGTTCAATATCAATGATCATGAAGTCCACTTTGAGCGGAGCACCTTGGAATGTAATTATGACTGAAATTGTTCCTCTCGGTCGTTTTATAGGTTGATCAACTAGCCAAACGATCTCTCTTGATTTCCTGATTGGTTCGAGTTTGAGCTAGTAAAAAACGGAGGACTGGAGGATGTTGATTGGTGAGTCTTCATCGATTTGGGCATGGGTGAATGTTATGTCTTTGATTCCACAGTAAAATCGAGGCAACTGCTTCACTCTACGGCTCTTGGTCTTTCTTCTCGTCATCAAAGAGGTGGCCATTTACAATATATGTCTTTCGATCCTTGTTATCTTCATATCATATTTTTTCGGTATTAATTTACTTTTTACAAATCTTTCTAGGTCAGGGAAATGTTCAATGGCCTGAAGTAAGGGAAGTTCAAAAATCAATCTTTTATCCAGCGCTTCCCTCAGAGTAGGATCCAAATTCTTCGAATCCTCTCCACTTCTGATTTTTAAGGGTTTTCTGTTTGTTCAATTTTTTGGGTATTTTTGAATTTTTTGATCTATTTGGTCTTTTCGATATGGTGTGTAGATGTGGTGCTTTTCACAACAGAGGAGGGGTTTCTATCTACCGAGTCAAAATCGTCCTTAAGGGAGTAACATGCAGAGGTGTCACTGTCAGAATTGTCCCCTAGGATGTGTGGATTTCTGAGTTTTCTCTAGATTTTCAATTTTAGATCCAACCATTTCATCTCCCATTTTAATCCATGAGCTAGGAGAAGATCCTCTCGACATATGTCGTCTATGTCTTGACTTTTTAACCTCGAAAAATTTTTCAGCATCAATCATGGGTAGAGTTTGCTCAAATGGTGGGAATCTATAGGTCTCATACTCAACATATTGTGATTCAGGGTTGTACTGTTGGGTTGAGTAGAGACTCTTCCATGGTCATGATTATTTGGGTCACCATATGGTGAAGTCAACATACAGGGTTCATGTGTGTCGATATCATTAGTCAAATCCTCTGTATGTGCAGGTTGTTTGAAGGAGTGGTATACGAGCTGGTCAATAGAGATTTGATTATTGTGGTTAATCCAACACTGATGATCATTAGGTGCAGGCCGCTCCATCTGGTTTGGTTGGGTTTCTATGTTATTTCCTAAGGTCAAGCCAAGATATGGATTTGTGAAGTGTTGACATATCCCAACAAAATTGTGACGAGAAAATGAAGTCTGTTGGGATTGGTGTTTCGGTTAGTCATTTGTCTCAAAAGTGGTTTGATTTTTGCATGGTTCATGAGATCCTGTGAGAAATTGGAAATAGGATGGGTCAGCCTAAGATGGAAGCTGATAATGTGTAGACAAGATTAAGGGAGGTGGGAAATATAAAGAAGTGGATAATTCAGTCTGATGATCAGAGGAAAGTGAATTGGAATTTATAGAGTGGACTGGCTTCATCCGAGGGTCAGAGCCTCCCACGAATGTTGGAGGATGTCTACAGGAAGAGGGTTTCGAAGATTGGGGTTTGATCGAGGAGAATTCATTTTCAAAGTAATAATCTAATGGGTACTCAGAGCAATGTCCTGGCATCTTCAAAAGAAGTTGATGTGGTGAAATAATGGATCGTGGTTGAGAACATGTAAGTGCACAAGATACAGACTCAAAGAGAGGAAACCCTAATTTCTATAGATAACGAATCAAGAAAGGAGAGAGATGGCACAAGTGTGCAGATTTTGATATTCGAACTCAGTTCACGTACACCAATGCAAACACACTATAAGCCCCAGGTTCACCAACTCACACAGTAAAGGTCGTAAGAGTCTGACCAATTATCTTGTCAATTTTAATTGGTGATAAATTCAGTCTTGGAGAAAAATTAGCGAGCTGTTAGGTGCCAGAAGTTTCCTAAATAATGTCCCGAATACACACGGCTAGTTACATCTACTTTCAGCCAGTATGGGTGTAAGTATGGACCGTTAAACAACTACCCGTTACTTGAGGAATGTGCCAATTGCGTTGTCCTTTAACCACCCACTCTACTAAGTGTGATCCCTCACTGAGAAGTAGCTACTCGTTTTTAGAATCAGTAGTCTGAATAAATATTCTAGGGGATTGGTTGTATCCTAAGTGTATGCCCATCACTCACTTAGAAAAAAAATGAATCCAAGGACAGGGTTGCTTTCCCGTAAAAAATTCTAAATTTTATGGGTTAATTTAAAGTCGGTCTTATTTAGTAGTCTCAATTTTAATTTAGGTGATCACTGAGAAATTAAGTGAGCAGAAATACACGTCTGCCATCCAATCCCAATTTCCTTTAAATCTTAAGTGTCAAAAGATGAGGGAGAAAATTCGGAAAAAGCCGATGCACGTGGAAAATGATGATGTATGATCAGTTAGAAGACTTACAGTAATTCCTCGTGATCTCCAGTGGGATGCAATACAAGAATTGAATATTTATTCTATATGGAATGCAAACTGACAAAATCAGACCTAGCAAATAGTTCTGTTAGTTGGGAAGAAATGAGTTAAATTTTTGACTAAGTTAAACGAGCTAATGTACGTCTCAATTAAAGTGCAGTGTGGTCCTATATTCTACGAGCACAATCAAAAAAATCATAGAAGCTCTGATAGCGTAGTGTGGGTCTAACCTACAAACCACTCAAGTCAGACCCAACCCGCATCGGAGAGTGAAACAAATCTAACACACCACAGAAAAAGTTCATGTCCTATTACACGTGCGAGAGTCAAATAGACAACGTTGTAAATGAGATATTAATTACAAATAATTAAAATTGCAAAAATTAAAATCCTAGACTCTGTGTTCTCTCACAACTCAACTCGATCTTAATTTATTATGCAACTTTTCAATGGTCGGTGAAGATGCGTCGATTTTTTGGAGAACCGCTCCACGTATGTCGTGTATCTCGCATGAAAATAAGAGAGATAGTGTAAGAGAGTGTCACAAAAAATAATAAAAAATAAAGCAAAAAATAAATGTTGAAAATAAAGATAAAATAAAATAAAATAAATGTAGGAATAAAAATAAAATAAATAATGGAAAATATATAGTGATGAGGTTTGGGGGCCAGTCTACCTGAATTTGTGAAAAATCTAATACTAATTTTCTAAAAAAACCTAAGCCGTTTGCCTCCCCGGCAACTGCACCATATGACGACTTTGAGAAACCCTCTTGTAATTTGTGGAAATTAAATGTGTGAATAAACGGATTTGTTGTTTCATTGTAAGCGAGTAATCAGAATCAATCAGGAAATAACCACTTAAATAATTAATCAAATTAAATCGAGTGGTTTTATGTTTATTTAGCATGGGCAAGTCTCAGGGTCGAACTCGAGAAGGCAAAGGAACAACCTAGGTTAATGTCAATTAAAATTCGTGCATGATTTTCGAAGCGAAATATTTTTGGTATTTTTAATGCAATTTTTGAATGCGATTGAAAATGTGGCCAATTGTTAAGGACTGGAAAATGAATATTAACCAAACGAAGTCCAAAAATTACAAAACTTGGCCAAGATGTTAATTATGATGAAATAAATGCACTTTAATTTTTTGGAATTTTCTTATGCAATATGAATATTTAATGACTTAATGAATGAAATAAGGTGAATTCCAATAATTAATTATAATAAATATTAAAACTCTGTATTTTCAAGAAATAAAATTATATAAGATAGATCAAGAATTGAACTATCCTAAAACAATCCTAAATCCTTAAAATATTGAGTTTAGTATCTATTAAAAATTAATTACTGAAATGCACAAAATGATTTTTATAGAGAAAAATATACTTGCAAATGCAAATCTTTTTTGGCAAAATGTAAAACACAATTAATTCTATGACGGTGAATTTTTAGCATTTTTTCAAACGTCACTTAATTAAATATAAATTTTTGAACAATGATTACGAAAAATATGCAATTTTCCACAGAAATATTAATATTAATTAATTATAGAGCATAAAAAAATCACAAGCATGTCACAATGTAAAGAATTAATAGAATAACAAAATGCTTATTTTTCATAAATAAAATGATGCAAGAATCATTTTCAAATTGAAGGGAGAACACGGGGTTCTGTTTGTAAATTACAATAACTAGGATAAAAATAAGAAATGCGGAGTAAGGATCTAAAGGTGATTACCTAAACCATGGAGGGGGTTTATGCAAAATTCCAAGGGTGACGACGGGGGCGGCTTATGAAATAGGTGAACATCTAGGGGCGGGCTAGCAATTATTCCCTACCCCACGTGCGTATCACGTGAGCGGGGGTCTTATGGAATACCTCAGGGATTTGGATGCAAACGTTCCTCGGGAGGGGGTGAGGATCACATGACTTCCTCAAAGTCCACGCCCGACAGAGTGGCTGCGGAACTTAGGTGAGGCTCCGTCGTTTGGAGTTGGGAGTGAGGCAGAGTTGTCAGAGGAGCTCGGTCGATGGTTGGAGGTCGAAGGGGGCTCCTTTGTGTTGGAGGCGGAGGTAGATGTTGATGCATGGAGGAATAGGAAGCCCCCCCCCCCTGATGTTGGTGACGTATGAGGTCCTAGAGCAGCAGAGGATGGTCGAGGAAGCAGACTCCGGGCTCCAGCCAGGAGGCATCTATGAAGAGCTTGGCGGAGTAAGTGATGAAGCGAGGCGGATACGAGCGGAGGTGGAGTTGCAGGACCTAGAGTTTACAAAGGCAAAGTGTGGTGGGCGATGGAGCATCGTGGGCAAGCTGGGGGTGAAGGAGTCGAAGGGTGGCAGGCTTGACGGCATTGAGCTCCTGAGTAGAGCAGGGCATGGGGAGAACTCTGCAATGAGGTCGAAACATCGTACCTTGCCGGAGTGAAGGGGAGAGGAAGCGACGTTGTCATCGCCACTCCTCCTACTTGCTATGCGGATCGGTAGATATCGAGGACGGAGGGGCTGTGAGGGTTAAATAGGGTCGAGGGGGTGCCAGAGATGGAAAGAGGTCGAGGGACGAAGATGTTGATTGATACGACAAGGGATTTCGTGATGGCGACGGCAAGAATGGAAGGAAGTTGGCGCTCGATTGGGAGTTGATCTGATTAGCGCGGGGAGAACATGGAAGGTGGTTGGTGAAGAAATCGGGGAGGATACTGCGAGGCTGGAAGGGATTGGAGGCGGTGGTGATAGGCGGTGGCTAGATTTGGAAGGTGGCCGGAAGCGAGGGGCTAGCGGCGGTGTGAAATTGAAAGGAAATCGGTGGCCAAAAATCATGGGAGGAGGAAGATGGGCGTGGGTCGTCTAATCGGTCGAGATCAGACGTCCACAAGATGACACGTGGATTTATTATTTTTATTTTATTTATTTTTTATATAATTTTTAATAATTTTTTTGAATAAATAAAAAATGAAATGCAAAAAATGAATGACACGTGGCTATTCCAAGAACTGCCACGTGTCAGCTCCAGAAATTTTAAAAAATAAAAGATAAAGATAAATAGGAAAAAAATAGCAAATGACCTCGGATTGAAAACAAATTTTCACAAAAGTTTCTCGTCTCGACGAGATCTGCAACTTTTATGAAAAGACCAAAATAAAATTCGATCATTTGCATGAAGTGGTTTTTTTGGGTGTTTCTCTATGTACATAGAAATCGAATTTTTGGGGTTTTGTATTTTTTTGTCATTTTTAATTAAGATAAAAATAAAAATACAATAATATCAGGGACAAATATTTACCATTAATCTAATTTTATTGGATTTTTATTAATTAAGAAAATGAAGAAATAAAATAAAGTACGAAAAAAATGGTTTCTATTCGGACTTTTAGTGAACACCCAAACTTGGTTTCTTTGATTTTAGTTTTATTTTAAGTTTGGATTTTTGCATATTTCAATAAAACTTTTGTCAAAGAAAATAAATGAAAAGAAAATAAAATAAAAAGGGTTAAATATTTACATAAAGTAATAGGTCGAAATAGAGTAAAATACACAATGTACAAAAGAGGTCCAAAAAATCCAACTTTCACATGTGAGCTTTGATTCACTTGAACTTGGTCTCTTTTGAAGGTAATTGAATGCACATTAGTTTAAAAGTGATTAGGATCAATTTGGATACTGTATGAGGAAGATATCAGCATTTTAGTCTTATAGATCTGAAATTAGGGTTTGGCTTTATTTCTCAATTATTTCAGTTAGTATTTTTTGTATTTTTCCTCTATTCTTGTTAGTCATATGTACACAATGGATGTTGTTTTAGGTGATTTGGAGTTAGCATGAATTAATTAAAAATTGGAGAAGTTAGCTTATTTTAGAGGTCGATTGGGTTGAGATTTTTTGCTTCTTATTTTATGCAATTATAAATGATAAAATGCAATTCTTACTTACATGTCCATGAATGTTAATTATGCAATATATATGATGAAATGCTAATGAATCTTGAGGATCTGAGCTTAATTAATGTCTTTTACAGTGATGAATTTGAGATTCATCACTGTTGCAGGTCCAGGGGATCATGGGAAGGGGGAGCAACCTCATCAAGAAGCAGATGCAACAGAGCCTCAGGTCAGGAGATCTGAGAGGGCACATCAGCCATCATCCCTCTATGCAACTTCCCAGTACGTGGTGTTGACTTATCATGAAGAGACATGCACTTTTGAGGAGGCACAAGAGCACAAGGAGGGAGATCATTTGCAGAATGCAATGAATGAAGAGATGCAATCTTTGAAGAAAAATCATACCTATGATCTTGTTGATCTTCCTGCAGGCAAGAGAGCGTTGAAGATCAAGTGGGTCTACAAGATGAAGTCAGATGATGATGGCAAGCAACTGAAGTATAAATTCAGAATGGATGTGAAGGGATTCAATCAAAAAGAGGGTGTGGACTATGATGAGATCTTCTCACCAGTTGTGAAGATGAATTCTGTGAGAGTGGTGCTAGATCTTATTGCAAGCCTAGACCTTGAGCTATAGCAGATGGATGTGAAGACAACTTTTCTTCACGGTGATCTGAAGGAAGAGATCTATATGGAGCAGCCACATGGATTTCAGGAGAAGGGGAAAGAGCACATGGTTTGCAGACTGAGGAAGAGTCTCTATGGCTTGAAGAAGCCCCTAGATAATGATACTTGAAGTTTGATGCTTTCATGACGAAGCAGAACTTCAAGAGGACTACAACGGATCCATGTGTGTACATTCGATGTCTTCCCAATGGTTGGTTCATTACCTTATTGATCTATGTGGATGACATGTTGATACTTGGTCATGATCTCGGGTTGATTGCAAAGCTCAAAAGGGAACTCTACATGGAATTTGAGATGAAGGATTTGGGAAAGTCAAGCAACATGCTTGGGATGTAGATCACTTGCGACAGGAAGAAGCACAGGTTGTGGTTTTCACAAGAGAAGTGTACTAAACGCGTTTTAGAGCAGTTCAACATGAAGAATGCGAAGCATGTCAGTGATGAACCTCGGTTCATCATATTAATCTTCATATATTAACCCCCTATCTTAACTTGGCATCAATAAAAACAGATTAATTGTTGTATATATCTAGGTCTTTAAATAAATTAAAAATTCAAAAAATGATAAAAGCAAAAACTGTAGTATTTTTATACCTTTAAAATTGCTCACAAAAATATTTCGCCCTTTGTTTGACCTCTTTTGCATCTTTGGTCAACATGAAACTTGTAGATCTCGTCGGTATCTATAATTTTTGTGTTTTGAGTTTTTCCAAATTTGGCCTCCTTCTCTTTCTTTTTCTTTTTCATGTCTGAATAACCTGATTGGGCCACGTGGCACTTTCTGGTTGAGCCACGTGGCCTGCTTCCCTTGCGCCAGCCGCCCTTTTTCTCAACCATTCGATCACCATAGGATGCCTTCATCGTGGTCGTTGGTTCCTGCTTCGCTCTCCGCCCTCCGATCCTCCTCCAGATGACATCTAGAGCATCCACGCCCGCTCGATACTCAATTGTTGGATCTCTAGATCCTATGGTCAAAAGCACCATCATTCTGAGTTGCCTGATCTCCCCTACATGCCTCAATCTCCGCCGGCCATTTGATCTCCATCCATAGCCCTTGGATGCGCCATGATCATTTGATCAATGTCGCTCCCTCGCGCTCTCCTCTCATTCGTTGGATCATGAGATCCAACGGTTGAGACATTGTCTTATACCTCCCAAGCCTCCTTCTCTCCCACATCCTCCACCACGCACACCCATCGCACCCTTTCCATTTCCCCCATCTCCTTATCACCTCCCACCACTCGATGAACCCTTCACGGCCAAGACCACTCATTCATGACCCTCACAGACCATGTAGCTCACCACATCCCCTTCTCCCTTGCTACACACTCCCCTCTCAACCCACATTATTCACCACTGGATCCTCAAAGCTTCCACCTTCAAATACGTCGTGACTGCCCCAAGTCCACGCTGTCCACTTGTACGCAGGCAATGGCCCGACTCCTCTCCGCCTCCCCGTGACAGGGGGAGGTCGGATCGATGGCACGAAGACGACCACGGCTCCGGTGTTGACCCCTGCCCTTGGTAGGCCAGGCCTCCGGCTCTCACCCGCCAGCGAGCTGCTCCTCTTGGCCGCTGGAGTCCATCGAAGACCCGAGCTCCTCCTCGGAGCTCAATCCCAGGCCGATGTGTCCGCCAAAGCTCCTGGTAAGTATCTCCTCGATCCTTCTTGTTTTTTCTTCCGATTTCTCCCAATTAATTAGGCATATATTTTCATTATCACCCTCCATTTACCACCCTACTTGCTCCTCCTCGCTTCCACCATCCTTGCGTACACCTCCACCCAATCTCTCGGTCCTTCATGACCTTTTGCCACCTCACCCATTTCTTCTCCAAGCTCGCCGGAGAAGAACATCAGGCCACTAACTTCTTCGCCCCATATGTCCTTTCATCGAATCCATCTCACGCATATCGCATCATACCTTCATGCTTCGGCTATTTGTATTAACTATAGCAGGTACCATCCTTCATTGGTCGAAGCTCCATCGGAGCTACCTTCGCGAGCTTCGTCTCTGGCATATGAGCGTCGATACCCTCTTCCATGTAGACAGGCGGCTTCCTCGAGCTACGATGTTGGCCTCCAACTTTCCAGTCGATTCCAGGGATCTTCATCGAGCTCAAGAGACGGTGACGGAGCCCGCACGGCTTCATCGGAGGCCCAAACGCGCCACCAACCTGCGGAGGAGGAGGACTTCCCAGATCGTACAGGTGCCGTTGGATGTCAACCTCTCGATGCTCATCCAACGGTCCTTATCCAGCCAAGTCGACTCCCTCGAGCACGTACAGTTGTCGTCCAATCTCCATGATCGGGCGGCCCACAGGAGGCACGTGTCAGCCCCGACCCTCAGCATCCAGCCTCCAGGTTCGAAGCCCCCGAGCCTCGCCCTGAGTCTGAGCCGATGTCCGAGTCTAGCCTCACGTGCAGCGGTCACGTGAGGTCTATGAAATTTGCACATGGACCCCACCAGCTTCTCCAATTTGTAAATAGGTCCTAATATCATGTGAAGAGCATGCGCGCATGGGGTTAATTGCAACTGACCCCCTCCATTTCAATAATTGCAATTTATCCCCCGTGTGCATGGGTAAATTACAGGGAAGGCCTCGCAACTTTTCATATTTACATTTAAGTCCTTTCAAGGACCTATTTATAACATTTTCCTATTCATTTTGCTTGTTTCTTTGCGTTTATGCCCCTGAACTCTTTTGTTAAGATCTTGAGCTTTCGAGCTCCGTTTTAGTCGATTTCAAATTCGTTTTAAAGCTTACTTCCTTATTTACTCATTGGCATGAGTGATTTCCTATTTTGGCACTTAAGTTAGGTTGATTAATTTTAGTTATGAAGTGTCATATATCTAATGATTCTTAATGTCATTGAGTACTTTCTCAATTAAGTTTGCTTCATCAAATGACCTGAAACTAATGTCATTGTCATTGCTCAATAATTACAATTAGGTGGGGCATATTTGCTGATATTTATACTTGCATTTCATGGCATTATTAAACCCAAATAAAAAGTGTCTCTTGTGCATGCATCCTTGTTTTCATCTGCCTGCAACTCATGTCTTTGTGTTTTGACCTATGAATCATTAATTCGTCACTTAATCTGAGTAAAGAGGGTCTAAATAGATACTTAAGAGGCTCGTGTCTCTGAGTTCGACCTTAGGCTTTCCCAAGTAAAATAAATTCGATCGCTTTGATTCAAATGACAGATTAATTAGTGGTTTTTGATGGATCCAATTTAGCCCAACTGCAATGACATCCGATTGTTAATTCCACACTTTTAAAGGGCTGAATTTGTAATTTATCAAATGGCATTGTTGCCGGGGACACGACTCATCTTTCATTTTATTTAGATTTTTATTATTTGATTAAGTGGTAATTTTTAACACTTAGGTTGAGTCATTTGTTTTGCATGCATTATGTTGATAATTTTCGTATATCTATCTAATGCTTGTTTTCTGTGGTACGGGTCCCTTGACGATCAAGGAGGCAAGGAGCAGGAGCTCCTGCTACGAGGAGTCGTAGAAGCACCATTGGAGAAATTGAAGAGAATCCATGTCTCTTGCATGTTTCAATTCATGCATGTAAATAATCATCTTTACAGCGGTCTTCGTTTGAAGACTCCCGACTCGCGAGTGTAAATGAAAGAAGGCAATTGTGGTCGTGTGGGGCTTGCCCACTTGAGTGTCAACTTAGGATCAGGCAGGCGACTCTTCAAGCTATTTTCATTTTTTTATCTTATGTGTTTTATCGTAGGTAGGACACACATTAATTTGAGACTCGCATAGGCATCGCTTCACTTAGACAAATTAAATCTGTTCTTTCCCCGCTAATAGAAGCATGCTAGATGTGGTTTTCATCGACTTGCATGCATTCACCATTTTGGTTTTAATTCAGTCTTATTTTTCACGAAGATAGCTAAAGGCACTACATTTTTCTCTTAAGTATAGATCATGATTTTATCGTATGCAACGGCTTTTTCTCGACATCCCTTCCTGGATTGATCACCTAGGATAAATGGAAATTAGGAATGAGCGGTAGATGATGTTTGATTTATTTGTGCTGTTATTAAATCAGTGATAACCTTGAAGCTAAAAATTGAGACTGATAATGCAAGTTGACAAATAAATGGAGTAAAATCATATTTTGGGAGAGAAATACCCTTTTACGTAGGATATTTTTGATTTGACGTATCATGAATACTTGCGTAAATGAGAATGAACCTGGATTTATCACCAATAAAAATGAAAAGATAAATGACCAACATTTGTTGGTTTCATATGTGAGTTGGTGAATCAAGGGTGTTGAGTGATTGATTGAGCCTTGTTTGTTTCGATACCCTCCCATAGAACCTAGGAACTCCATTCATCTCCATAGATTCAGTCCTTCAAGTGTACATCCATCCTAATCTCTCTGTTCTCCTCAGGTCTCCCTAATCTCATTTATACATCTCTCTACTTAGGCTATTCTCAGCCTAAGTATAGGGGGAACCTGAGTCCCCATGAATTCCTGACTCATTAACCCTTCTCTCTGATACTTAGGTTATTCTTAACCTAAGTATAGGGGGCGTCCTCCTTAGTTCCCATATCCTTTCCTATATCTTAAATTGAGCTATGTCTTTGTATCACTTATTGCTATGAGGACATAGCAAAAATTTAAATATAGGGGGGTATACCATGTATACAATATATATGTACTTCATCCATAGATCTATTTTTGAAAATTTTGAAAAAAATCAAAGCTTTTTATGCTAGAGTATAAATTTTCTGGAACTAAGTTGGGTGGAATGTTTTCAAGGTTTGAAAAATTTTCTCTACTATGTTACATTATTTTGAAAATTTTATTTAAAGTGATTTGAAAAATGAGTTTTACTTGTTTTAAAAAAATTGTTTGAAAAATGTTTATATATGGGACAATGTTTTGAAAATCTTTTTCAAAAATCTTTTCAAAAAGAGGGTTTAAATGAGACTAACTTGTGTTTGTAAATATTCTTTTAAAAAAATGATGAAGAAGTTGGTTTGATCCCTGACACTTCCACATTATCACAAGATTAGTGATGTTCGAGAACACTTGGTTTACGAGGTCTTGAGATTTTGAGTTAACCAAACCTTAGTCATCAGGATCTTTGACTTAATTATCCATATTTACCTAATTCGAAAGATTTGAGTGCTATATTGCATGCTTAATCTCTAACCTTAAAGAATATGATTAACACCTCACATGTACGACTACAGTTGTGATGAGATGAGTTGAAATTTCACTTGAGGGGCTGGGATGAGGGATTTGAGTTTGTACCTGATTTAGTGACGCTCGAGGATGGGATAAAATCATTAAAGGCTTCATGAAACCTGAGTGTCAGCATTTTAGCCAGTATGAGAACATGGTTCTTGTACTAATCTGTTGACATTTACCTAAGTGCCAGGGTGTGATAAAATATAAAAAAGGTTGATCAGTGTGTGCCAACTTTTGGCAAAAGCGGTGGAGATAGCCAAAAGCAATGAAAAGAAACATCAATATTTAAAGATAAGCTCTCATCCTACAAAGACAAATATCAAAGAGCTTCCACCAATGGCGAGCTCTCCCAACCATTTCAAGTGTCCATTTGGACCACCACTATTTAGGATCAGGAGTCGAGATTGTACCAAAAAAGGGATCTGCATCGTAAATGCTACAAGTCTGGATGTAGAAGGTATATTAGATACTCAAAAAAGACACACCCCGATGTATTCCCAGGAAAACAAGTGCAGACGACTCCAACTTCTCTTGACGAACACACTGATCAGCAGCAATAAAAAATATGTGTTGAGTTAATAAGGCACTCGAGAGGATCCTTGTTCCAATGAGATGGAGAGAAGAAATGACACAATCCTATACCCTCCATCAATTAGCCTTCCATCGACATCTTTAAGTCTGACAACTAAAGAGAAGGTGGATTGATTGCAATATTTGGTTTAGTCCCTAGTGTTGAGGATTGGGTCCTTAGGAGAATTTCTTGGACTGGGACCTTAGGTGACATTGTGACTCTACTCTCGTGACTGCGGTCAACACTTAATGTCATATCCTTATTTTATATGTATACAAGAGAGAGTCTGATAAATTAGAGAAATTGGATACCTCTTGATTAGAGCTTGGTTCAGCTTTAAAATATTGGGTCCCTAAAATCGGGAGTTTTTGAACAGATCAGGTCTTGTACTCACATGCACAATCGGGGGTTAATCCAACTCATTCATGCTTGAGATTCTCGAGGACAAGCATAGTTTAAGTATAGGGGGATGATGAACCTCGGTTTCATCATATTAATTTTCATATATTAATCCCCTAGCTTAACTTGGTGTCAATAAGGATCAGATTAATTGTTGTATATATATAGGTCTTTAAATAAATTAAAAATTCAAAAAAATGTCAAAAGAAAAAACTGTAGTGTTTTTATACCTTTAAAATCACTCACAAAAATATTTCTCCCTCTGTTTAACCTTTTTTATGTCTTTGGTCAACATGAAACTTGTAGATCTCATCGAGATCTACAACGTTCATATTTTGAGTTTTTCCAAATTCAGACTCCTTCTCTTTCTTTTTATTTTTCATGTCTGAATAACCTGATTGGGCCACGTGGCTCTTTCTGGTTGAGCCACGTGGCCCACTTCCTTTGCGCCAACCGCCCTTTTTCTCAGTCATTCAGTCATCGTAGGGCGCCTTCATCACGGTCGTTTGTTCCTGCTTCACTATCCACCCTCCGATCCTCCTCCAGATGACATCTGGAGCATCCACGCCCTCTCAACACCCAACAGTTGGATCTCTAGATCCTACGGTCAAAAGCGCCATCATTCCCACTCATCCGATCTCCCCTACGTGTCTCAATATCCGCGGTCCATTTGATCTTCACCCACAGCCCTTGGATGCACCCTGATCATTTGATCAAGGCCGCTCCCGTGCACTCTCCTCTCAGTCGTTGGATCATGAGATCCAACAGTTGAGACTTCATCTTCCACCTCCCAAGCCCCCTTCTCTCCAACGTCCTCCACCATGCACACCCATTGCGCCCTTTCCATTTCCCCCATCTCCTTATCACCTCCCACCACTCGTTGAACCCCCACGACCAAGACCACTCATCCATGACCCTCGCGGACCACGTAGCTCACGACGTCCCTTCTCCCTCGCTCCACACTCCCCTCTCAACCCATGTCGTTCACCACCGGATCCTTGAAGCTTCCACCGTCAAATACACCGTGACTGCCCCAAGTTCACGATGTCTACATGTACATGGGCAATGGCCCAGCTCCTCTCCGCCTCCCCGTGACAGAGGGAGGTCGGATCGATGGCGTGAAGATGACCATGGCTCCGGTGTTGACCCCTGGCCATGGTAGGCCGGGCCTCCGGCTCTCACCCGTCAGCGAGCTACTCCTCTTGGACGCTGGAGTCCAGCGAAGACCCGAGCTCCTCCTCATAGCTCAATCCCAGGCCGATGCATCCGCCAAAGCTACAGATAAGTATCTCCTCGATACTTCTTGATTTTTCTTCCGATTTCTCCCAATTAATTAGGCGTATCTTTTCATTATCACCCTCCATTTACCACCCTACTTGCTCCGCCTCACTTTTACCATCCTCGTGCACACCTCCACCCAATCTCTCGGTCCTTCATGACCTTCTACCACCTCGCTCATTTCTTCTCCAAGATCGCTAGAGAAGAACATCAGGCTGCCACCTTCTTCGCCCCACATGACCTTCCATTCGATCCATCTCACGCATATTGCATCATACACGCATGCTTCGATTATTCGTATTAACTACTGTACGTGCCATCCTTCATTGGCTGGAGCTTCATCTGAACTACCTTCACGAGCTTTGTCTTTGGCATATGAGTGTCGATACCCTCTTCCAGATAGACTGGCGGCTTCCTCAAGCTACGATGTTGGCCTCCAACTTTCCAGTCGATTCCAAGGATCTTCATTGAGCTCGAGAGACGGTGGCAGAGCCTGCACGGCTTCGTCGGAGGCCCAAACGTGCCGCCATCCCGCGGAGGAGGAAGACTCCCTAGAATGTACAGCTGCCGTTGGATGGCACCCTCCCGGTACTCATCCAACGGTCCTTATCCAGCCACGTCGACTCCCCCGAGCATGTACAATTGTCGTCCGATCTCCATGATCGGATGACCCACAGGAGGCCACGTGTCAGCCCCGACCCTCAGCATCCAGCCTCCAAGTTCGAAGCCCCCGAGCCTCGCCCCGAATCTGAGCCGGCGTCCGAGCCTAGCCTCACGTGCTGCGGTCATGTGAGGTCTAGGCAATATGCAAGGGGACCCTGCCAGCTTCTCCAATTTGCAAATAGGTCCGCATATCACGTGAAGAGCATGTGCGTCCGGGGTTAATTGCAATCGATCCCCTCCGAGTTTCAATAATTGCAATTTAGCCCCTATGTGTGTGGGTAAATTACATGGAAGGCCTCGTGACTTTTCATATTTACGTTTAAGTCCTTCTAAGGACCTGTTTGTAATGTTTTCCTTATTATTTTGCATGTTTTCTTTGTGTTTATGCCCCTGGACTCTTTTGTTAATATCTTGAGCATCTGAGCTTTGTTTTAGTCGATTTCAGTTTCATTTTGAAGTTTGCTTCCTTATTTACTCATTGGCATGATTGGTTTCATGTTTTGGCACTTAAGTTAGGTTGATTAATTTTAATTATGAAATGTCATATATCTAATGATTCTTAATGCCATTGAGTAATTTCTCAATTAATTTTACTTCATCAAATGGCCTGAAATTGATGTCACTTTCATTGCTCAATAATTATAGTTGGGTAGGGCATATTTGCTGATAATTATACTTGCATTCCATGACATTATGAAACTCAAATAAAAAGTGTCTCTTGTGCATGCATCCTTATTTTCATCTGTCTACATCTCATGTCTTTGTATTCTGACATATGAGTCATTAATTCGTCACTTAATCTGAGTAAAGAGAGTCTAAATAGATATTTAAGAGGCTCATGTCCCTGAGTTCGACCTTAGACTTGCCCAAGTAAAATAAATTCAACCGCTTTGATTTAATTTACAGATTTATTAGCGGTTTTTGATGGGTCCAATTTAGCCCAACTGCAATGACATCTGGGTGTGAATTCCACACTTTTAAAGGGTTGAATTTGCAATTTATCAGTCAGCATGCCTCTTGTCGCTCATTTCAAGTTGACGAAAGAGACATGTCCATCTATTTATGAGGAGAAAGCTGAGATGACCAAGATTCCTTACAAGTCCACAGTTGGCAGCCTTATGTGCACCATGGTTTGCACCAGACCGACATAGCTCATGTTGTGGGCTAGTGAGCAGATTCATGTCGAATCCATGGAAGGATCACTGGGAAGCTGTGAAGCGAATACTGAGATACTTGAGAGGGACCTTAAGTATGTGTCTAATGTTTGGGAGGTCAGATCCCAAACTCTGTGGATACACAGATGCTGACATGACAAGAAATGTGGATCAGAGGAAATCGACTTTCTGATACATTTTCACTTTTGTAATGGGAGCAATTTCGTGGCAGTTCAAGTTGTGGAAATGCATTGCACTCTCGATGACTGAATCCGAGCACATTGCGGGAGTAGAAGAAGAGAAAGAAGTGATGTGGTTACAATGATTTTTTGGTGAACTTGGATGCGAAGACAGTGAGCCGATTATTTTTTGTGATAGCCAGAGCGCCATTGATCTAAGAAAGAGCACGTTGTACCATGATCACACAAAGCATATAGACGCGTGATATCATTGGTTGAGAGATGCTATTGATAAGAAGCATCTCATTCTGAAGAAGGTGCACACAGATGAAAATCCATCAGATATACTGACGAAAGCCGTGATTCGTGACAAGCTGCAGCTCTGTAGAGAGCTGAGCGGTGTCATCTCTCAGTGGTCATCTTCTTGGTGACACCTCCCCATTGGGACCGGAGGGGGAGGTTGTTTATATTATTTAGTCCCAAAATAGGAGGGGGTTGTTGGACAATTATCCTCTCGGAGTCCTATTCCAAATTGTAATAGGAGTAGGAGGAGAGAGATGTGGCAAGGATTAGTATAAATAAGGCCTCATGCAAGGCATTGGAACACATCCCAACTCAAGCATATTTCCCCCTCTTCTCTCTTAGTTCTCTCTCCCCAAGCAAGGAGAGAAGTAGCCCACGCAAGGTGTGAGGAGAAAGTTCGTGCAAGACACGAAGAGTTAGCTCGTAGGGGTCACGAAGAGAAGTGGCATCCGCGAGGAGCATCTACACCGGAAACGGAAGGAGCAGCCGCCAGCGAGGTCCGTTCTCAAGGAGGGGCATCACGTGACGAGGAGAAGCAATGGTATCGTGTTCTCCAAGTACAAGGTGATAGTTATCTGATTTTATTCTTGTAATTGAGCCTTGGTTTTGTTGAGAAACAAAACTGAGAAGACATTATTCCCTCTCTCATTTTTCAGACCTAGTGGATTTGTTGCGGGTTATCGTGCCCCATGGGTTTTTCCCCTCTCTCACATTGAGGAGGGTTTTCCCACGTAAAATTTCTCGTCTCTTTATGCTTGCTTGATTATTGTGCTACGATTGTTGTGTTTGATTCCCATGTGAGGATCATTCCGCTGCTAGTCATCCTTTGCAGGACAGGTTAAGGGAACCCCACGATTTCCCAACATATGCTTCGGCTACTACAGTGAAGACGATGGCTTCCTCTTCTTCTGCGAGAAAGAAGAAGGGATCGGGGTGGGGGTTTTGGAAGAGAGAAGGCGTGGTTCGATCAAAAAGAGAACCTATGTATTTGTTTAATGGGCTCAAATATTTGAACAATCGGTTGAAGAAATCATCTCCAAAAATTTGGGAAAATCATTTTTGTGATCGGTAGGATGGTTTATCCGTGAAAATAAAAAAAATTGATGATTTAGTGGACATATGGTGATGGGGTCAAGAGAGAGAGAAAATAAAGAGGAAGAAGAAGAAGAAGAATGAGGGAAGAAGAAGAGGAGGAAGAAGATGGGAAAGTGGAAGATCCATAATCCAATTTTCCTTTGTTTTGATTAACCAAAGGTATTAACTCAGGTAAAAGTAAAATTAATGGTAGGGTCAGTGGGATAGACAGAGCAAGTTTACGAGGTCGAGTGGTAATAACGATATTGACAAGATCGAGAAGAAATTTACAAAATTTCAAAGGTATGGGGGTAAAAATCCCTTTAAAGAATTCATGAAATCAAAATCAATTTCTGAGATCGAGAAAACAATGTATCTGGTAAGATCATAGTTGCTTCCTATTAAGGCCATGTGATCATTGTACACCCTTCTAGCATTATGTACAGCCATACTTGCTTTCCGTGGCCCACCCTCACTCAACTAATCCCATCATTGAAATATCATGCAGGAGAGAAGAAGCAGTAAAAAAGAAGGCCATGATGGGGAGCTCAGTTCAGTAGTATGGGAACTTGAACCACCTCTCCCTACCAACTCTTAGTTCTCTGTATTTTTTCCTATCCATGGACTCCTCCCCATTTCTCTCCCACAAGCACCCACTAGTTTATTTAACCCTCATAGGCCTCAGCTATTGGCCACTGCAAACTCTGATAGCATACACCACCCTCTCCCCTGCAGACCCTTTCCATAATTGCCGCTTCTTTCTCCTCTCAGACACACCACTGAAGTGGCCTTGACTTCAGGGGCAGATATTATGAGGGTAAGCGTGAGATAGGAGGGGACATTCCCTTACAACTTGTCAGGTTGGATGAGGAATGTGTATTTAACGCTGCTCACCTTCTCATAGGATTTGTGGGTTTTTGGTGCAGATCTTAAATTGGGTGCAGAGCAAGATCAGTGGGAGGAATGAGAGCAAGAGTTC
This sequence comes from Ottelia alismoides, assembly GCA_037367405.1. Lineage (NCBI taxonomy): Eukaryota > Viridiplantae > Streptophyta > Magnoliopsida > Alismatales > Hydrocharitaceae > Ottelia > Ottelia alismoides. The sequence continues at coordinate 260,365 of JAZKJV010002838.1, forward strand.
TGATGCAAAGCTTAGGGGCACTGTTCCGTGTAAGTTTATGTTTTGACTTGTGCGGCTGTGCCCCTGTTTTCTTTTGTATACCTGTTTCAGTACGAGAGTGATTTCCCTATTTTCAGAAAGTGTAGAATTCTCGAGGTCTTCTTAAGAATATCTTAAACAATTACTTCAGATTGAGGAAGTAATTTTGTTTGGGGTATTCATCGTTGTCATTTATCTGATGATATTTATGTTCAGACAAATACTGTTTGCAATCCTCCAATTTGCAGTTGGAAAGCTCATGAGAAGACTTCGGATTTCGATGAAAGTGACTTTAGATTACTATTCATCCCAGTGGAAGAAAAAATTATTCCATTGGAAGAACATGTTAGCCTTGAATCGTTAATTCCTAATACCTCAAAACTTTGGATCCTGCATCGCATCCGAAATGTGCCATAAGAATCTAGAAAGAACATGGTATTTAAAAAGGAAATCAAATATTTAAATACTCTTTCCATTTCTTGAAGAAATCAGTTAGATTACACATTATGATAATTGTTTGGTCATCCTCTCTGTGGTAATTGAGTGGTGACTATATTTTTTAGGTTGCTTATAAAAAAATATTTTTTGGAAAAATATTTAAATTGGTTTTTTTAGTGAATTCTCTGGAGATCAACGTGCAGTACATCCTATCAGCATTATGCTCTTAAAGGTAACGATCAAGTATTTTTTTTCTAATTAACTTGCAGATAGCGTGCCTGACCGCAAAGAAGAATTCAGCGATTGGCCACAGGGATTGCTTGCGATCGGTACATTCGGTAATGCGAACTTCAAAGGAGACCAACAGAATGGTGTTCCTGAGAAGCGATTCCCACCACAAGAATTTCCAGATTTCACAGTGGACGAAATGACGAAGCTACAGAAAGAACTCGCAAAGCTCCTTTCACTGAAGCCTCAGCCTGTCAGTAGTGGATCTGAATCAGAAGAGAAAAATCTCCCACTTGACAAGTTCCTGAATTGCCCATCGAGCTTGGAAGTCGACAGGAAGAATCTATGTGATCTTAACGAAGATCTTGAGAAAACAGAAGGTGACGACCTCTCGCCAAGTTCAAGGATCATTCTTAGTAGAGCCAAAGATGTATTGTTGGCAGAGAACCATAGTGCTCTCAAGCAGAGATCATTTTCATTTCTTCTGAAGAAGATGTTTGCGTGTAGAGGCGGTTTCGCTCCCATGCCGAGCTTAAGAGATCCGATTTCGGAGTCCAGGATGGAAAAGGTACCACTTAGTTCTTGCGCTCATCAATACAAAATGATCTGCATTTCTCGAGATAAAGAAAGCTCTTAACTGAAATATTATAATATATACCTCAATCTTGATTCTTAGCTTGTGGGTTATCCATGATAATAGCATTTGATGCATGTTTACTCGTGCAGCCATAAGCTGCAGGGCTAATATGAAGATGGGATCTATCCTTTTTATACCATTTTTTTCAAAAAAAAAGTAAATATGATCTCCCCATGTGATTACCAGCCTAAGTATTCCAGTTAATCATCTGTATAAGTTATCATTAAGTCATAAAAACTAATTTCCCCTTTAAGTGATGTACAGACATTTGTCTTCTAATTATAAAAGCTTGGCTTGTTCCCAAGAAAAAGTTCCAAAGAAATAGTTTAAAGTTTTGCAGATCAATATTATGCTCAGATGGTATGGTGGTAGTGCGGCGTGCCTATCACCCACAAGATCAGGGTTCAAATCCCTTTTTGTGTGAGTTGCGATCAGTAATCGAAAGCCAGTGGGAAAAAAGAGCATGATTCAACAAATTATCATCCTTCAGCATGAAGCAGTAGATAGTCCATTATATTTAGACTGTCAATATTTATGTTTGCCTATGTAATCATGAATCCTATTCTAGATGTTTCAATACATTATTTAGTTTAGTTTGATGTTAATATTATTCACATATAAATTATTTTTTAGATAAATATAAACTTACGAAATCTTTTCTTTTTCTGCATACAGCTTCTGAGAGCAATACTTCACATGAAAATACACCCGCAGAATTCATCTGCTCCAAAATCAACAGCAAATAAATACTTGAGGGATAATAAGGCAGAAGATAGGAAACATATTGAGGAGAAGAAACCGAACAGTGCAGAAGAAGAGTGTAAATGGGTTAAGACAGACTCCGAGTGTAAGATGACTTTTATTTGCGATCACTTAATATTTTTTCTTTCTCCATTTTTATTAATTGAAATTTACTGTTCTTGCAGATATTGTTCTGGAGATATAGATGAGGATGTCATGTTTGTAGATAATTTCCGAGTAAGTCACTTGAAACTCATCTATTTCCTTGAAACTTTGTTAACTGCCATGGTAAACTGATGAGTTCGATGGGAGTATCACAGGTTGATATCAACGTGCATATCCTTCCCTTGCTTTCATTTCACATTGAAACTACAAGATGCCAGGGAAAATCAATCATTATTCTCACATGAAAGACACTTATTTTCAGGTATTTTGATGGATTGTTGCCCAAGTTGTTCTTGAAGAATTGAAGAATGTCCTGATGGTTGTATCCTTGCATCAGAGGTCTCATAAAGTTCTCGTACTATCTCGAGGAATAAAATTCACAGAGGGATCGTTGCGAGGAAATACCGATATGTGATTAGTGTTCAGGGAATCAGTGAGCATCAGGATGGCAATCCATTATGAAACATCGATAATGTTAATGCTGTCCGGCCCCATGCTTATATTGATTTCTTTTCTTTTCTCCTTCCTTTTCTGTAGGTGGAGAAATCCACATGCTTAAGGTGTGATGTTTAATGAGAATTTTTAACCTTAGCCTCATTTGTTTAGTCTCCAGTCTCCATCCTCATTCCATTTTGTGAATGGGTTCTGCTTTCTTTATTATATGATTATCAGATCTACAGACATATTCATGTGGCATTCAAGACGGCTCACTGTACTGTCCTTAAATCTGCTGTATAACTTGGTAATCTTTTTCTAGTCAGAAAGAAACCCCAAGAATATATGGCATAAAACCAATGCTTGGACTTCATAGAAACCGTATAGTGCATCTGAATATTTTTATATAATAGCTCAAAGAATTTGAAGCTAAAACATTCATTAATGATATGTATACGTACGCATAGAACTATCTGTTCTTGCGACTGGAGTAAACATGAAGGTTTGATTCAATAACATCTTCTGTAACTTGGTGCCAATTTAAAGTAGTGCATAGTTGATCAGATTAAATAAATAAGCAGAATAAAGACAGAGAAAGGCGTGCAGGTTCACATAATTGGCGTGAGTGCTGTAAGAACTGGGAGCCTACTGTGTTAAATCTCTTCTCGTGACATTCACACCTCTCGAGTTTCTCGTATCTCTCAGATCTACGCATTTTGTAGACCATGAAACTAGTGAAGTCATCTGGCACCCATTCTTTGCATATCAAATGAATAATTTTCCAAAAGCCTAAAATTACGAGATATAAGGTTTACATATGATATACTATACGTAGTAACAGTTTAGAGGGGGGAAATCTCAAGCGGAACTATTCACGTATGCAGTTATATTTTAAGAACCACATTACATGCAATGATATCTATGGAAAAACCGTCTGAAAAATAAACAAACTAGGAGTCCATAATATTCTAAATTTCGGCCCATGGGCCTCAAATTTCTTTGGGCCTCTCCCATTTCTTCTTTGGGCTTCTCCAGCCTGTCAATGGATGTTCCTGATAAACAGTCTACACGTTTCCATTTCAGCTGATTTGCATCTATATTTCTAAGACATTGTTTAGGTCGATTTCCAGTTGTGTATGTCTTTCTTTCTTTTTTTTATATTCCTGAAAAAGGCTCCAGAACCTTCTTGGATTTTGGAAAAGGGAGCGGCATTTATTAATTATCCATAAATATTATATGTTTTTTTGGGGTCCATGTTATATTATAGACCCCCACCAACAGCAAATGGTCCTCTTCTACTCCAATTACTGAACCCTCAACTTCTTCCTCGCAAGATAGTGTAAGATACTTTATCCCAGAATTAGTTGTCTTTGGATAAGTAGTCACATTATTAATAAAGAATAAACCTCATTTATCCTATATTCGACCTTATTTCTTGTCCCTTGTCTGAATGGGTCAAGTCTAGACAAAGTTAGATCGCGAAGATGAAGTTATATACGATGTATAAACAATATTAATAACGACATATTAGAACATGAGCAACGAAGAAAAAAGGGCATCATAATATAAGAGGGAGGAGAACACACAATGACCAATTACTCAAAAGCTTTCCAATATAAACACATCATTAAGCAGAGAGGAGGCACTATATCTGTAGCAACCACTATATCTGTAGCAACCGGCCATTTATCGCTAAAAAATTAGAAAACAATTGAATTGAATTCAATTGGAGAAAACTAACTAAATCGAGCATTAACTTCTGTAGAAATCACACAAGAACAATCATCACCAAGAAGAGGATGCACGTGGAAACCTTAAGGGAAAATCCATGGGTTCTCACAACCCTAATCTTTACAAGAGATCGGAGCATTCTTCACTAACTTAATGGAAAAGAGAGAGGATGAGTACATTTTATATAGGAGACAGATAAACGATCCCTCATCCATTGAGTTGTTTGTCCACCCAAACACACAACACCTCAACAACCCCCCTCCCCCCCCACACCTCAAGTTGGGCATACATGTCAACCATGCCCAACTTGCCTACATTCAGCTGGAATTGCGATGTAGGTAGCCCCTTTGCGAAGAGATCATCAATTTGATCATCAGATTTCAGGTAAGGAAGACACAATTGACCAGCATCAATCTTTTCGCGAATGAAATGTCTATCTATCTCCATATGCTTTGTCCTATCGTGCACCACAAGATTGTTGGCAAAATTTATAGTGGTTTTGTTGTCACAAAACATCTTTATTGGCATCGTGAATTCAGCTCCCAATTCTTTCATCAACAATCATAATCATAACATTTCAGTGGCACCATTAGCGAAAGCTTGGTAATCAGCTTCTGCACTAGATCTAGGCTATGCTTTGGCTACCAGGATGTACCAGATGTGCATCGTTGCTCCACAAGCCATTCACCTCTTGAATGAGAGGTGATGGAGGGGAGCATGGATCTGGTAAGATCTGGAGCTTGGGTTGGTAGACCACAAGCTGTTGTTGCAGCTGCTAAGGTGAGGTAGGCTCTGGGGATTGCACGTAGTAAGCATGTTGAACCATTGGCTACTGAGGGACTCTGCAGAGGAGGCTAAGGCGATGAAGGCCCCTTCGTCCCAGCATGAGTCGAAGCTGATGCAAATACCTACTGACATGAACTAATGGTACTCACTAGAAGCTCCAACTGCTTGATGATCTGATCCAGTTTGTCCAGATTTTGTGTCCTTTGTCGACCATTGAAATCTTCTTGAGGTCATGTGATCATTTCTCAATAATATCCGTCTTGGACAGGTGGCCCCTTATGATGCTTAGGTTGGAGCTCTCATCCCTGTCCGACCCATGAGAAGCTACCATGTGAACTGGCTTCTGAAGATTTTGGGTCTAGCGTTGGTATGCATGGGACGAAGATAAGGTGTCCTCTCCTTCGACCATTTCCTCAAAGATCTGCCAGATGACGTCCTCGTCCTTGTTAAAATACGAGCCGCCACAAGCGGCATCCACGAGCTTCTGACTCTCAATTGTCAGGCCCCCAAAGAAATGTTGGACCGGGCTGGTCCTAGGAATGTCATGATGGGGACATTTCTCCTGTAAATCTGTAAACCTCTCTCAAGCCTCATGAATGGATTCGTGTGGCTTGGGTGAAGTTGGCTATGCGGGAATGCATCTGATTTAACCGCCAGAGAGGGTAGAACTTGTGCAAGAAGTCTGATTTCAGTTCCTCCTAGGTGGTGATGACTTTCCCTAAATGGTTGATCCAATGAAGTAACTTATCTTGAAGGCTGAATGGAAACTTGTCATTTTGACTACACCTAACAGTATGTTAGGGTACTGAGTTGTACCATAGATGCGTGCGAACTGCTGCAGATGGATATAAGGTTTCTCGTTTGCATTTCCGTGGAAGATGGGTAGAAGCACCAAGAGTTGAGGCTTCAACTCAAAGTGTGCATGGACCACAGGATTTGGATCCACTAGATCATCTGGCCCGCTCCAGGGTTGTACTCTCCTTATGTGTGGTCTTGGGCCTCTCTGCTCGGCCTCATATGCCAGGCATGCATGACCTCCATCTGCTCTCACTTCTCCTCCTCCTCCTCCTCCTCCTCCTCCTGGGATGTCTCTCCTTCTCCTCAAATCATTGAGCATGTCTTGGAAGGCGACCTTGGCCAATGCCTAGTCGGTAAGTTATTATTGTTTCACCTGAATGGAGGCGAGAAGCTAGGCATTCACATCATTCTGATATGGCTAGCCCTGCTCTGTCTGCGGAGGATGCTGATGTCCCTTCCCTTTTCCTGTAGGAGCCATCTTTGTGTCTGTTTCTGAATCTGAGTCTGAGAGAATTTCTGGCTCCAGATCGGGCTCATGATCTGCACATGAAATGATGCCCCAATCATTCTATATTGAAGCACCAGATGTAGAGAATCATTCTATGTTAAGGTCAACAAAGAATTTCATTAAGGATGGTGATGTGTAAGGAGTTAAATCAATTGCCTTCCAAAATGGGCAGAGTTCGGGACAAGAGTGATCCAGGATAATTGAACAAAGTGGGGAGTCTAGAGATTGGTTCGTGGAGTCCAAACTAGGTTCTTGGAAATTGCCCTGAATTATTGAAGAAGGCGAGCGCATGTAATAGATGTTAGTGTTGGCGGAGTCCCGACTAAGCCATCCACGAGCTGCCTTCTCGGAGATGAAGAGGGAGATTGAGAATAAATGAATGATACAGTGATAAACAATGAATAAAAGGATTGCAAAACAATAGAAGGCTTAAAGCGAGCGGAGGTCAACTGAGGAATAAAACAAAGGAAAGCAAAAATGGCACAAAGTGTGCGGGACTGATCTTTAATATTAACTAAAATCAAACAAACACCAAACAATTTGTGGGTTCACCAACTCAACACATGTGAGGTCGTAAGAGTTCATCTATTTTTATCTTTTCAATTTTATTTTTGTATTGCATGCAAGATCTTATAACATGTCCTTATGAGCGCTATCCCTATAGGAGTATGTGTACTGCAGGGAAAGTACCCCGTACTTTTTTCACATCCTTTGTAACCTGTGATCTGCACACTTTGAGGTCCTTGATCTCGTGCATGGGCGGCTACTCAGTCAAATAAATAGAGGAGGAAGCCAATAGGTGAAATCAATACTTTCCCCCACAAGTGAGGTACTCGAACACAAACCGATGAGATAGACACACCTGTGAGGGCGTGACCTAGGCTCAATACTTCAGACCAAGCCAGATTGCTCCACATAAGGTGGGAGGACCGTCGTCGATAGGGCCCTACTTGGTCATGTACGATAGAAGCGCCAATACTTCTCCAACCCAAGTGATAATCAATACTGCCACATATCCGATTGTGGGCTCTAATCCTTTGGGGGTCGTGCCTCACTCAGTCTAGAAGGTACCTGAAAACAATGAGGGCTTTATGAACCCAAAACAAAGATGTCAACTATGATTTTTATTAAGGTCAAAGTTTTTTAGCATTCCCCTTGTTGTAATTTTTGGTTTTCAATTTTTTGAGTATTTTCAGAGCAAGCCGCCTAATGATTTTTTTGTATTTTATTTGAATATTAATATGTGCAAAAATAGAGGGATAATGTGGAAAATCAATGCAAGTGGACATGAGAGTGGAAATTTTACTCTCGTATCAAATGAGCATGCAAAGTAAGGAGACTTGCAGTGTTTCCCAGCTCTCTCCATTCTGGATGCAAAACAGAAAATATAAACCTATACTATATGTACGGTACGCAAGCGATAAAGTGTCCTAAACAGTAATTGCTATTATCAAGAAGAACCAATGTTAATTATTCAAAAATGGCTCCAAGTGTCCATACTTGGAGACTCCTCGGTGTGCAGTTCCAAATCACTCAACGGATCCTGCAAGCGCCGTGTGGAGTCTCTCACGGCGTACAGTTCCAAATTTGAATAATTAGCAATTAATTATTTGACTAAGTCCAAGCGAAGTAAACTATATGCACATGCTTCTATTAGGGCTTTAGACCTAGTTTACCGACTCGGACAATCCTAGATCTAGGGGTTCAATCACAAAAAACAAAGAAAAATAAAGACAGAAAGCTCAAAACACGTGAAACAAAATAAAATAAAAGTGATAAATATGAAAAACTACGATGAGGACCCCAGGTGAATAGACACTCGGGCACTGAACCTCACTAAGTGTGGTAGAGTCCAAATTATTACAAATTATTTTACAAAATAAAATAAAACTCTCTTAAAAATAAAAATAAAAGTCTAAGGTAAGGTTGCTCTTCTTCGTCTTTCTCTGCCCATCTCTCCTGCTCTCTCCTGGTGGGCTCGTAAGAGGAATAGCAAACCTCCGCACGACTCGAGAGCATCCACCTCCAAAGAGATAGCCATCGCCACACGGTCCCTCACAAGAAAGACAAAGAAATATGGATTAGAACAGCCAAAATAATTATCAAAAATAAATGTCAGTTAAGTAAAAAGAAAACTAATCAGTGTAATGTACAACTAGCTACACTCCATTTCCCTCGGCAACGGTATCATTTGAAATAACTAAAAAGCCAACCTGGATACTGTCTTGTGGTCCACATAAGGCGGGACCACTAAGTTTCTGCAATGACATCCCAATGAAACTCTCCAGCTAAATCAACAATTAACCCACAATATAAATATGAAGAATAAAAGTAAATGTGTGTGTAGATCAAAATTTATTATGCCCTACAAACGAGTGTATAGTGGACAAGAAGGTAGAGATCGAACATAGGGAGACAAGTCAGTGTAGCACGTATATGATTTATAAATAATTAATAATTAATATAAGTATATTTATACAATATTTTGTCAATTAATTAATATTTTATGGGTTTTTGATTAAATCAAATAATTCTTTTTTTATAATATATATATAAATTTTCAATTTCTGATTTTCTGATTTTTAGTTTCTTTTTAATTTAAGAATATATAAAATATAAATAATATACATAAGTATATATAAGTATATATAAATATATATATATATGATATATAATATAAGTAGTATATAATAAAATATATGTAATATATATAAATAAAAAAATATCCCTAAGAATAGTCTTTTTTAATTTTTAAGGGATTTTAAAAATATATTAGGGTATTTATAGTAGTTGATAATATATTAATTATATATAGCTATATATAAGTAGATAATACAAGAAAGGGTATTATAATGATAATTATGGCTATAAATAATGAAATTTTACTAAATAAATATTTTTTGCATTTTTAGGTTTTTCCTATGTTTTTGTGATTTTATGAGTATTTTTGCTAATTTTTAGGTATTTTAAAGTACAAAATATACAAAATCAGGGACTTGTAAAATAGGCTGAATTGATTTGAGATTTAAAAATAGCAAAAAGATTCAAAATTTCTCCAAATCAATTTTATTATGTAGATAACTATATATATAAATATAGAATACAAACTATTTTTGGTGGTTTTTCAAAAATATTTTATAATTTTTAGAGTTAGCAAGGGTATACTAATTTTAAGAGTTCCTTTGATATTTTTGTGATTTTTGGTCTAGAGTGATAAGATAGGGTAATAAAATTAGGTAATTTTTTTGGAATTTTTAATTATAATTTTTTTATTTTCAAGGCCAATAAAGAGTAAAACAAGTTCTTTTTATTTTTAGTAAATAGAAAATACATATAAAATGCAAAATAAACTTTATGGTGTGAAAGAGCAACAAATCAGACACATAATCCTATTTTTACATGATTTTCGGAGTATGAATGATATTTATAATAAATAAATAAATATGCATAAAAATAATTAAGCTGACAGGGGTATTTTTGAATGGGTCCATATGCAAAAATACTATAAACTTTGAACTTAAACTTAATTTTTTTATACTAATTTACAATACACAAAACCAGGGGGTAACAAGCACAAAATACGCAGCTGATGACTCGTGTTTTGCAAGGGTCTAAAATAATATCATCATAGGAGCGGAGATATATTGTCATTGAGGCGACTACTAACAAAGCCTGAGGTCAATCAACAATCGAACTGCACAATGAATAAATCAATTAAAGCAAGCAAGTGTGAATCAAAATTTAGTATACCCTACAAATAGATGTATAGTGACAAGTAAAGTAAGGGTCTACACAAGAAACAACTGAGGATAGACAATCAAAAATTGGCCAAAAAACAATAAGTGATTTTGGGTAATTTTGGATTTTTAGATTTTTGTGGATTTTTATATTTCTATGGATTTTAATTATATATTTCTAATTGTTTTTAAAATTATATATTTTTTCTTTTTGTATTTTCTTATTTTTTTAATTTTTTTCCTTTTAAATCAGTAATATAAGAATATATAAGGCTATATATACAATATGAGGTAAAGCAATCATAAATATAACTAAAAATAACCAAAATATAGGAAATAAAATATTTTTGGATTTTAAATAAAATTTTACTATTTTTGTGATTTTTGGATAATTTTTGATAATTTGTATGTATTTTAAAGTCAAAAGTATCCCAAAGAGGGATTAAATAAATAGGTCGAATTGATTTGGAGATAAAAATAGCAAAAAGTATCCAAAATTTTTAAATCAATTTAAAAATATATTAAATAATATAAAGAAAAATTAAAAAAAGAAATGAATATAATTAGAGTTTTGGGGAATTTTTTATCTTTTTATAAAGGATTTTAGAGTTTTTTAATTTTTAGCCTTTTTTTAGGGATTTTTGTTCTGGAATTAGACGATACTAAATCAAACCAAGTACTTTTTGGGGAATTTTTCAAAAAGTTTTTAATATTTTTTTGATATTTTACAATTCAAATAGGGACAAAAGTTTATCCTTTTGATTTTTAATAAATATTAAAAGTGCTTAAAATGAAAATGCAAAAATATGGAGTAAAACTACGAGACCCCTTAGAGGTTCCAACCAAGGAGCACAGAGATACCAAAAATGCATAGTTTCCCCACCAAAAATGACCTCCCCAGTAGAAGAACACATTAGGTATTTACTTAACCCAAGCAAGCACTTAATCCTATTTTTTGAGAATTTTTGGAGCACGGATGATATTTTTAATAAATGAAAAACATGCACAAAAATTGTTGAACTAGCAAGGGTATTTCTGAAATTAAAAATAAAAACAAGGTTGATTCTGCAAATTACTTAAATTATTATAACCGATATTTAAAGTTACTAGACTGAAATGAAATACAAAAACCCACAAGGGGTTCTCTACAAAATCGCCACCTCACATGGGATCGCACGTAAGGTGACGTGGAGTGGACCAATATGCAATATAAATAAGCTAGAAGTTTCAGTGTAATTTTTTTAAAAATATAAAGCATTTAAAATAAATTACATGACCAAAAATAAAATAAACAAAAATGAGGCCTAAGTCAGCAAATTACCCCTACTAGTACGCAATCCAACAGGCGAGACCGCCCACTTATCCACGTGACAGTGATCGGGTGGTCGGTACCCCTTCAACGATGAAGCATTAAGATCAGATCGCTGCTCTATTCTGACGGTGCTGGAGTGGGATGATCCAACGGCAGTTGTAGGTTCTAGCGTAGACGCTCGATCGAACGGTGATGGAAGCCTCTGGAAGAACTCAGAAGAACATGGTGTTCTCCGAGATTTGATCATTGATCTTGGGCGTGATAAGGCTCCATTCTCTAAGAGGATGAGGGCTTTAGCTTCTTGTTGGGATTCCGCACCTGGAGGTTCCTTCAAAATGGCCAAAGTGTTCATGAGTAGCTCAGACGAGCCCTCTAACTTGGGAGCCTTCTTCTGTCTTTGAGCACACCTGCAAATAGGTATTTTCTCTTAATTCATGCATGGAAATGGTGAGAAACAAAAATCAGAGCTCCAACGAGCTCCTGTAAGCGAGATGATGTGAAATGGGTCGAGATGGCGGTCTCTGACGAATGGCGGCGAAGGGAGATCAGATCTCTGGATCTGTGTGAGATCCGGGTGGATAAATGAGCGTGGGGCGTTAGAAGGTGATGAGAAAGATGATGGAGGTGAGAAGCGAGGCGAAGCAAGGCTGGAATGGTCAGAATACGACGGTGAAGTCGGAACTCCATCGTATAAAGATGTTGGATTTTACGCTAAATAGAATGAAATTAAAACAAATAAAAGATTGATCTAGACTATTGCTAACCTAAGAAACAAGAAGGACTAAGAAGATAGAAGCTTACCGGACTAGGTTCGCCTGGAGTGGAGCTTCAACGAAGCACGGCGGCGAGCAACGAACCACCTCGATTCCATATCGAATCACGTCGAGGAAGTATCCTGGAGAATGATGTTGTCACCAGTGTTCAATTTAGGGTTTAGGTTCGAGCGGAGAATGGTGGAAGAGGGATTGAATCTGAATGGGGTCTTGAGGCGATACTGTATAGGAGGCGACCTTTGACCAAGAAGATCTCTCGAATCCTTAGATCAAAGCCTAAGGAATCAAGTGTATGTGTGTGTACGTTTAACGAACGAGGATCAAAAGTCTAGAAGACATCGAGCTCAAAACATGCATGGATCTAGTGTTGTGCGGCCAAGAAATGGAGGGGAACGTGGTTTCTGACAACCTCGAGATGAGATCAGGCAGTTGACCTCGAGTCAATCAACGGGGTCTCTTGATTGGGCCATGTAAGCCCACTACAGAACAAAATAAGAGAATAACGGATAAATAATGATAAATAAAATAGTAAACAAATTAATTAAATAAAAAATATAAAATAAAAATGTTTATTATTTTATGCAGTATTTTAGAATTATTTTTAATTATTTTTATGAGTTATTTTATTACGAGTTACTTTTTACAAGTTTATAGGTATAATTGCCTATGTTTTGTGTATTTCATATTTTATTATTTTATTATTTTTATTTATCAATTTATATATTTATAACTTTTTTTATATACATAAATATATTTTTGTTGTATTTTTCTGACATTATTGTACACTTAAATAAATATAGGTATATAATATATGTGTAGAAGTATAGGTATTCCATCTATGTATTTATATAGATTATTTTATTTTGTATTTCTAATAATTTTATTCTATTCTAAATATGTACATATATTATAAATAATATTTACAAAATTATAAAATTATAAAAAAAATAAAGAATAATTAAAATGAATATTTTATTTAGGTAAACTATATAATAGGGGTCCAAAATCTAACTTTCACACCTTAACTCCAAATTGAATGAAACCACCTTCATTAAATAGCTTATTAAAAGTTACATGCAATTAAAGGTGATTTTGTACATTTTGAGTTCATATAGAGAAGATATGGATCTGAGAAGTTTGGGTTTTGGCATTTTACCTAGAGTATAAAATGTACACTGTATATTATTTTTGTATGAAATCAATTTTGTATATTTCTGTATATTATTATCTACAACTTTCATGTACAAAGTTTTTTTATTTGAGGTATAAATAATCAAAAATAAAATAGGTCCCAAAAATGAATTATTGATGAATAAATGAATGGGAATTTATTGGATTTTTTGCCCTTGTCTCTCCTTACTTTATTCCTTGTTGACAGAGTCATCAAGATGCCTAGGTCTCAGGGTTTAAGGTCATAAAATACCTTTGGCATTTTATTCTTTTTCTTTTCTTTTCTTTATTCTTTTATTTTAACTTTAAACAATGCATTTTATACAGTACTTATATAATAATTAATGAATGTTAATTTGTACAAAATAATATTATTTACATGCATTTAGCTAGGGTTTAAAGGCCAAGATGAAATAATAAATGTGATGAAATCGAGATTCATCACCCCCTATACTTGTCTTTGCTAGTCCCTAGCAAACACTTATGCCTATAAGTGCAAAAGAGAAAATAAAGAAAAGAAAAAGAAAGAACTTGGAATAATGGTCGACTTTTAAACTTGTCTTAACAAAATCAAAGTTTGGAGCTCGAAGAAGGCCTTTGGATTAATGATGTGTTCGGAACCTCATGAAGGTCAGGAAGTGTGACACAACAGCCCTTAGGTTCCATACTCCTATCATCCAGTCCAATTCACAACCAGGTCAGAACCATCCGCCCAGTGCATACTCTTGCTTCTTTGAAGTGATAGAACTATGTGTATGGAATTTTTCAGCTCTCCCCAGATAAAACCGATGAACTATCAAGGTGTCTGCTCTTCTGGTAGCTCGTCCTTGTGGAGACAGGTATTCCCTTCTAAGGTCAGGTACTCTCTATCTTTACAACCGAATGGGGAAGAAGTTTAGAAGAAGGGGAAAAGAAGTGAGAATGGACCAGTGTAGTCTCCATTCCCTTGTGAGATCGGTTAGTGTAACCGATTCTTCACCAAGAAGCATGCTTTTTCTAAAGCTCAAATTTTTATGGAATTTTGGTTGTCAGCTTCTTTGGGCATTTTCTTTGACTTTGCATAGCTTCTGCATTCTTGCTTATGCCGTGGTGGATATAATATCTTTTGTTCCACCCATTTTTTGGGGTCTTGGGAAAAGTTGCGCCGCAAACCATTCCTCATCCGAAGCATTGTCTCAATCCATATCCAATCTTTAGATATCATTGTTACCAAAATAAGTGAGTTAGAGTACTGGTGTCGGTAATCCCAAAGAATGGTTACTGAGCCACCCTTGATGAAGCGACCTTGCATCGTCCTGACTTAGACTCAAAAAAATTTCGCCAGCCCGTCTAGGTTGAGCTAAGTGCTAGGTGTGAGGTTTTCAATCAAGTCATTGTCTCAAGAGTCTTACGAGTTATATGAAGGGTTCTATTTGGGCACATTCAATTGACTCACGAACATGATCTTATGGAACCTAAAGAGTTAAGTCAATGTGACCTTAAATATCTCCACTTCCAGTCCTCAATGGGTTCCTCTGAAATTAAGTGTATTATGGTCTATTCCAAGCTCCAATATTCTGACTTTCTTTAGACTTGTTCAATTGTATTTATTATTCATAAAAATGTGAATGATGTGCAAAATGCAAAGAATTATTTTTCTGATGCAATTTTCTGCTTTTGATTTTTTATGGATTTTTGAAAAAGGTTTTGCATAATTTTATGCAATTTTTGAAAAGGTTTTTGCAAATGTTTTGAAATTTTTTATTTTGCAAATTTTTAGGCTTTTTCAAAACAAAAGATTTTTTTGAAAAGAAGTAGGTACAGATATTTACACGGGAGTGCTTCTTGTTATTTACAAGAGTTGAGTTTTAGGAATTTACAGGTTTGCATATACATTGTTTTGTAAAGAGTTTTTATTTGGTTGAGTTATGTACATAGTTCTCAAAATAATTAAAAAAATATCTTGAAAACTTTATTTTTGCAAACTAATTTGACAAATATTTTTTACAAACATATACAAATTTTGAAAATCATTTTGCAAAGATTTGTCAAACAACTTATATAGATTTTTCAAAAAAATTTGCAACCATTTTCCAAATCATTTGCAAATAAATTTCAAAACATTGTTTCACACAAAGAAAAGAAATTTTTACAAACAAAATAATTTTACAAAGATTGAAAATATTTTACAGAATATTTTCCAAACAGATTTCAAAAGATTTTTCAAAGAGATTTTCAAACCATTTTTTAAACATTTTGCAAAAATATTTTACCCAATTTATTAATCGGTATATTTTTAATGAATTTTATACAAGTATTTTATTTACACTTAATTAATTGTATTTTATCATATTTATTAAAAATACAAAAGAACGAGTTATGGCTAAAGTATATACAAACTATATACGACCCCCATATACTTAGTTTGAGTTATGTCCCCATAGATCAAGGAGAAAAGGAGAAGACAACTTGTACTGAGTATAAAAAAGTCTATACTACAACGACTAAAGAATGAACGAATGAGAAGTTGCCTCCCCCCCAAACTTAGGATGAAAAAATCCTAAGTAGCAGACTGTACACAAGGCAGAGAGGGTCAAGGGTGGGAATGTATAAAATCATTGGCTCAATAAGTTTCCCCCTATACTTAGGGTAAAATATACCTAAGTATAGACAAAGTGTCAAGAGTTGAGGGGACAGGTGAGGGATCGGAAAATGAGCAACTCGGGGTGTACACCCCCGATACTTAGGACAAGGAACATCCCAAGTATAGCAAGGATGAAAGGGATGACACCTTTTTGGAAGAAAAAGAAAGATAAAAATGAAAGAAGAAAAGAAGAAAAAGAAATATCATTCAAAAATATCTTTGTTTTGCACTGTCTAGAACTGTGGAAGTGGTTGCTTTCAGCTCATCTTCATATACAACTTTAATTGAGTCAACGATAGATAGAAATGTATTATGTTCTAAGTAAGGCTTCAGTAGTTGTCCATTGACTACAAAGGGTTGTGTGTCACCTGACAATTTAGATATCATCGTGCTAGCATTGTCACACACATGTTTCACTATAAACGACCCAGTCCATTTGCTCTTCAATTTTCCTTAAAAGATTTAAAATTTTGCATCAAACAACCAAACCCTTTGACTTGGCTCGAAAGTCTTCCTGCGGATGTTCTTGTTATGCCATTTCTTGACCTTCTCCTAGTACATCAGGTTGTTGTCATATGCATAGCCTCTAAATTTGAGCAGTCTGTTCAGATCCTCTTTTTGATTCTTCCCAGCTTTCTTGGAGTCCAAATTGCAAACATTGATTGCACATAAGGATTTATAAATCAGTTCAACGGGAAAATGGCATGGATTTACATAGATAAGATGGTAGGGAGACTTTCCTAATGGTGACTTGTACGTTGTCCTGTAAGCCCAAAGAACTGAATCAAGTAGCTGAGACTAGTCTTGCGATCCAGACGCACAAGCTTCTGTAGAATTGTCTTTATCTCCATATTGGAGCATTCAGCTAGGCCATTAACCTACGGGTGGTAGGGAGAAGCGACACGATGTTCAATGCAAAATTCCTAAGTCAGCGTCTTCATATCTCTATTAATAAAGTGGCTACCACCATCTGATATAAGGATTTTTGGTATCATGAACCTTGAGATGATGTGATCTTTCAGAAATTTATAGATAGTACGATTGTCTACAGTCTAGGCTAGGATAGTCTCCACCCAATGACTCACATAGTCGACAGCAAGCAGAATGTATTTGTAACCTTGACTGTTCGGAAACGGGCCCATGAAGTCAATGCCCCAAGCATGTAATATGTCTGAAATATGGATGAACATCAGAGTCATTGTATCTCTCATTCCTATGGTACCGCCCATTTTCTGGCAGTCAATGCAATGCTTGACGTAATCTTCTGCATCTTTAAATAATGCTGGCCACCATAGGCCACTTTGAAGTACTTTTGATGTTGTTCTTTTGTGTGAATGGTGCCCTCCAAATTTACGATCATGACAATGTGCGAGGACATTTGGAACTTCCTCCTGAGGAATACACCAGTCTCTGTGATTAGCTATAAGTTCAGCTCATGAGATTAAGGCTTGAGATGTCTCGATAAGTGATCAGCCACCACATTCTTTACTCCAGGTTTATCTTGTATTTCTAGGTCAAACACCTGGAGGAGAAGGATCTACCTGATGAGACATGGTTTGGCATCCTTCTTCTACTGTAGGTATCGGATGGCCGAATGATATGTATAAACAATGACCTTCGACCCAAGGAGATGGGATCTGAACTTTTCCAAGGCAAAAACTACTGCTAGCAGCTCCTTCTCAGTGATTGTGTAATTCCTTTGAGCTTCATCAAGTGTTCGTCTAGCATAGTGAATAGCAAATGGAACGTTATATTTCCTCTATCCGAGTACAAACCCTATGGCATAATCTAACGCATCCATCATGATTTGAAGGGAAATGTCCAATAGGGAGGCTGCAAGACAGGGAGATGAGTGATGAGTTCTTTCAGATGATTGAAGGCAAGGAGCACACAATCATAGACAATAAAATCATTCTCCTTGCTCAAAAGTCAATCAACGATCGAGCCAACTTGCTGAAATCTTTGATCAACTATCGGTAGAAACCGACATGACCCAAAAATGACCAGATTTGTTTAATTGTTGTTGGTGGATCAAGTTTAGAAATCACCTCCACCTTGGTTGGGTCAACTTCCATGCCACGTTTATATACAACGTGATATTTATACAATATTTTGTCAATTAATTAATATTTTATGGGTTTTTGATTAAATCAAATAATTCTTTTTTTATAATATATATATAAATTTTCAATTTCTGATTTTCTGATTTTTAGTTTCTTTTTAATTTAAGAATATATAAAATATAAATAATATACATAAGTATATATAAGTATATATAAATATATATATATATGATATATAATATAAGTAGTATATAATAAAATATATGTAATATATATAAATAAAAAAATATCCCTAAGAATAGTCTTTTTTAATTTTTAAGGGATTTTAAAAATATATTAGGGTATTTATAGTAGTTGATAATATATTAATTATATATAGCTATATATAAGTAGATAATACAAGAAAGGGTATTATAATGATAATTATGGCTATAAATAATGAAATTTTACTAAATAAATATTTTTTGCATTTTTAGGTTTTTCCTATGTTTTTGTGATTTTATGAGTATTTTTGCTAATTTTTAGGTATTTTAAAGTACAAAATATACAAAATCAGGGACTTGTAAAATAGGCTGAATTGATTTGAGATTTAAAAATAGCAAAAAGATTCAAAATTTCTCCAAATCAATTTTATTATGTAGATAACTATATATATAAATATAGAATACAAACTATTTTTGGTGGTTTTTCAAAAATATTTTATAATTTTTAGAGTTAGCAAGGGTATACTAATTTTAAGAGTTCCTTTGATATTTTTGTGATTTTTGGTCTAGAGTGATAAGATAGGGTAATAAAATTAGGTAATTTTTTTGGAATTTTTAATTATAATTTTTTTATTTTCAAGGCCAATAAAGAGTAAAACAAGTTCTTTTTATTTTTAGTAAATAGAAAATACATATAAAATGCAAAATAAACTTTATGGTGTGAAAGAGCAACAAATCAGACACATAATCCTATTTTTACATGATTTTCGGAGTATGAATGATATTTATAATAAATAAATAAATATGCATAAAAATAATTAAGCTGACAGGGGTATTTTTGAATGGGTCCATATGCAAAAATACTATAAACTTTGAACTTAAACTTAATTTTTTTATACTAATTTACAATACACAAAACCAGGGGGTAACAAGCACAAAATACGCAGCTGATGACTCGTGTTTTGCAAGGGTCTAAAATAATATCATCATAGGAGCGGAGATATATTGTCATTGAGGCGACTACTAACAAAGCCTGAGGTCAATCAACAATCGAACTGCACAATGAATAAATCAATTAAAGCAAGCAAGTGTGAATCAAAATTTAGTATACCCTACAAATAGATGTATAGTGACAAGTAAAGTAAGGGTCTACACAAGAAACAACTGAGGATAGACAATCAAAAATTGGCCAAAAAACAATAAGTGATTTTGGGTAATTTTGGATTTTTAGATTTTTGTGGATTTTTATATTTCTATGGATTTTAATTATATATTTCTAATTGTTTTTAAAATTATATATTTTTTCTTTTTGTATTTTCTTATTTTTTTAATTTTTTTCCTTTTAAATCAGTAATATAAGAATATATAAGGCTATATATACAATATGAGGTAAAGCAATCATAAATATAACTAAAAATAACCAAAATATAGGAAATAAAATATTTTTGGATTTTAAATAAAATTTTACTATTTTTGTGATTTTTGGATAATTTTTGATAATTTGTATGTATTTTAAAGTCAAAAGTATCCCAAAGAGGGATTAAATAAATAGGTCGAATTGATTTGGAGATAAAAATAGCAAAAAGTATCCAAAATTTTTAAATCAATTTAAAAATATATTAAATAATATAAAGAAAAATTAAAAAAAGAAATGAATATAATTAGAGTTTTGGGGAATTTTTTATCTTTTTATAAAGGATTTTAGAGTTTTTTAATTTTTAGCCTTTTTTTAGGGATTTTTGTTCTGGAATTAGACGATACTAAATCAAACCAAGTACTTTTTGGGGAATTTTTCAAAAAGTTTTTAATATTTTTTTGATATTTTACAATTCAAATAGGGACAAAAGTTTATCCTTTTGATTTTTAATAAATATTAAAAGTGCTTAAAATGAAAATGCAAAAATATGGAGTAAAACTACGAGACCCCTTAGAGGTTCCAACCAAGGAGCACAGAGATACCAAAAATGCATAGTTTCCCCACCAAAAATGACCTCCCCAGTAGAAGAACACATTAGGTATTTACTTAACCCAAGCAAGCACTTAATCCTATTTTTTGAGAATTTTTGGAGCACGGATGATATTTTTAATAAATGAAAAACATGCACAAAAATTGTTGAACTAGCAAGGGTATTTCTGAAATTAAAAATAAAAACAAGGTTGATTCTGCAAATTACTTAAATTATTATAACCGATATTTAAAGTTACTAGACTGAAATGAAATACAAAAACCCACAAGGGGTTCTCTACAAAATCGCCACCTCACATGGGATCGCACGTAAGGTGACGTGGAGTGGACCAATATGCAATATAAATAAGCTAGAAGTTTCAGTGTAATTTTTTTAAAAATATAAAGCATTTAAAATAAATTACATGACCAAAAATAAAATAAACAAAAATGAGGCCTAAGTCAGCAAATTACCCCTACTAGTACGCAATCCAACAGGCGAGACCGCCCACTTATCCACGTGACAGTGATCGGGTGGTCGGTACCCCTTCAACGATGAAGCATTAAGATCAGATCGCTGCTCTATTCTGACGGTGCTGGAGTGGGATGATCCAACGGCAGTTGTAGGTTCTAGCGTAGACGCTCGATCGAACGGTGATGGAAGCCTCTGGAAGAACTCAGAAGAACATGGTGTTCTCCGAGATTTGATCATTGATCTTGGGCGTGATAAGGCTCCATTCTCTAAGAGGATGAGGGCTTTAGCTTCTTGTTGGGATTCCGCACCTGGAGGTTCCTTCAAAATGGCCAAAGTGTTCATGAGTAGCTCAGACGAGCCCTCTAACTTGGGAGCCTTCTTCTGTCTTTGAGCACACCTGCAAATAGGTATTTTCTCTTAATTCATGCATGGAAATGGTGAGAAACAAAAATCAGAGCTCCAACGAGCTCCTGTAAGCGAGATGATGTGAAATGGGTCGAGATGGCGGTCTCTGACGAATGGCGGCGAAGGGAGATCAGATCTCTGGATCTGTGTGAGATCCGGGTGGATAAATGAGCGTGGGGCGTTAGAAGGTGATGAGAAAGATGATGGAGGTGAGAAGCGAGGCGAAGCAAGGCTGGAATGGTCAGAATACGACGGTGAAGTCGGAACTCCATCGTATAAAGATGTTGGATTTTACGCTAAATAGAATGAAATTAAAACAAATAAAAGATTGATCTAGACTATTGCTAACCTAAGAAACAAGAAGGACTAAGAAGATAGAAGCTTACCGGACTAGGTTCGCCTGGAGTGGAGCTTCAACGAAGCACGGCGGCGAGCAACGAACCACCTCGATTCCATATCGAATCACGTCGAGGAAGTATCCTGGAGAATGATGTTGTCACCAGTGTTCAATTTAGGGTTTAGGTTCGAGCGGAGAATGGTGGAAGAGGGATTGAATCTGAATGGGGTCTTGAGGCGATACTGTATAGGAGGCGACCTTTGACCAAGAAGATCTCTCGAATCCTTAGATCAAAGCCTAAGGAATCAAGTGTATGTGTGTGTACGTTTAACGAACGAGGATCAAAAGTCTAGAAGACATCGAGCTCAAAACATGCATGGATCTAGTGTTGTGCGGCCAAGAAATGGAGGGGAACGTGGTTTCTGACAACCTCGAGATGAGATCAGGCAGTTGACCTCGAGTCAATCAACGGGGTCTCTTGATTGGGCCATGTAAGCCCACTACAGAACAAAATAAGAGAATAACGGATAAATAATGATAAATAAAATAGTAAACAAATTAATTAAATAAAAAATATAAAATAAAAATGTTTATTATTTTATGCAGTATTTTAGAATTATTTTTAATTATTTTTATGAGTTATTTTATTACGAGTTACTTTTTACAAGTTTATAGGTATAATTGCCTATGTTTTGTGTATTTCATATTTTATTATTTTATTATTTTTATTTATCAATTTATATATTTATAACTTTTTTTATATACATAAATATATTTTTGTTGTATTTTTCTGACATTATTGTACACTTAAATAAATATAGGTATATAATATATGTGTAGAAGTATAGGTATTCCATCTATGTATTTATATAGATTATTTTATTTTGTATTTCTAATAATTTTATTCTATTCTAAATATGTACATATATTATAAATAATATTTACAAAATTATAAAATTATAAAAAAAATAAAGAATAATTAAAATGAATATTTTATTTAGGTAAACTATATAATAGGGGTCCAAAATCTAACTTTCACACCTTAACTCCAAATTGAATGAAACCACCTTCATTAAATAGCTTATTAAAAGTTACATGCAATTAAAGGTGATTTTGTACATTTTGAGTTCATATAGAGAAGATATGGATCTGAGAAGTTTGGGTTTTGGCATTTTACCTAGAGTATAAAATGTACACTGTATATTATTTTTGTATGAAATCAATTTTGTATATTTCTGTATATTATTATCTACAACTTTCATGTACAAAGTTTTTTTATTTGAGGTATAAATAATCAAAAATAAAATAGGTCCCAAAAATGAATTATTGATGAATAAATGAATGGGAATTTATTGGATTTTTTGCCCTTGTCTCTCCTTACTTTATTCCTTGTTGACAGAGTCATCAAGATGCCTAGGTCTCAGGGTTTAAGGTCATAAAATACCTTTGGCATTTTATTCTTTTTCTTTTCTTTTCTTTATTCTTTTATTTTAACTTTAAACAATGCATTTTATACAGTACTTATATAATAATTAATGAATGTTAATTTGTACAAAATAATATTATTTACATGCATTTAGCTAGGGTTTAAAGGCCAAGATGAAATAATAAATGTGATGAAATCGAGATTCATCACCCCCTATACTTGTCTTTGCTAGTCCCTAGCAAACACTTATGCCTATAAGTGCAAAAGAGAAAATAAAGAAAAGAAAAAGAAAGAACTTGGAATAATGGTCGACTTTTAAACTTGTCTTAACAAAATCAAAGTTTGGAGCTCGAAGAAGGCCTTTGGATTAATGATGTGTTCGGAACCTCATGAAGGTCAGGAAGTGTGACACAACAGCCCTTAGGTTCCATACTCCTATCATCCAGTCCAATTCACAACCAGGTCAGAACCATCCGCCCAGTGCATACTCTTGCTTCTTTGAAGTGATAGAACTATGTGTATGGAATTTTTCAGCTCTCCCCAGATAAAACCGATGAACTATCAAGGTGTCTGCTCTTCTGGTAGCTCGTCCTTGTGGAGACAGGTATTCCCTTCTAAGGTCAGGTACTCTCTATCTTTACAACCGAATGGGGAAGAAGTTTAGAAGAAGGGGAAAAGAAGTGAGAATGGACCAGTGTAGTCTCCATTCCCTTGTGAGATCGGTTAGTGTAACCGATTCTTCACCAAGAAGCATGCTTTTTCTAAAGCTCAAATTTTTATGGAATTTTGGTTGTCAGCTTCTTTGGGCATTTTCTTTGACTTTGCATAGCTTCTGCATTCTTGCTTATGCCGTGGTGGATATAATATCTTTTGTTCCACCCATTTTTTGGGGTCTTGGGAAAAGTTGCGCCGCAAACCATTCCTCATCCGAAGCATTGTCTCAATCCATATCCAATCTTTAGATATCATTGTTACCAAAATAAGTGAGTTAGAGTACTGGTGTCGGTAATCCCAAAGAATGGTTACTGAGCCACCCTTGATGAAGCGACCTTGCATCGTCCTGACTTAGACTCAAAAAAATTTCGCCAGCCCGTCTAGGTTGAGCTAAGTGCTAGGTGTGAGGTTTTCAATCAAGTCATTGTCTCAAGAGTCTTACGAGTTATATGAAGGGTTCTATTTGGGCACATTCAATTGACTCACGAACATGATCTTATGGAACCTAAAGAGTTAAGTCAATGTGACCTTAAATATCTCCACTTCCAGTCCTCAATGGGTTCCTCTGAAATTAAGTGTATTATGGTCTATTCCAAGCTCCAATATTCTGACTTTCTTTAGACTTGTTCAATTGTATTTATTATTCATAAAAATGTGAATGATGTGCAAAATGCAAAGAATTATTTTTCTGATGCAATTTTCTGCTTTTGATTTTTTATGGATTTTTGAAAAAGGTTTTGCATAATTTTATGCAATTTTTGAAAAGGTTTTTGCAAATGTTTTGAAATTTTTTATTTTGCAAATTTTTAGGCTTTTTCAAAACAAAAGATTTTTTTGAAAAGAAGTAGGTACAGATATTTACACGGGAGTGCTTCTTGTTATTTACAAGAGTTGAGTTTTAGGAATTTACAGGTTTGCATATACATTGTTTTGTAAAGAGTTTTTATTTGGTTGAGTTATGTACATAGTTCTCAAAATAATTAAAAAAATATCTTGAAAACTTTATTTTTGCAAACTAATTTGACAAATATTTTTTACAAACATATACAAATTTTGAAAATCATTTTGCAAAGATTTGTCAAACAACTTATATAGATTTTTCAAAAAAATTTGCAACCATTTTCCAAATCATTTGCAAATAAATTTCAAAACATTGTTTCACACAAAGAAAAGAAATTTTTACAAACAAAATAATTTTACAAAGATTGAAAATATTTTACAGAATATTTTCCAAACAGATTTCAAAAGATTTTTCAAAGAGATTTTCAAACCATTTTTTAAACATTTTGCAAAAATATTTTACCCAATTTATTAATCGGTATATTTTTAATGAATTTTATACAAGTATTTTATTTACACTTAATTAATTGTATTTTATCATATTTATTAAAAATACAAAAGAACGAGTTATGGCTAAAGTATATACAAACTATATACGACCCCCATATACTTAGTTTGAGTTATGTCCCCATAGATCAAGGAGAAAAGGAGAAGACAACTTGTACTGAGTATAAAAAAGTCTATACTACAACGACTAAAGAATGAACGAATGAGAAGTTGCCTCCCCCCCAAACTTAGGATGAAAAAATCCTAAGTAGCAGACTGTACACAAGGCAGAGAGGGTCAAGGGTGGGAATGTATAAAATCATTGGCTCAATAAGTTTCCCCCTATACTTAGGGTAAAATATACCTAAGTATAGACAAAGTGTCAAGAGTTGAGGGGACAGGTGAGGGATCGGAAAATGAGCAACTCGGGGTGTACACCCCCGATACTTAGGACAAGGAACATCCCAAGTATAGCAAGGATGAAAGGGATGACACCTTTTTGGAAGAAAAAGAAAGATAAAAATGAAAGAAGAAAAGAAGAAAAAGAAATATCATTCAAAAATATCTTTGTTTTGCACTGTCTAGAACTGTGGAAGTGGTTGCTTTCAGCTCATCTTCATATACAACTTTAATTGAGTCAACGATAGATAGAAATGTATTATGTTCTAAGTAAGGCTTCAGTAGTTGTCCATTGACTACAAAGGGTTGTGTGTCACCTGACAATTTAGATATCATCGTGCTAGCATTGTCACACACATGTTTCACTATAAACGACCCAGTCCATTTGCTCTTCAATTTTCCTTAAAAGATTTAAAATTTTGCATCAAACAACCAAACCCTTTGACTTGGCTCGAAAGTCTTCCTGCGGATGTTCTTGTTATGCCATTTCTTGACCTTCTCCTAGTACATCAGGTTGTTGTCATATGCATAGCCTCTAAATTTGAGCAGTCTGTTCAGATCCTCTTTTTGATTCTTCCCAGCTTTCTTGGAGTCCAAATTGCAAACATTGATTGCACATAAGGATTTATAAATCAGTTCAACGGGAAAATGGCATGGATTTACATAGATAAGATGGTAGGGAGACTTTCCTAATGGTGACTTGTACGTTGTCCTGTAAGCCCAAAGAACTGAATCAAGTAGCTGAGACTAGTCTTGCGATCCAGACGCACAAGCTTCTGTAGAATTGTCTTTATCTCCATATTGGAGCATTCAGCTAGGCCATTAACCTACGGGTGGTAGGGAGAAGCGACACGATGTTCAATGCAAAATTCCTAAGTCAGCGTCTTCATATCTCTATTAATAAAGTGGCTACCACCATCTGATATAAGGATTTTTGGTATCATGAACCTTGAGATGATGTGATCTTTCAGAAATTTATAGATAGTACGATTGTCTACAGTCTAGGCTAGGATAGTCTCCACCCAATGACTCACATAGTCGACAGCAAGCAGAATGTATTTGTAACCTTGACTGTTCGGAAACGGGCCCATGAAGTCAATGCCCCAAGCATGTAATATGTCTGAAATATGGATGAACATCAGAGTCATTGTATCTCTCATTCCTATGGTACCGCCCATTTTCTGGCAGTCAATGCAATGCTTGACGTAATCTTCTGCATCTTTAAATAATGCTGGCCACCATAGGCCACTTTGAAGTACTTTTGATGTTGTTCTTTTGTGTGAATGGTGCCCTCCAAATTTACGATCATGACAATGTGCGAGGACATTTGGAACTTCCTCCTGAGGAATACACCAGTCTCTGTGATTAGCTATAAGTTCAGCTCATGAGATTAAGGCTTGAGATGTCTCGATAAGTGATCAGCCACCACATTCTTTACTCCAGGTTTATCTTGTATTTCTAGGTCAAACACCTGGAGGAGAAGGATCTACCTGATGAGACATGGTTTGGCATCCTTCTTCTACTGTAGGTATCGGATGGCCGAATGATATGTATAAACAATGACCTTCGACCCAAGGAGATGGGATCTGAACTTTTCCAAGGCAAAAACTACTGCTAGCAGCTCCTTCTCAGTGATTGTGTAATTCCTTTGAGCTTCATCAAGTGTTCGTCTAGCATAGTGAATAGCAAATGGAACGTTATATTTCCTCTATCCGAGTACAAACCCTATGGCATAATCTAACGCATCCATCATGATTTGAAGGGAAATGTCCAATAGGGAGGCTGCAAGACAGGGAGATGAGTGATGAGTTCTTTCAGATGATTGAAGGCAAGGAGCACACAATCATAGACAATAAAATCATTCTCCTTGCTCAAAAGTCAATCAACGATCGAGCCAACTTGCTGAAATCTTTGATCAACTATCGGTAGAAACCGACATGACCCAAAAATGACCAGATTTGTTTAATTGTTGTTGGTGGATCAAGTTTAGAAATCACCTCCACCTTGGTTGGGTCAACTTCCATGCCACGTTTATATACAACGTGACCCGACACAATTCCTTCAGTCACCATAAAGTTGCTCTTCTCCCACGAGAACATTAGATTGACTTCACAACACCTCCGTAGAACTCGGTTTATATAGTTAAGACATTGATCAAATGAATCCACATAGATCGAAAAATCATCCACAAAACCTCCAGAAAACTTCCCACCATGTCAGTGAATATTACAAGCATACACCTCTGAAATGTGGATGTAGCATTGCATAGCCCAAACGGCATCCGTCTGAAGGTGCACGTCTCAAATGGACAGGTGAATGTGCTCTTCTCTTGGTCTTCAGGAGCTATAGCAACTTGATTGTAGCTAGAGTACTCGTTCAAGAAGTAAAAATATTCCTTCACGGCTAGTCTCTTAAGAATCTGGTCAATGAAGGGTAGTGGGAAGTGTTCTTTCTTGGTGGTGATGTTCAATCTACTATAATCAACGCACACTCACCAAGAAGTGGATATTATGGTTGGTATCTCCTCTCCTTTTTAATTCTTCACAGTAGTGATCCTTGATTTCTTAGGGACGACGTGCAAGGGACTCACCCATTTAGAGTCATAGATGGGATAGATGAATCCTGCCTCACACCATTTCTAAATCTCTTTCATGACAACCTCCTGAAGGTTCGGATTCAGTCTTCTTTGAAATTTGCGAGAGGGTTTGTTGTCTTCCTCAAGGAAAATGTGATGTGAGAAAAGTGAAGAATTGATCCCATGGAGATCTGAGATTTTCCAACCTATCGCCTTGCGGTTACGTTCAAGAACCTCCATCAAACGGGATTCTTGGTCTGTGATCAGGTGTGCATTGATAATGACTGGGTACATATTTGGCTCACCTGCAAGGAAGGCACGCTTCATGTTAGAGAGCAATGGTTTCAGCTCGGGCAGAGTGGGAGATACTTATGGTGACTTTAGAAATGACAATAGGTGGTTGTTCTTTCAACTGTTCAATGTCCACATTTGACTGTTCAGGCTAACCAATCAGATCCATATTATTGCAGAATTCATCAATGATCGGATCTTGGTCTTGTGAGCTCATTGTCCTCACAGAAAGTTCTTCAAACTCATTGGGCACATCAACACAAATCTCATCCTCATCGATAGAGGCAAATTCAACTACATTGTCCACTCCTTCCTCAGAACTAAGGAATTTGTGGATCTCAATTTCATTCATGAAAAGATTTGTATCTTGGATTTCAAGTAAAAAGTCACAGTCTTTAGAATGGTTGATCACCCCCACACCCACTGTAGATGCTCCTTCTGTAAGCTCAGAATCAGACACGGTCTCTAACTTGACTTTGTTATCGCTGGAGCTGAATGTGATCTCTCTAGTGTCATAGTTCACTATTGCTTCGCCAGTTCAGAGGAACGGCCGAACAAGGATAATAGGTGCATGGAGCAAAGGTGTGGAGATGTCTGTGTCCAACATGACAAAGTCAACAGGGAACCGAATCCCTTGAATAGTTACTATCACGTCCTCCAATAGATCTCTAGGCCGTTTGGCTAATTTGTGTGTGAACTGCATAATCATCTTGGTGGGCTTGAGCGGACCTTACCCGAATTCAGTGAGTAGTGAGGCTGGCATCAAATTGACAGAAGACTCGTTGTCGAGTAATGTTCTTTCAAATTCTTGGGCGAACATATGGTAACAAATGAGTGGTGCTCCCTTGTCCATTTTTTTATCCGGGAGATTGCTGATGGCAATGACTGTGGCTATGGTGAGAATGTGCTTTTCAAACTTGCCACCTTGACTTCTTAGATTATAGGGGCAAGGTCGATGCCTAGTTGTACATGCATCTTTTAATCCTTTCTTCACAACAGGCATGTACTCAAGAGCTTTCATGAGAGGCATGTTCAAGACCAAATTCTGAATAATTTCCACAATTGCGGGATCAAACAAAGCATTTTTCAATTTTTTGATTTTTTGTGTTTTTTCATTGCTTCTAGAAAAGGAATATTTATAGTACCATTCAAAATTGTGTATGTATCATTGTTTACAGGTTGATGTGGTGAATGTACAAAATCATCTACAAGTTGTGGACAAAAAATGGCCGGCTCGCCTTCAAGGACTGGCTTCGGGTCTACTGCTGCAGGCGTCTCCTGAGCTGGCTGATCTCTACCGAGGCTGGTGTTGTTATCGTCTTTTTGTATTTTCGAATTTTCTCAATTTTTTTGGCTTTTTGGTTCTGGTGTTGCAAAAATGGGGCTTGACCCTTCTGCTGGTTGGGTTGACGACTCATCGTTAGATGCAATATTCATCCCTTTTGCTGTTGTCGATGGATGGAGTGTCCTACCGCTCTTGAGAGTAATAGAATTAGATAAAAATCAATTAAGATCACATGAATCTGGTTTGACACTACCGGCTACCTACTCCTTGCGATGGAAGTTGTTTGGGTTTGCCTCGACCTGAGCAAGTATGACAGTCTTTGCAGTTGTCAGGTCGTCGATCTTCTGGCTTATCTCAACCATGTTTTTGAATAGCTGAGCTAGACAGACCAAGGTCAGGTTAACCGGCATAACCTCAGAAGAGTCAACATATATAGGACTCTGGTACTGCGGGGAAGGTTGTTGTTGGTAACTCTGATAAAACTGATGATGAGGAGGAGGAAATGAAGAGTACTGTGAGTACCAAGGAGGACCGGAGTACTGGTGATGGTATTAAGAAGTTGGTTGCTACTGATGGTAACCCTGACTGCAGTAACCAGGCTGCTGAGGACCTTCTTGATAATTCTGCCTCCAGGTGTTGATGTGGTACGGAGGCAACTGCTGCTGAGAGGGCTGGTAGCGTCTTCCACCCTACTAGTGCTGGTGATAGGAATTGTTGCCCATGTTCTGACCATGGGGTTGTCCCTGAGGATGGGTCAATTGTGCCTCATTGTTCCAGACACCATTTACTTTTGAATCTGTGGCGGTGGTGGGAAGAACTGCTCGGGATAGGCTGGTTGCGACTCTGGTTGATAGACAACCATTTGTGTCTGGGACTGGGGGGCTACTCCTACACATGCATGTAATACACATGATAGACGAGTTGGGGCAGCGGGAGACTCGGTTGAGAAGATTGTGTCGGTATTGGCTCCTTCTACTCAGTGGAAGTTTCAGTAGTGGCAGATAAGGAATTACGGGCATTAGCACTTAATGCCCGAACGAGTTGCTCCAACTGTTGAGAAATCGAATCAAGCTTCTCCAATCCATGGGTCCTCTTCTCGATGACTACAAGTTTGTCGAGGTCTTTAGACCTCTTCTCAAAGATATTGACCTTACACATGTGGCTCCCAATGATGCTCAGATTGGAGCTCTCATCCCTATGCTCTACATGAGAATCCATGTTGATTGGCTTGTGGTGGGTTATGGGCCTCTTCATGTATGTACGGGATTTGAGCGGCTTCTCCTTCAGCCATCTCCTCAAAAATATCCCATACGACATCCTCATCTTTGTTAAAATACGAAGCACCACAAGCGGTATCTACTAGCTTTTGTCTCTCAAGTGTCAGTCCACCAAAGAAGTGTTGAACCAGACTAGTCTTTGGGATTTCCTAGTGGGAACACTTCTCCTGCAGATCTTTAAATCTCTCCCACGCTTCATGTATTGTCTCATGGAGCTGTTGGATGAAGCTGGAGATGTAGGCATGCATCTAGTTCAAGCAGCTGAGAGGATAGAATTTGTGAAGAAATATAGATTTTAACTCGTCCCAGTTCATCACTACCTTCCCCAAATAATCGACCCAATACAGGGCCTTGTCTTGAAGGCTGAAAGGAAAGGCAGTCATCTTTATTACCCTAGAGGGATATTGGGGTAGTATGATGTGATACATATGCGCTCGAACTGTTGTAGGTGGATATATAGTTCTTCAGTCATGTTCTCATTGAAGGTCAGGAGCAGAGACATGAATCAGCTCGAAGTGGGCATGGATGGGTGGAATCTGAATCCACTATGTGATATGGCCAGCCCCAAGTTTGTAAGTTGGCTTCAATGTGGGCTTGGGCCATGGTGGTCTTGCCTTTCCACCTTCATTATGGGTTCTACCTACTGACATGTAGTCTTCTATCTCATCATTGTTCGGATCTTCATTTTCTCTTTGAAACCCTCCTCTCCTGGCATCTCTCTCGCCAGCCCTCATCCTCAAGTCAGTTGCATGTCTTATAAAGCAGACTAGGCTAATCCTTGATTGGTAAACTGTTGCTGGAAGGCTTGGATTGATGCAAAGAGGTGTTTGTTGACTTCATTTTGCGTGGTTAATTGCTCGTACCCTTGATCTTCCTACTTGGCTTGTTGGGGTTGCAGTCCCTTTCCTCTTCCAATGGGAGCCATTTCTGGTTCTGGCTGAAAGTCTAGCTCTTGATCGAGTTGATGATATGCATGACGGAATAAACCTTGAGCAGTCTCTATCTAAGCACCAAATGCTGAGAGAAGTATGGTATTAAGGTCAATCCCAGATAGTTGTGAATGGAGCATAGAATATTGACTAAAATCAATCTCCATCCACAAGGGAATGGTTCGAGGACAAGAGTAATCCTGATTTATTTGAAGAGGAAGTGCTAGCTCGGGTTGTGAGTCCATACTGAATAGCGCATTTATTGGAGAAGGGGAAGTATTGAAAGAAGAAAGGATTGAGGAGTCCAAGGAGAAGTTCGCAAGGTCTGAACTGATTTTGTGGAGATCGCCCTCTCATTATTGAAGATGTCAGCGACACAGAATCGATGTGGGTATCAGTGGAATCTCGATTAAATCATCTGTGGGATGACATCTTGAGATGGTCAAAAGGACATAGATGATGAATGAAGTGCATGGAGATGAACAAGAAATAAAAGGAGTATAAAATAGTAGAATGACTCAAAGTGAGCGGGGGTCAAAAGAGAATGAAACAAAAGAAGGAAAGCAAAATGGCACAAGTGTGCGATATTTTTTATCTTGACCTTAATAGAACTAAGAAATCAAACCTTAAAGCAACAGATTCACCAACTCAACCTGTGAAGCTCCAAGAGTTCGTCCATTTTATCTTTTCAGTTTTAGGGTTATTGATTCAGGCAAAAATTATCACAAGTCCTTAAATGACTAGCCTTAGAGGAGAGCATGTACTTCAGGGATGAGTCTCCCCATACTTCTTCCACCTCCTATATACCATGTGATCTGCACTCGTTAAGGTCCTCAACCTCGTGCTTGGGTGGCTACTCAGCCAAAGAAATAGAGAGAGGAAGCTGATAATGGCAAACCTAAATACTTCGGACCAAGCTCACAACGGAATCATCTGTGAATGTGCTAGACCCTACTCGGGCATGGACCGATGAGACAGACACCCCTGTAAGGGTGTGGCCTAAGCTCGGTACTTCAGACCAAGTCAGATGCTCTACACAAGAAACATTGTGCTCGACAAGGCCCTACTTGGTCACGTACGATAGGAGCGTCGGTACTTCGCCGATCCCAAGTGATTGATAAGGTAGGCACAAATCAGGTTTTTGGCTCTATTCCTAATGGGTCATGCCTCACTCTGTCTGGAAGGTACCTGGATACAATGTGGGTTTTGCTCGGCCAATGCAATGAGCCAAATTAATCAATTTTATTTAGGTCAAGTATTTTTAGCAGTACCTTTTTAATTTTTTTTTGTGTGTTATCATTTGCTTTGAGTAGATTCAATACAAGTGCGTAACATTTTTGTAGATTTTCTTTTTATCCAGTTTATCAAAATCAGAGGGATAAGGCAGAAATGCAATGCAAGTTGAAAAACAATGATGAATGCTGAGTCAGGAGACTCATAGTGATTCCCATCTCTCTCCATGTGGGATGCAAGGCAGAAATTTTTAAACCTAGTCCATATGTAAATGCAACGATGAATCACCCTAGAAAAGAATATTCTATTAACGTGAAGAACCATATGCTAATTACTCAGAACTGAGACTAAAATTCCTGTCTTCGATGCCACTCGATGCACACCACAGTGGGTCTTGCAAGCACTGTATGCAACCTTCTCGGCACGCGGTCTCAAATCCAAATAATCAGCAGTTAATTTGACTAAGTCCAAGCACGAATCTATAGGTACATGCAATGTAATTAGGGCTTTGGATCTTAATCTATCGAGCAAGCAAATCCTAGAACTAGGGGCTAATTCACAGAAAACAAAGAAAATTAAGGTGGAAAACTCAAAATAAGAGAAAAAACGAAAATAAGGTGGTAGAAATCACTGAAAACAGGATGAGCCCTCAAGTGAACAAATACTTGGAAATTGGACCAGAGTGTCCAAAGTCCAATGTACATGTATTATTACAATTTAATTAAGTAAAAATAAATCACTCTCTCTCCCTCAAAAATAAAAACAAAGGTCCTATGCTAATGCTCCTTCTCTCTCCCTCTTGCTCTATCCTCTTGGTCCACAAGTAGAAGGACCAAGTCTCCTCAACGCAGGTGCTCCAGCCACCTAGCGGTTATTGTCGTCTTGAAGTCCCTCGCAATAAAAATCAAAGAGAATATATTAGCACATGTAAGCAAGCATATCAAATAAGAGAGAAAATAAATAAATAGAAAAATAAATAAAGAAAATGACCCAAAATTCTATCCTATATGTTGCTCCCCGACAACGGCGCCATTTAACGACTCGTGTATTGCAAGGGTCTAAAATAATATCCTCATGGAAGCGAAGATATATTGTCACTGAGGTGATCGCCAACAAAGCTCGAGGTCAATCAACAATCAACCCACACAATGAATAAATCAAGCAAAGCAAGCAGGTGTGAATCAAAATTTATTATATCCTACAAATAGATGTATAGTGGCAAGTAAAGTAGGGGTCTAACACAGGAAACAACTGAGCCTAGACAATAAAAAATTGACCAAAAAATAATAAGTGATTTTGGGTATTTTTGGATTTTTAGATTTTTGTGCATTTTTAATTTTTTATATATTTTATGGATTTTAAATGTTATATATTTTTAAATTGTTTTTAATTTTATACTTTTTATTTCTTTTTTGAATTTTCTTATTTTTAGTTTCTTTTTTTAAATAAGTAATATAAGAATATATAAGGCTATATATACAACATAAGGTAAAGCAATTATAAATATAACTAAAAAAACCAAATACGTGAAATAAAATATTTTTGGATTTTAAATAATTTTTTCCTATTTTTGTGATTTTTTGGATAACTTTTGCTAATTTTATGTACTTTAAAGTCAAAAGTATCCCAAAACATGGATTAAATAAATAGGTCGAATTGATTTGGAGAAGAAATATAGTAAAAAGTGTCCAAAATTTTCCAAATCAATTTCAATATATAATAAATAATATAAATAAAATTAGAAAATAGAAATGAATATTTTTGGAGTTTTTGGAATTTTTTATATTTTTATAAAAGAATTTAGATCTTTTTAATTTTTAGTCTTTTTTTAGGGTTTTTTGCTCTGGAGTTAGAAAAAACTAAATAAACTAAATATATTTTTGGGGAATTTTCGAAATGTCTTTATATATTTTTGATACGGGGAATACGTATATGTTGTGACGAAGGTGGTTAACGTACACAACTCACACCTTAATCCGCCAATGTCTCAGTTGAACCTTTTATCCCTCTTTTGACCTCATCTGAGAATATAGACCAAACATAGTGATTTTTACAAAGATAAAAACATTCTTTTTTTATTTATGATAAATATTAAAAGTGTCTAAAATGAAAAGGTAAAAATATGGCATCTACAAGAAAGCATGCACTTAATCCTGTTTTTTGAGAATTTTTGGAGCACGGATGATACTTTTAATAAGTAGAAAACATGCACAAAAATTATTGAACTGACAAGGGTATTTCTGCAATTAAAAATAAACACAAGGTTAATTCTAAAAATTACCCAAATTATTATAACTGATATTTAAAGTAACTGGACTAAAGAAAAATACAAAAACCCATGAGGGGTTCCCTACAAAATCGCCACCTCACGTGGGACCGCACGTGAGGTGACGGGACTGGACCAATATGCAATATAAATAAACGACATGGATTTCAATGCAAATTTTCCAAAAATATAAAGCATTTAAAATAGGTTACAGGACCAAAAATAAAATAAACAAAAATGGGGGCTAAGTCTGCAAATTAACCCCCCCCCCCCCTTGTGTGTGATCCAACGGATGAGAGACGCCCACTCATCCACGTGGCAACGATCGAGCTGTCGGTGCCCCTTCGATGATGGAGCAGTGAGATTAGATCTCAACACTAACCTGACGGTGCTGGAGTGGGATGATTCGACGACAGATATAGGTTCTGGTATGGACACTCGATCGAACAATAACAGAAGCCTCTGGAAGAACTCGGAAGAACACGATGTTCTCCGAGCTTTCAACGTTGATCCTGAGTACGATAAGGCTCCATTCTCCAAGTGGATGATGGCTTTAGCTTCCTGCTAAGATTCCACATCTGGAAGTTCCTTTAAAATGGCCAAAGTGTTCACGAGTAGCTCATACGAGCCCTCTAATATGGGAGCCTTCTTCTATCTTTGAGCATACCTGCAAATAGCTATTTTCTCTCTGTTTCCTGCAGGGAAATGGTGAGCAACAAAAAGCAGAGCTCTGGGGAGCTCTTGGAAGCGAGATGAGGTGAAATGGGTCGAGATGGCGGTCTCTAATGAATGGCGATAGAGGGAGACCGGATCTCGAGATCTGTACAAGATCTAGGTGGATAATTAAGCGTGGGCCATTTAGAAGGTGATTAGAAAGATGGTGGAAGTGAGAAGCGGGGCAGAGCATGGTTGGAATGGTCAAAATACGACGGTGGAGTCGGAACTTTGTCATACAAAGATGTTGGATTTTACGCTAAATAGAACGGAATTAAAACAAATAAAAGATAGATCTAGACTATTGCTAACATGAGAAACAAGAAAGAATAAGAAGATAAAAGCTTACCAGATGAGGTTCGTCAGGAGTGGATCTCCGGGAAGCATAGCAGTGAGTAGTGAACCACCTCGATTTGACACCGAATCATGCCGAGGAAGTATCCTAGAGAACGTTGTTGTCACCAGTGTTCGATATAGGGTTTAGGTTCGGGCGAAGAACAATGGAAGAGGGATAGAATCTGAATGGGGGATCGTGGCAATACTATATATGAGGCAACATTTGACCAAGAAGATCTCTCGAATCCGTGGACCAAAGCCTAAGAAATCAAGTGCGCGTGTAAGTTCAAGGAATGAGGATCAAAAGTCCAAAAGATGTCGAGCTCACAAAATGCACGGATCGGGTATTTTGTAGCTAAGAAATTGAGGGGAACATGGTTTCTGACAACCTCTAGCTGAGGACAGGCACTTGACCTCAGGTTAACCAATGGGGTCTTCTGATTGGGCCACGAAGGCCCACTACAGGGCAACACAGGAGAATAAATGATAAATAATTATAAATAAAATGGTAAATGAATTTATTAAATAAAACATATAAATAAAAAATATTTATTATTTTATTTAGTATTTTAATATGATTTTTTATTTTTATGAATAATTTTCTTACAAGTTACTTTTTACAAGTATGTTTATAGGTATAATTACTTGTGTTTTGTGTATTTTATTTTGTATTTATGATTTTATTATTTTATTTTCTCAATGTATATATTTATAACTTATTTTATATACATAAATATATTTTTGTTGTATTTTTTTGATGTTATTTGTACACTTAAATAAATATAGGTATATAATATATAGGTATAGCTATAGGTATTTCATCTGTGTATTTATATAGACTATTTTATTTTTATGTTTTCTTAATGGTTTTTTCTATTCTAAATATGTACATATATTATAAATAATATTTGAAAAATTATAAAAATATAAAATTATAAAAATAATAAAGAATAAATAAAATGAATATTTTATTCAGGTAAACAATACAATAGGGGTCCAGAACCTAACTTTCACACCTTAACTCCAAATTGAATGAGACCAATTCATTATGTAGATTATTAAAAGTTATATACAATTAAAGATGATTGTGGTACATTTTGAGTTCATATGGAGAAGATATAGGTCTAGGAAGTTTGGATTTTTGGCTTTTTATTCAAAGTATAAGATGCGCACTGTATATTATTTTTGTATGAAATTAATTTTGTATATTTTATATATATTATTATCTACAACTTTCATGTACAAAGTTACTTTATTTGAGGTATACATAATAGAAAATAAAATAGATCCTAAAAATGAATTATTGATGAATAAATGAATGGGAATTTGTTGGATTTGTGGCCCTTATTTTTTCGTACTTTATTCCTTGTCGTCCCGGACATTAAGATGCCTAGGTCTCGGGGGTCAGGGTCAAAAATACCTTTGACATTTTGTTCCTTTTCTTTTCTTTATTCTTTTATTTTGGCTTTAAATAATGTATTCTATACAGTATTTATACAATAATTAACTAATGTTAATTTGTGCAAAATAATGTTATTTACATGCATTTAGCTAGGGTTTAAAGTCCAAAATGAAAGAATAATGGTGATGAAATGGAGATTCATCACTAGCTCACGTGGGGAGCCACGCAGGCTGAGCTGGTAGGGGTCGCACTTGCAATTACGAAGAGTTACAGAGTTCAGATGCAAATGTTCCAATTAGTTTTACACGTACTAGGATATTTACAAGATTAACTATTAAATATAAAAAGGTAGAGGATGGACCTTATAATTGTACACCTAACACCCGAGGATCTAACCGTCTGCTACCCGCCACGTAGACGATCATGCAGTAATGAGAAGGCAGTGCTTCATCTTGATTGAGTGGTGGTGATTAGACCTGGGCGTCGAGGCGAATCCGATGGCCCTGAGGTATGAAGGAAGAACATGCAAGAATAGGGTGTTTCCCTTACTTCTATCGGTGAATGCTCCATTCTCTAAGCTCCTTTTCGTACGTTGATGGTGGGTACATCTCACTGCTACACCTCCGCACGTGCTTGTGGTCTCTGATGGGGTCAAGGCAGCATGGAGGATGATATGGAGTCTTCTATATCTCTAGGTGACCTGGAGCTTCGTCTAGGTACTTCAACTGCAGCATAAGGGTCCGTAAACCTCAAGACCTGCACCAAAACATTCCCTCGACTCAAGGGCTTCTCCTCGGACATTGGATAAAACTGAAGTAGTGAAATCAGTGGATGGCGAAGAGCTTCAGTCGGCAGTGGAGGAAGAAGCTCGAGTTCCCATATCCATGATGGATCTGGGTTGAATGAATGGTGGAAATTGCTAAGAACTCGAAGGAGGAATATGGGAATGGAGTGAGAGTACAATCGATCACCAATGAATTTGGCTTGGAGATCAAGATCCAAGTCAAATTGGGGATTACAAAATTACACCAACATTACCTAACTAAAGATGAAATTAAATACATAAATCAAAACCTACAGCCTAACCTTACCTAGAATTGCAGAAGAAGGGGCCTCCAGTCGGCAGAGGGCCGACGAAGAAGAACCTCCGGTGAGCTTTGCCGAAGATGGATGCATCACCTCCGCCCAAACTTCTCCTCACTGCAAACCCGCTACCAAGTTGTTGTTGTCACCATCATTAATGGTTTAACAGGGATCTAAGGGGTCGAAGGTCTAGGAAGAGGTATCAAACCTCAAAAAGAAGATGAGGGACGATTTTTATAGAGTGGTGGACGGCTGATTTCGAGGCTCGATTACGTGAGATCGAGCGAGGGTTGGTGAGGATGAAGAGGTCGACGTGGGATATGGGGGTTGATCAAAAGTGGGGAGCTCAAGGCAAAGGAAGGAGTGGAGGAAGCATGATAATTAAGATAATGAGGACCTCCTGTGAGCTCTGACAAAACTCATAACCTAGGGAGGGCAGTTGATCAGAGTCAACAATTGAAGCAACTTGGTTGGTCCACATGGACCAACCAGGAAAAAGATAATCCAAAAATACTTATAAATTCGATAATAATTAATAAATAAATTTATTTATTTTAGATTATTAAATAAAAAAATGTTTTTAATTTTATATAGTATTTATACATTAATTTATGAGGTTATTTATTAGAGGTTAATATTTACATGTATAATTACAGGTAAATATACTTGTATTTTTTATTTATTTTTAAATTGTTATTATATATTTTATTTATATATACTGTATTTTATATCTTTTTGATTTATTTAACTACATCTTTAGGTATTTTTGTTATATTGTTATAAGTTTATGTGTACACTTAATTAATTATACATGTATACATTATAGGTACATATAGGTATACTTTATCTATGCATTGAAGTATATGATTGATTTTTGTTTTATTTTGATAGTTTTAATTTATTTTAATTATGTATATGTGTTTTAAAAATATTGCAATTTTATAAAAATAATTCAATTTGAAAATACAGAGAATAAATATATTAAATAAATTATACATGTATATTGCACAATATGGGCCCAAAACCTAAATTTTGCATCTTAACTCCAAATTATATGAAACCACCTTCATTAAATAGCTTATTAAAAGTTATATACAATTAAAGGTGATTTTATCTATTTTTATACATTATAGAGAAGATACGGGTCTAGAAAGTTTTCTTTGTGGCTTTTTATTTTGTGTGTTCTGGGTACACTGTGCATTATTTTTTAGTGAGATAAACTTTGTATTTTTAACTACAACATTCATGTTGAGGGTTTTCTTTTTTAGGTGTAAAAAAATTAAATAAAATTGGTACCAAAATTCAATTATAGATGAATTAAAATTAGAGTTTTATGTATGATTTTTTGTGTATCTTTGCGCAGTTTTTCTACCCTATCTCTCCCTACTTAATTCCTTATCGACAAGTCATCATAATGATTGGGTATCGGGGTCTAGTGTCACTCAACACCTATGGTATTTCTTTTCTTTTCTTTTCTTCCTTTATTATTTATTTTTGGAATTAAACACAATAAAAGTACAATATATTATATAATATTGTGTACACTTTATCAAGTGTTTGTTTTGACAAATTAATGATATATACATGCATTTAGCTAGGGATTTAAGGCCAAAGTGAAAAGAATAAAGGTGATGAAATGCGGATTCATTAGCCCTAACTCTAGTCTCTAATACAAGGATAAGGGTAGTAGGTTAATAGAAGATCCAATATCTAGGAGAGTGTGTGCAAATACAATGTCATCAAGATGACTCACCACATAATGTTTACCCATATCTCTCTTCTTTATCGGCAGTTGTTGATTCTTGATGCAATAAGTAGTTGCAATTGTTAAGACACGAGTCTTTACTTGACTTCTCAGTTTCTTCATGCTTACCCTAGTAGGTGTGCATCTCACCTTAAGGTACTTTTGAAATGTAGGAATAGTTGCCACATACTTGTCAAATGGCACCTTAACCATGACGTTTTCATTACAAAACCATGCCATTTATGGGTTATCTTTTTGAATCTTCTTAATGATGCACTTTCATGTCATTAGAGTACGAGGGGAAGGGATTGAATGATGAGAAGAAGAAGATGATGATGAATCAAAATCATACACTGAAACATACTTCTTTTTATTCAAAAAAATAGAGTTATTCATACATGAATCTTTTTGACATAACTTGGAATTTAAATTACTATTGTCTACTATAGGTTGGGGAATGTATGCTGCTGGCACATCCTCCTCAAATGAAGGTACAAGGTCCTCTGACGATGCTGAATAAACATCTCCATCATGTTGTATCTATGTGTTTTTCATCCTCTCTCTGATCTCGGGTGAACTCCTCATGTGCTGATGAAGGGTTGATGTGTCTAACGATGCATGTCTTCTTCATCCTTTAAGGCCTCCTAAGGTAGAGCCTCAGAGAAGTCCTCCTCCATATCCCGTGCCCGATCAGGTATGACCACGATCCTTTCGCTCCTGAGTGACATATGATTAACATTACCAAATGAAAGAATCTCACGCTTAGATTAAGATGAATATGAGTAATATACTTGATCATAATGATGCTACTGTGTCTTGTTCATGCTATTGGGGTTAGCCTGAACCTGAGCGGGAATGGATGTTGATGGCACAGATCGCTCGTCCTGCCATTGAGATAAGACGTTGATGTCAACTTGCATATCATGAATCTCACTCCTGAAAGTACAAAGCTCCTCGAGAATCTGCTGCTGGATATCTGTCGGACCTGATGAAGAAGATGTTGTTGTGAACCAATGTGCTGCCTAGATTGTCCCTGTTGGAAAGAATAAAAATGTGAAGACCGGCCCTACTGGCCATGATATTTTCGTTGCTGCTGTGTGGGGTTCTGAAAAGAGAGGCCATGTAGAATGATGGATATTTTTGTGGATGCATGTATTGTTGCCTCCGTTGTTGGGAATGGTAGGCTCCAAGGCTCAGCTATGCAAGAAGAGGTATAGGAGAGAAACTGGTGTTGTAGAAAGCAGGGGGACACTGATAAGGCTGATGGTTACTGATGACATGGATCTGAAGAGGGTCTAAAATGGTATCCTCATGAAGTGCAAAGATACAATGTCGCTGAGGCAACCGCTCACTAGATCCAAAACTGATCAACAATTATCCCACACAATGTGTAGAAAAATCAATGCAAGCAAGTGTGAATCAAAATTTATTATACCCTACAATAAAATGTATAGTGGACAAGTATAGTAGGTGTCGAACACAGGGAGAACGTGGGATAGACAACAAAATTGGCTAAAAAGATAATGAATGGACTTGGGATTTTTAGAGATTTCATTTAATTTTGTGGGTTTTTAATTATTTATGAATTTTTGTTTTATAATTTTCTTTCTTTTAGAACTTTTAATTTCTTTTTATATTTCCTGATTTTTAGTTTTATATTAATAAATTAATAATAATATAAGTATATGTAGATATATATATATATCTATTAAATTTATAACTATACCTATAAGTATTAAAAAATCACAAAAATGTTTTGGCTTTTTATATTTTTCTCTATTTTTGATATTTTTCTCATACTTTTTGCTAATTTTTTGTATTTTTAATTGAAATAATTAGGCATAACAGTGAGTAAGATAAATGGGCTGAATTGTTTTGGAATTCAAAAATAGCTAAAATTTCAAAATTTTCTA
Source organism: Ottelia alismoides (assembly GCA_037367405.1). Classification (NCBI taxonomy): domain Eukaryota; kingdom Viridiplantae; phylum Streptophyta; class Magnoliopsida; order Alismatales; family Hydrocharitaceae; genus Ottelia; species Ottelia alismoides. The sequence goes on from JAZKJV010002838.1 coordinate 302,806, forward strand.
AAACTATTTTTAATATATAATAAATATATTAGATAAAATCTATAAATAGAAATAAATATTTTTGGAATTTTCTAGAATTTTGATAATTTTTATGAGGATTTTGGAGCATTTTCATTTTTAGTGTTTTTCTTTTTTTCTACTTTTAGGGATTTTTGGTCTTTAGCTGCAAGATAAGCTAAATAAACACAATCTAATTTTTTGGAATTTTTCAAAACATATTAATAATTTTTTTTATTTTTAAATGCAAATAGGGATAAATAGCTAAGTTTTTATTTTTAATATATAGAAAAAACCATTAAATATGTAAACAAAAATATATGTAATAGGTAGATATCATTATATATGGGAATTTTCTACAAATATTTAGAGGCCTGGAGCTATTTTTAACAAAATAAAATCCAAAAAAAAGAAAATACAATCTACCAGTTATATTTATGTAAATATTTAAAGTTCTTATACCAAAGCCGAACACCTCAGAAAATATTAGAGTCAAAATTGCAATTTCTCTAAAATATATACAATAATATATGCATGAAGGGGTATTTCTGTAATTAATACAAAAACTAGTGGGCCATATGTAATTTTTCCAGAAAATACTACACTAATTTGCAAAAATAAGGACTAAAATAAAATAAATTAAACCTAGGAGATTAGGTGCAAAATACTCAAACCCCTTAGGCGCACAGTCATGTGAGGTGACGTGGATTGGACCTAAATGCAAATATGTAGAGCACAAGAGGTGAAATGCAAATATTACAAAACTTTTTATGCTACAGATAAATGTTTGAATACTAAAAATAAAATACAAAATTTGTAAGGGTATCGAAAAAAATTACCCCTATGAGCGGGATCCAACGGCTAATGATCTTCACTTAACACGTAGCATGCATCCAATGGCCGATAATGATTCGGTTGCTATGACTGAGACTAGATCCCATATAGGGATCCAATGGTGGAGATACTGCAGATCCGACTACTCTTGTACACTTGGGCATCCTGCCTCGATCGAACGGCTAAGGAGTCACTTGGAAGAACAAGTGATGAACTGAGCACTGCGTCGCTTCGATCACCTCTACTGCTCACTTTCAAACACCTGGGAGGCTCGCAACTAGTGCAAAACGGAGTTGATGTTCCTCCACAGCTGTTGGATGTTGATGAATCCATTATTCTCACTCTTTATTCTTTTATTTTAGCTCTTCTTTTTGGCAAAACACCCTGTAAATACCTGTAAATACAATGATTTAGATTTCTGCATGCTCTCTCTAATAATGCATATTTAGCATGTATTTTGCAAAAATAAAAGAATAAAGGAAAAAAAAGAATGATGTATTTTAGAATAACTACATAGTGACCCAAACCCTAGGAGAAGGTCAAAACTTGACCTAATCGCAAAAGAAAATAAGTAGAGAGAGATAGGGCTCACTATGGATTGTACATGTCCTCTATACTTGTACATATTATTTATCTATTTATTTTTTCATAAAACCAAATTATTTTATTCTTTTACACCCTTGTATATAGATTTAATAATATTATAAATATAAAATAAAAATCAGAAAAATAAAATAAAATCATCAAACCTTTCTACAAAATACACATACATATATTGCATTCACTATTTATTTCACGCCCGTAAATAATTTGTAAAAATAAAATAAAAATCATTTTATACTCCTAAAATCATTTTGTAAATTAATAAATTTGAAATTAAATAATTTTTGTAAAAATAATAAAATAAAAATACATGTACATAATACATAGGTATATTATACATGTATATAATATTATATATTGTATATACATTATAAAAATAATTAAAAATCATAGAAAAATAGTTTGTAAAATAATAAACATTTTTCAGTTTATACATTTCTTGATTTAACTCCATTTACTATTTTTTATCCTATTTTCTTTGAATTTTGTAAATCCTGAATTCGAATTGGTCCACAATGGAATGTTGACCTCGATCAACACCTTCTCCTCGGTCGGATCGTCTCGATTCTGAACGCCGGGGCCCTTTTCTCCCCATCTCCTCAATCATACCGAATCTCCATTCGTCTCGATCTGTACGAACGATTATGCTCCGAACATCCAAGACCCTCGCGGATCCCTAAGCGTAGCCGGATCTGCCTAAGGTTTTGAGCTCTTCGTCTATCTTTCCAAACCCTTAGCCATGCCTATAAAATGCCTCTTCTGGCTCCTGCACTCGGGAGCTCGTTCCTCGCGCCACCACAGACCTCTGATCTACTTCAGGAAGGTGACAGCTTCCCAAAGGTACCCTTGGAGCGTTGTTTGCCGGTTTGCTTGAGCGAAGCTCGTCGCGATGCCGGAAAGCTACCGCGAGAGGCCTCCTCGGCCATCCACACCTGAGTTGAGGCCATAACCCCCCTCCTCCGCTTTGTTTGGGACTACTAAGCTCATCAGAATCTTCAGGTAGCTCTTTCATCCCCTCGCATTTCCATTTCACTTCCATATTTCCATTTCACGTCGTCGCCGTCACCTTTGCTCCGACTAGCTAGTCGGAGCCCCGCTATCCACTCCCATCTGCTCAGATCAGATTCTCGACTCACCACGCACCTTCCCGTACAACCTGGTCCTCCTAATGATCTTCCACCTGATTGAGATGAGGCGCAGATCTCTTTCCCCTGCCTACGCCGGAGATCGAACTCGCACACCACCCTGCTTCCCTTGTTCTTTTGCTTAAATAATTCCTGCCAGAGCTCCGTCTCTGAGCATAGGACCCTTTTGCAGGTACTTACGTGCACCTGGAACCATTTTGGACTCTCAGCTGCTCAGGAGGAGCAGCTCCAGGTGAGCAGCCACCGCCATGCTCATCTGGTCGTCATCGCCTCCATCGGAGCCCCTCGTTTGACGTGGACCACTTCCATGTTCCTGTCGGAGTCCTCAGATCTTTCATTGGAGCGTCGGATCCCCTCCGATGCTCGGTTGAAAGTCACTGGAGGTGAGTTCTTGCAGACTCTCTCTCATCTATCGGATGAGACATGCCTCTGTCAGATAGCATCTCGGCCGCCCGACCATGCAACCTTTTGGCCATTGGATCAGAGCATCTGATGCATCTACCACGCACGTTCAAGACATTTCCTGCATCGTCAGATCCTGCAGCTGCGGTTGATCAGAGTCGTACGCCATCATCAGCTCCGCGTACGCCACGTGCCCCTGCCTTGGGTATATTTCCTTCGTGCCCTCTCATGTTTTTGCTTTAATATTTAGTCCATTAAATAAATGTTGTAGTTTAGTACAATTACAGTTTGGACCTTATAGTTTATAGTATTTGCATTTTAGTCCCTCTGAGTCTGAAGCACGTGTGTGCTCACGTGATTTCTAGGTTATTTGTAGTTTACGTCCTGAGATTTTATAGTGTTGCTGAATGAATGTTATGTTTCTAACATTTATGCCCCTGTGCATACAGTATTGAGCATGTGTGTGAATTGAGGGGACTTTTAGCAGAAGCACCTTTGGACTTTTATTGCATGTTATTTATTTGGTCCATAAACTTAAATTAATTATGAATATGTAAATGTGAATTGTGCTTAATTACATGCTTTGTTTTGAATTTAATAAATATTAAATTAAATCGAAAAATTACATAAAATTACCATTGGCTTCTGCTAGTGTGTAATATTTACTGTAATTTTGTTGGGTTGATTTATTTGCATTTTTTATTTTAAAAAATTCAAAAACCCTTAAAAATGTCCCTATTTTCCTTATAAAATCCTAAAAAATGAAAAAAAAATGCTTTAAAATCCCATAAAAATTTACATGTGTGCTTTTTATTGTGTTTTAACTTTTATAGTAATTTTGTTTGCAATTTCACTCTAAAAACCCTAAAAATTAGAAAACAACCAAAAACTTATAAAAAAATATATAAAATCAAAGAAAAATCCCAAAAAAATTCATTTTCAGTCCCTGTTTGTAGCCTTTTATTTCTATTTTATCATAAAATTGCTATCCAGGACTTTATGAATATTTTAAATATTTTTAATTTGTAATTTAGTCTTGGTTGTGCACTGTTTTGAGTTTTGAGCCTTATATGATTTTTATAAAATCACAAAAACATTTGAAAAATCTAGAAAAATTTCCAAAAAATACTTTAAAACCTAGAAAACCCAAAAATATTTTTATTCTAATTTTATGACTATTTTTGGTTATTTAGAAAAATCCAAAAAAGATTGTTGTGTGGCTTTCTTTTATTTTTGTTGTTTTGTTTTCTTATCAAAAATTAATAATCTAAAGATTTAAAAACCACTAAAAAATGTTTTATTTTTGGAAATTTTACTACTTTGTATTCTTCTCGTGCTCATTGTGTTTGACCCTGGTGGTTATACCAGGTATATAAAATAGCAAACCGCTTACATGCTTGATTGATTTATTTCTCTTTCTTAAGTGGTTTTTATTTTCTCCTTGAGCTGACCAATTGATTGGGGTCACAACGACCTCTGTTTTACTTTGTACTTTGCCCTAATTGGTGAGTCGCTCACCAGATGTCTTAAAGACATCCAAGACTGACCGAGGAGGTCCTGGAGGAGCGAGGTGCTTGGGAGGACTTTCTGGGTTCAAAACTCCTGAATGGGTCTTTTTTTCCTATAGGGTTATCAAAATAGGCCAAAACTGAAGCCTTCTGAGGCTTTAGGTGGTGGGATGTAGCGGAAATGGCTCGGGACGAGGTGCTCTGGCATACGGCAGAGGAGCACCAAAATCCAAATCCAAAGAGGATATGTATGATTGAAGATGCATGGGGCGAAGAGCAGCATGTGGGGAAAGAAATAGAGATGATTCAGAGTCGAGAGAATGGTCAGAACAGGTGGGAACAAAGAGTGGAGGTTCGCAAAAGCTCGTCTCCATCGAACTTCGAATAGAATTTTTAGCAAAATGGAATGAATTAACTACTTGCCTAATATTACACCTAGGAATCAAAAATGCAAAGAGAAGGAAGGAAACAAGTGGCATAGCAGTCTGACAATGCAGACCTAACGAGGTCAGAGGGTTGACCGGGGTCAACTCCGATCGGGCTCCCATTGGGCCATGTGGCCTTCGAAATAAAATATTAAATGATTTTGTTTAATTTAGGTTAAATCTTGAAAAATATTTATTTTTTGATATAGTTTTTATTATGATTTTTATTTATTTTTATGAATTAAGTTTATTATAGGTTACTTTTTACAAGTATATTTATAGGTATATTTTCCTATATAATGTGTATTTTATTTTTATTTTGTGTTTTGGATTTTATTATTTTATATACATAATTTATATAATTATAACTAATTTAAGTCCACATAAATATATTTTTATTATATTTTTTTGAGTTTGCTTGTACACTTAACTAAATACATATATTGTATAGGTCTATATATGGTGTATTTATCTATGTATTTTTGTATATTATTTCATTTTATTTCTTATGGTTTTATTGTATTCTAAATATGAATATTTTGAGGCTTTTATATATTTTTAAATTACAAAATAATATGACTTATTTATCTAGTCATTATTTTTTACTATTTTTTAATTTAAAAATACCCAAAAATAGCAAAACACTTGAAAAACAAAATATATTAAAAAAATATAAAAAGGACAAAAATATTATTCTACATTTTTTGTTATTTTTAGGTGTATTCATAATTATATTATCTTATATTGTATATATAGTTATATATAAACCTTTATTATATATTAAAAAAGAAACTAAAAATCAACAAATCATAAAAAGAAATTAATAATAAAACTAAAAATCAAAAAAAATATAAATAAAAAATAATTATTTTATTTTATTTTATTTAAAACCCACAAATTAATTCATCGATTAATTGATTGAGTGAATATTATACAAAATACACATTATTATTTATTCATTATTTATTTATAAATAATAATTCTTGCTACCACGTATTGCTCCCTGTGTCTGATACTCTACCATACTTACACCTATACACATTTATAGTAGAGTCGTAATAAATTTTAACTCACGTACATTTATCGCTCAAATGTTCTGTGGGCTGATTGTTGATCAAAGGGACACCTGGTCATGCTGTGATTGTTGATCGTGTTCGATTAGCAGACTGGTGCAAAAAAATCACCCTCTATCAATGACCTGGAGGACTTGAGGACATATTTCCTTCACAAGTATTATCATCTCAGTCATCTCAATCTCATGCGATCGGAGATCGATAGCATTTCTCAGGGACCTGGAGCTCCTTATCTGGTTCATTTGGTCCTCAGATGGACCTTCCAGTTGTTGTTCATGCAAGAAAAGAATGGTGAAATGAAGGCAAAGAAAGCTGGGCTATTATTGGTGAAAATCGAAGTGGAAATGGCAAGGGGTGATGAGGTCCGGCGATGGTGATGGAGAGGACCACGACGATCCAAATCTGAGGGGATCTGGGTGAGCTGGTTGGTTGTGGAGGTGGAGAAATGACTAGGGAAGCAACGGGGTGACCAGTGGTGGTCAAAAAAGTAATGTACGGTGAAGACAATGGTGGTCGGAGCTCGAGAGCTCTGACGAAGATGAACGGCCTAAATCTAATCTAAAATAGCAGATAAAACATCAAATAAAATGCACAAAACTAAATACGAGAAAGAAAATTGCCTAGAAAAGCTGGAAATAATGCCTCGAATGGCCAGAGGTTGCGGGGCAGACCTTGACGACGGAGCTCATTAGAAATGGGTGGGAAACTGACTCCTCACCGCTCCTCCTCGCTACGAAGCGTGGGGAACTCCTATGTCACGAAGAACTCAACCATGATGCACTCCGAGGAGCTGAAGATGGGGAAAAGTGGAACCAACCCCAAAATTGGGGGGAAGGAGGTGGTTATATACAATGGTGGTTGGGAGATTTTCGAGGGAAGGTGGTGTACGGAGGAAGAGGGGATGGTGATGGATGACAAGTTAACGAGGATCGTAAAGGATCAAGGAGCAGAAATGGTGAAGGGCTCGAAGGTGAAGGAGTGGTGGCTAAGTCACGAAAATAGGGAGATGATGGGTAGGTTGTGATGTCTGACAGAAGTCAGAAGGGGAGAGAGGACAGTTGACCTGGGGTCAACTGTCGAGAGGCTCTAGTTGGTCCACATGGACCAGCCAGAAAAGGAAGAATAAAACTATTTTTAAATTTGATTATAATTAATAAATGAATTAATTAAATAAAATTTATTTATTATTTTATGTAGTATTTTAATATGAATTTTATTTAATTTTATGGACTAATTTATTACAAGTTATTATTTATAAGTATAACTACCTATATTGTATATTTTATTTTATTTTGTATTTTATTTTATTATTTTGTATACATAATGATATTTATAACTTATTTAAATGCATTAACTATATTTTTATTGCATTTTTTGAGTTTATTTGTATACTTAATTAAATATAGGTATAAATTATATAGGTATATGTATAGTATATTCATCTATGTATTTTATAAAATTTATTTATTTTAGTATATTTTTAATGGTTTTATTTTATTTTAATTATGTACATATAATATACATAACATTTACAAAAAATATAAAATAATGAAAATATAAAGAATAAAGAAAATGAATATTTTATTTAGATATATTGTACAATAGGGGCCCAAACCTAACTTTTGCATCTTAACTTCAAATTAAGTGAAACCACCTTCATTAAATAGCTAATAAAAAGTTATATACAATTAAAGTGCTTTTGATTCATTTTGATTCATATGGAGAAGATATGGGTCTAGGAAGTTTGGGTTTTGGCTTTTTATTCTGAGTATAGAAGGTACAATTTGTATTATTTTTAGATGAAATCAATTTTGTATTTATATATATATTTTTATCTACAACTTTGAGATATAAATAATAAATAATTAAATGGGCCCCAAAAATGCATTGTTAAAGAATGAATAATTAGGGTTTTATTGTGTTTTTAACCCTTATCTCCCCCTACTTTAATCCTTGTCGACCCAATCATCATGATGCCTAGGTCTTGGGGTGTAGAGTCATAAAATACCTTTGGTATTTTATTTCTTTTCTTCATTTATTATTTTATTTTGGCATTAATTATAGTGTTTTATACAACATTTATTAAATAAATGATGAATGTTAATTCATGAAAAATAATGCTATTTACATGCATTTGACTTGGGATTTAAGGCCAAAATTAAAAAATAAAGGTGATAAAATGGAGATTCATCAGTCATCACCACCTTCCCCGTATGGTTTATCTAGTAGAGAGCTTCGCCCTGAAGGCTGAAGGGAAAGGAGGCCATCTTGACTACGCCCAACGAGGTGTTGGGGTATGAGTTTTGATGTAGATGTGACCAAACTGTTGTAGATGGATATAAGGAAAGTCAATTTGAATTCCCATGGACGCTAGGGAGGAGCGAAATGAGCTGCGGATTTAGTTCAAAATGTCTATGGATTAGTGGCATTTGGATCCACTCATTGATGCGGCCGGCCCCATGGTTGTATGCTTGCTTGAGTGTTGGCTTGGGTTGGCCCCCTCTCTCCTTCATCCCTGCCTCTAGGAGGTTCATGCATCATCTCTTTCCTCATATTCACCTCCTCCTTAAGGTATCTCCCTCTCTTCGGATCTCCTCCTTAGTTCATTCAACATTTCTTGGAAGGTGACATGTACAAGTGCTTGGTTGGTCAGCTGTTGTTGAATTTCTTGAATGGAAGCTAGTAAGTGATTATTGACTTCATTCTGACTTGTCGCATGATCCTGATTATGCTCGTTGTTTGGAAGCTATGGTCCCTTCCCTCTCCCTAATGGAGCCATCTCCGATTCTATCTGTGACTGTGTGGGCTCAACATCGAGGTCAAGATCTGCAATGAGAAATATGTCCCGATTAGCATGTATACAAGCACCAGATTGAGAAAATAATTCAGAATTAGGGTCAATTCTGAATCTTATTAGGGATGGAGAAGAGTATGGAGTGAAATCAATCTCCATCCAAAAGGGGCAGAACTCAGGAAGAGAGTTCTCTCAGTCTGGGAGAGGAAGAAGTAGCTAGGAGTCCTGAGGGTGGTTCACGGAGTCTAAACCATGGAATTGGGAACCACCCTGAATTATTGGAGATGATGGACTGAGGAGTCGATGTGGGCGTCGACGGAGTCTTGACTAAGTCATCCTGGAGTCCTCATCTCGAAACAATAGAGAAGATCGAGTTGGAAGAAGGATATGGTGATGAACGAGAAACAAAAGGAGTGGAAAACAACAGAAGTCTCACGATGAGCGGGGGTCAAAGAGGAAGTGAGAAGAGAAGGATGGCAAAAATGTGCGGGAGCACGTGACTTTGATCCTTGATCCTAGTCTAAACAAACAGACACCAACAAAATGGATTCATCGACTCAATCCAATGTCAAGTCGTGAGAGTTCAACTTTTTTTATCTTTTCAATTTTAGACTTGTGAATTCAGGCAAAATATTGTCGCGGGTCCTTAAGTGACTAGCCCTAGAGGAGAGCATCTACCGTCAGGAAGAGTCTCCCCATACTTGTTCCACCTCCTGTGTATCATGTGATATGTGTTCTTTAAGGTCCTCAACCTCGTGCATGGGTGGCTACTCATCCAAAGAAAAGAGAGAGGAAGCCGATAGGCGAAACCATTACTTCAGACTAAGCCCGCAATGGTATCACCTGTGAACGTGCAAGGTCCTACTCGGATGCGAGATGATGAGACAGACACACCCGTAAGGGTGTGGCCTAAGATCAATACTTCAGACCAAGTTGGTGTTTCACACAAGGTCGGAACACCGTCGTCGACAAGGCCCTACTCGTCTATGTATGATAGAAGCGCTAATAATTCTCCAGTCCAGGTGATTGTTGAGGCATCCACAGATCGAGTTTTTGGCTCTATTCCTTAAGGGTAGTGCCTTGCTATCACGGCCCCAATTCCGGATCGTCGGATCCTCCCATAACTGGATCTGGTTACTCAGCAATAATTTATTCAGCAATCATAACTAATATTCAGAAACAGACTACAATTAAAAATACTCAGAAGGAAGTATTTCAATACTTTTCCATTCACAAAATAAAGTTTAAATGATACATTGTCCCACTATAACCATTTACATGTACATCAACTGGAAAGGAAATACACAAAAAGATATACCTTATGGAGTAAAGCTATTGTGGTTAGCTGGATTATTAAAGTCCTTGTGATGGTTCACCGGCACATGTTGGGTTTTCCATCATAGGATAACAATTACCAAATGCTAAGTAACGAAGAAGAGAAAAGAAAACAGATGTGAAATTTTTCAAAAATTGTTATCACAAAAAGTTTCATTCATTCTCATTAGTTTAAGTCATATTCCTTTCTATTCCATGTCAGGGATTAATCTAGGCGAACCCCACCATTCATGGACTCCGAAGCTGTGGACACTTCGGGATTTGAGATTACGTTGATCGGGTGAGCTTATGTCGCCGCACGTTGCCTCAACCAATCCTCCAATACTACCTTGACAATTTTCCTTTTCTTTTATTACCTAGGGGTTCAAACGCTCTGTCTGGTAAACAATGGAGCACATCGTCCTCGAAGATCCGTTTGCTTAAAACCTCATGCTAACATTTAATAGCATAACCCAGTGGCTTTAAGTACATGTTATCGTGACCCAGATGCTATTGAACCACCCGTACCTCCACATGGCACGACCACATCTTTTGTCGTTCAACCTGAATATATTGGCACCTGGTACCACATGTTGCAAATCATTCATTCCATATGCAATTATCATAACAGGACAATCGTGTACCACCTAGGTAGGGCAACACCAATATGGGTTCCTTCCGACAAACCTACAGGTTGCATACCTGACATGTAGTTCTACTCTAAATCATTCTGAACGTAAGACACGATCCTTTTAAGGATTCAACTTAATACACATCAATTCCCATGATGTAATTCTTTCGTTAAGTCTTCGATTTGCATAATCATCAACATTGAGTATAGCCTCATATATCTATTAATTCATATATTTATAAACTCATATTTGTGCTCATTTAACATCCAAACCATAACTTTTCAAGCCACTACAGCAATGCAATGCTTAGACCTAATTTTAGTTGAAATCACAAAGCAACTTTTCATATTTTCTCAAAAATACCCAAATTAGGGTTCTTCGTAACAAGGAGCATAAAATCAGAAATCTAAATGATCTCGTATGTAAATTCAATAGTAAAAGGAAGGATTCTGTTACCTAATCGAGCTCTCTCTTGCGTATGTAGTGCTTTATCGCGATTCTTTTTCAGAAAGGATGATTTATGGCTCCTGAAATGATCGAGTTTCATTTTCGTATCAAAAACGCTAAGAATGTGTCAAGAATGCTAAGAATGAACGAAGATCACGAAGAACGTGAAGAACACATGAAGAACGTGAAGAACATGAAGAACATATTTTTCTCTTGAAATTTCAGCAAAGCTTCCCCATACGGGGTAATATTTCTAGGAAAATTTCAGCAGAGTTTCCCCTTATATCACAACATTTTTAAAAAAATGGAAAGAATTTCCTCTATAAAATCACCGAGAGGGAAACAACAACGAATCTGAAAGAATATAATCAAATTTCAAGAGATGGAGAATCGGTAGATACCATACGTCTTAGGTGGGTGAAGGTGTGATGAATCGCAGGGTTCACTGACGTGCATAGCCGCTCGCATCTAAGTAGGGTATTACACATATTTCTCCATCAAAACAACTATAAAAGTGGAATCAAAAGAATAGAATCATAAGTGATGGAGAATCGGTAGACACCACGCATCTTAGGTAAGTGAAAATGTGGTGAATCACAGGGTTCACTGACGTCCATATCCGCCCGCACCAAAGTAGGGTGTTACACAGATTTCTCCTCGAACTACAACAGAAAATGAGTCAGAAAAGGAAGATGAATTGAAACTAAGCTGGAAAAAGAAGATGAATCGAAAACCTAACTCAAGTTAGAGATTACTTACGAAGCCAACTAGGAGAGGATCGTATCTTCCTCCTCCTCATCCTCCTGGCAGCTCTTCGCTAGCGCTCTTTCCCTGCCTCCCTCTCCTCCTCCCAACCTCTCAAACCTAGCCCTCAGGGTAGTGGTGGTAGTGGAAATCGTAGAGAATGAATGGGTATGGGGGTATTTATAGGCTCCAGAATACCAATAACCATGGCTAGTAAACCATGGTTTAGACCTTAACCGCAGTTAGTGGCCCATGGTTTTGGCCAAGTCTTATATAACACTTAAGGCTTAAGTTATAACTTTTCAGAAGATTCTAGATTAATTAATGATGCTTAATTAACGCTAATTGTGATTAACTTTCACTAATTGTGATTTAACTTTCGCAGCTCATGCTTAACTTTTTGCTAACCATTGATTAGTGTTCGCTAATGGTCATTAACGGTCTTTAATATGTCATTAGTTTCTTAAATCATGTTTAATTAATATTAATGATGGTCATTACGGGTTAATGACATATTAAGCCTCCTTACTTCTCTTTCTTCCGAGAATCATAACAATTTGAAACGAAGTCTGATTCATATGAAACAAATTATATTGGTTTCCTCTTGATGATACAAATCTTATGATTTAGGATGACAAAGTTCGAGGCTTTGCAATTATAACAACCTTAAGGGAAGTCTTGTCCTCAAGACTAGAAATGCAGGCATAACAACCTTAAAGAGGTTTGAAACCATAACAACCTTGAAGAGAATGAACGCCATTTTATTTATAATGAGGGTACACACAATACATAGTAGTATCATTCAAACAAATAGGGGTATTTTTCTCTCATATCTAATTGAGGTTCCCATGTGGCTTCTTCAAACTCTTGATTCTGCCATAATACTTTAACTAAAGGTACCTCTTTGTTCCTCAACATCTTGATATCCATGTCAAGTATTTGCACAGGTATTTCTAGGTATGTCAAGTATAGATCAACATGCATATCATCATAGCTTATCTTATGATTAGGATCCTTAATATACTTTCTCATATTTGATACATGAAAAACATCATCTATTGCTGAAAGATGTGGAGGAAGTGCAAGTCTATATGTGACTTTTCCAATCCGGTGAATAATTTCAAAGGGACCTATGAACCTGGGTGCCAACTTCCCACGCAAGACAAACCTTTGAACTCCCTTCATAGGTGATACTTTTAGGAATACAAAATCACCTACCTCAAACTCAAGGTCTCTTCTCCTGGTATCATTATAGCTTTTTGGGTGACTCTGAGCAGTTATTACTCTTTTTCAAGCAAGCTCTACAGCTTTCCGTGTCTCCTGGAGTCTATCTGAACCGTAAAGGTTCCTTATCCCAACCTCATGCCAACACAAAGGAGTAGTACACCTTCATCCATATAGTGCTTCAAATGGTGCCATGTCAATACTTGTATTGTAACTATTGTTGTAGGTGAATTCTACAAGAGGCAAATGTTTCACCCATGATCCTTTCCATTCTAAGGCACATGCTCGTAGCATATCTTCTAAAGTCTGAATCGTGTGTTCTGCTTTCCCATCTGTTTTGGGTTGATATGATGTGCTCAAGCATAGTTGTTGTCTAAGGCTTTTATGAAGTTTTCCTAATAGTGTGAGGTGAATCGTGAATCGCGATTGGAAACTACATCCTCTGGGATGCCATGGAGACGAATCGCATGCATAATATATAACTCAGCAAGCTAGTCTGGGTGGAAGATAAGATTATTGGAATAAAGTGTGCTACCTTGGGTAGACAATCTATTATAACCCAGATACTATATTTACCACCAATCGTCTAAGGTAAGCCGGTAACGAAGTCCATGGAAATGTTTTTCCATTTCCATTCCGGTATAGGTAGGGGTTGCGAAAATCCCGATGGCTTTTGTGTGATGCTTTTACCTGCTAGGAGGTAAAACATGAATTTACAACTCAGCAAAATCCTTCTTCATTCCTTCCCATCAAAAGTTTGAACGAATATCCTTATACATCTTCGTAATTCCTAGATGAATGGATAATATAGAACAATGCGCCTCACATAAGGTTTCCTTCCTCAATTTGGGTGTTTTTGGTACACAAACTCTATGCTGGTTATGAAGTAACCCAGCTTGTATATGGAATCCCTCTATCTCATTCTTCTCAAGTTGTTGTCTCAAGTCTTTAAGGACTAGATCATCCTCTGTCCTTTATATATTCTATCCCGGATCTCTGGTTTGTATTGGTGAGGAATAGTTATAGTATGGGCACTACTATCAAATGGTTTCCATTCACTCAACGTTGACAGTAAACCCCAGAAGTGAATAGCACTCACCAACCCATGTGAATAAGTTCTTTTGGTAAGGGCATCTACTACGACGTTCCCCTTACTGGGGTGGTAGGAGATGGTGTAATCATAGTCCTGCAACAACTCTAGCCACCGTATCCGTCTCATATTGAACTCCTTCTGATCAAACAAATATTTCAAGCTTTTATGTTCAGTGAAGATTAGTAATACCATAGAGGTAGTGTCTCAATATCTTTAAAGCGAAGACTACGACAGCTAATTCAAGGTCATGTGTCGGGTAGTTCCTCTCATGTGTTCTGAGCTGTCTTGACGCATAAGCAACTACCTTACCATGTTGCATAAGAACTGTCCCAAGGCCTTCTTTAGATGCATCAGTGTACATTGTAAACCATTCACTCCCAGAGGGTAGAGTAAGGATAGGTGCGGATGTTAGGCATTCTTTCAGTGTCTGAAAACTAGTTTCGCATGCATCAGACCATATGAATGAGACTTCCTTCTGAGTCAGCCTAGTCATTGGCTCTATTCATGAAAAGTCCTTTACAAATCTTCTATAATACGCAGCTAAACCTAAAAAAGATCGTATTTCTACGACAGACTTCGAACATTCCCAACTCATTACCGCATACCTTTATAGGATCAACTGATATACCTTCCCCAGAAATAACATGGCCTAAGAAGGATACTTCGGACAACCAGAAGTCACATTTGCTATATTTAGAATACATTTTATTCTTCCTTAGGTTTTCAAGTGCATGCGGGAGATGGTGTTCATGATGGTACTTATCCTTGGTGTAAATAAGCATGTCATCAAAAAAGAGTACTACAAAGTGATCTAGGAACTCCTTGAATACTCTATTCATGAGATTCATGAAGGCTGGTGGGGCATTTGTCAGTCCAAAAGGCATAATTAAGAATTCATAATGTCCATATTTAGTTCGAAAGGTTGTCTTGGGGATATTCACATCTATAATTTTCAACTGATGGTATCCAGATCTTAAGTCAGTATTGGAATACACAGTTGACACATGCAACTAGTCAAAGAGATCATATATTCATGGTAGAGGATACTTGTTCTTTACTATCTTCTTGTTTAGCTGTCTATAGTCAATACATAACTGCATTGACCCATCCTTTTTCCTCACAACAAGATAGGTGCAACGCCATGGTGAAGTACTAGGATGAATGAATCCTTTATCTAACAATTTTTATAATGGTATTTTCAACTCTCATAACTCAGTTAGTGTCATCCTATATTGAGGGACAGAGATAGGCTGAGTATCAGGTGTGAGAGAGATTTCAAATTCAATCTCTCGCTCAGGTGGTAACCCAGGTAGTTATTCTGAAAATATATCAGGAAACTTGCATACTATAGGTACATCTTCTATCATTCTATCTGGCCTGATGTAGTGGATACATAAGCTAAATAGCATCGACACCCTTGATCTAGCAACTGTTGTGCCTTCAGAGTAGAGATGTATTTGACATTATCATTGGATGTATTTCCAATGAACTAGAACTCTATCGAGTTTGGAAGGTGAAAAGTTATTGTCTTGTGAAAACAGTCAAGGCATGCATGATGCCTTTCTAGTCAGTCCATCCCCAGGATGAGATCAAAGTCATCCATTTCCATTAGTAGTAGTAAGGCAGGCAACTGATGTCCCGCTATCAGTACTACACAGTCATCCAGGATTTCTCGGATTATAATTACTTGTCCTCCTAGTCCTTTGATCAGATATGATTGGTGTGCTTTTATTGGTATCTTACCCAAAGTGGGTACTAACCGTTGAGCAATAAATGAATGTGAAGCACCAGAAACAAACAAGGCACGTACTGAAAAGTCATAAATAGCAACGGTACCTCGTACGATCGTGGCTGAATTATAGGCTTGTTCTTCAGTGATTGCATTGAGTTGGCCATTAGGAACATGCAAGCTAGAACCCGCAACACTTTGTGGTGGTTGCTGTGTAGGAGAGGCTCCTTATGAGCCACGACCTCTACCCTATCTTCCTCCATGTGTTACTCCATTGTTCGGGGTGGATGTTATATGATGACACGCCTGATCACTCGGGTAAAAGGTCATCAAGGGTCGTTGCGACCCAAGTCACCAAGCGTGGTCGATCGAGAAAAAGAGACCACCAAAATCGAATAGAAATCAAACACACGAAGCGGTCCTGCTATTATATTAAACGGGTATAGCGATCAGGGTCGAACACAAGGAGCACGTGATGGCCTCGCAGCCTACGAAGTAGTCTCAAAAAGAATAAAAATGAAAGAAACGTATTTTTGGTGGATTTTTAATTGTTTTTAATTTTTTTTGGATTTTAATTAATTAAGAAATAAGAAAACAAGGGAAACAACCAAATTCAAGCAATTATTTAATGCATCAAAAATCAATCAAAAATTCAAATAAAAATATTTTTATGTATTATATGATTTTTACTATTTTTGGTTAATTTTTGGTATTTTTCTGATTTTTATTTAATTTTTTAAAAATAAAACAATGCCAGAAAACAGTAACACTGTCCAGCCGAGCTTGAGGGACTTAGATAAAATATCTAAAAGCCCCTAAAAAGCTTGGAGGTAGTTTTCATTTATAGAGAAAGAAACAAGGAAACTTTAGGCACAAAAATATTGTTTTTGGATTTTTAGATTATTTATTAGAATTTTTATGAGATTTTTAGTGTTTTATAATTTTTATGAGTTTTATATAATGAAAAATGACCAAAATGGGTCAGAAAATCAAGCAAGACAAACTAAATAGTAACTAATATTTTTATAATTTTTAGAAGAGTTTTAATATTTTTTGTGAATTTTTAATTCAGACAGTAAAAAAAAGGTTGTTTTTGATTTTTTAAAAATATCAAATAAAAGCAAAAATGTCTCCAAAAATTCTAGAAAATTTTACAATATGGCAGGAGCCATGTGTCCAATTTTCATTGAATTTGGAGTGAGTTTGATATTTTATTAAAAATTAAAACCTAGGTACAATGCATAGGGACCTGTACGCAAATATCCAAAGCTCCAGGGGGTCCGGTGCAAAATTCCCAAGAAGTCACGCACGAGGCACGTGTCTGGGGCACACAGGGACCTATTTGCAAAGAAATAAAGTTTCTGGGCTAAATAATAACTAGTATTAAATTCCCAGGAACCTTAGTGTAATTTACCCACTAATATAACGCACATGCGCATAAAAACTACTCACAGGGGCATATCTGCAATTTTCTAAAAAGTTTCATTCATTTCATAACATTTCAGAACTACAGAGCTACAAATGCAAATAGCCCAAAGGAACACGTGTCGACGCACGTGACACACCACACACAGGGGCTTAAATGCAATAAGAAAACAAGACAGAGTCCAACATGCAAAAGTACCAACGTAAATAAAATTCTAAAAATATTTACAGGACTGAAACGAAACGAAACTAAAGCTAAGGGCCTAAGGGAAAATTACCCTTTATTAAAGAGGCGGACGGATGGGCGCCACGTGTGCTGATGGACGGCTAGGAAGGGGTAGCGCCCAACGAAGGAAGCCCTCATCCTGATCGAGCGGCGCTGGTCTTGCCACGTGTAGAATCGGATGGCTCTGGTGCAGCGTGGGAAAACCCCTCTGATCGGACGGTGCGAATCGCCTCTCCAAGGATCTAACGCTGATGGCCGCTCCTCAAATGAACGGCTGAGATGCGAACTGGAGGTCGAAGGGGATCCGATGGTAGCTGAAGGTCGAGGAAGAACGGTTGGCCGGCGACCTTCGCTGGCCCGCTGCGCGCACTCCTGGCCTCCTCGCGGGGCTCTAATGATCGGAGAAGACTCGTCGTGGGCTCCCGCGTCAGATGGTGCTCTCCGATGGAGCAACAGAGCTCTGAGGAGCTCGGTCGGCTCCGGCAGAAGGGAAGCTCCTGGGCTCAAGTTAGAGGATCTTGGATGGTCCTCGTTGTACCTGCAAAAGGGCACCAGAAGATTCACGGGTCGAGGGCAAAGTGCCTCTACCCCGTTAGAAGGGGTGATCGTGAACGGTGAGGTGTGGTGGTCGAGCTCCGGCGATGCGACGGCGGAGGAGCTCGAGACCCCAGCTCCTGTGCGAGCTGGGTTGAATGGATGGGCGGAGAAGGTGCGCGGGGGAAGGGCGAACGTGATAGGGGATTCCGATGATCGAACGGAAGGGGGAGATGGCCGGAATCGATGATGGTTGGCGACGGCGAGATTTGGGGGAAACTAGAAATTAACGAAAACGGGAAGGGAACTAGGCTACCTGGGTGGTCGAATCGACTGTGGGCGAGCTGGGGGTGCTCTGGGTCGTCGCCTCGCGGGTTGTCGTGGCCCGAGGCTCAAGCTCCTGCTCTGGGCAGAGCACGGCGGCGCTAGCTCGCCGGATCAAAGGTCCGATCACTCTCTGCCTCGCTGCTACACCACCGGGGCGAGCTGTCACTCTCGCGAGGATGATGGAGGTCACTGGGTGGAGAAATGACGAGCCGAAGATTCGGAATTGGGTGGCAGAGCTCGGAACTTATACTGCCAGGGTTCCGGCTAAAATCGATCGGGTAGGGCAGCGTGGAGCGCGGACCCCGAGGCGGGCGTGCCGGCGAGGGTGTCGGATGTGACGTGAGTGAAACGGACCCAGGATTTAGGGGTGATAGGATCGGGTTTGGATGCGAAAATAGGGAGAAATCGGGTCGGGCATCCAAAACCCGTGGGAGGTGGTCCACATGGGGGAGTTGACCGGGCGGTCAACAACCCCCGTGGACCAATGAAAACAGGCCACATGGAAAATATTTACAAATTGAATTAAAAATAGCAAATGGCCGAATTATTAAAAACTTAAAACATGAAATATTTTTGTTTTAATTTTTTCTATTTTTTGGTCATTTTTAATTAATTTTTTAAAATAAAATAAGGTATTTACACTCTATAGCTATATATAGGTATATATACAATATGTCTTTTTACTTTTTGATTTTTCATTTGTTATTTTTGTGTATTTTTATTCCAATTTTATATTTTATTTATTTATAGTATAAAATTAGGAATAAAAGGGTATTTTTATTTTATTTTTATTATTTATATACAATAGTGAAATAAATAGGTATATACATCTATGTACATGGTATATTTACAGTGTGATTTTTGGTTTTTTTTACTTTTGTGCTTTTTATTTTGTTTTTGTTTTAATGGTTTTTATTTTATTTATTTACAACACAAAAAGATAGAATATTTACAAATTTTATGAAAATTAATTTTATTTATGTATAAGGTGAAATAAATATAAGTGTAGTTGTATGTACATGGTGGATATATACACAAGTGACTCTTTTTATTTTCTTTTTAATTTTTCTATTTTTGTTTTGATTTTTATAATAAATATATACACAATATATACAATGCATTTTATTCTATTTTTTTAGAGGAAAATATTTTTATTTTATTTACAAATATATTTACACACATGAGCCCCTATCTCCCTCTACTTTGGCTTTTATGCGGTCAGGCCCATGCTGAGCCCTCAATTGGGTTAGGTTGCTCAATATTTATTCTAAATATTTCCTCTTTTTCTTTTTAATCTTTATTCTTTTATTTTTGCACAAAAACATGCTAATTATTACTTTTTACACCATGCATGCTTTTGGTAATTATTTATATTTACAAATATATACATGTATTTGCAAAGGTTTTTGTAGCTAAAATATAAGAATAAAGAGTGATGAATGAGTATTCATCACCCCCCTATACTTAACTTTGCTAGTCCCTTATCAAACACTTATTTGAAAAAGAAGTAAAAAAGAAGAAAGAAAAAGAAAAAGAGAAGGATGTAAATGGATCAAGGTTGAATATTAAACTTTCCTTCATTAAATTGAATTATGGAGCTTAATCAGATCTTTGGAGTATTAATGTGTCGGAACCTTATTTGGACTTAAGCTTAAAACTCAACAGCCTCTAAGTTCCACTAATCTCTAATCAAGACTCCTCAATGCTCCAGATCAGAACAAGTCATCAATCACAAACCCTGAAGACCATGAATCTTTCCTTGTCCTGTGAATGTGAGGTATAAGCTCTCCACCTCAGAAATGGCAACTTGACAACCCTCCCCAACAAGGTAACTCTATGACCTCAATCTGGCCACTCTTTCCTCGAGGAGCGGTGTATTCCCTTCTAAGTTCAAGTTCAACCGTCTCAAGAAGAGGAGGAAGAAGAGAATGGACCATGGCCAGTGTAGCCATGTATCCTTGGGAGCTTGACCAGTGTAGCCAAGTCTCCCTGCTGCAAGCTACATAAGGTAGAACATGGATCTCAAGCTTTGCTTATTGCACTCTATATACATACTCCGGTGGGATTATCATTTTCTATCAGACCCACCACTTTTTTTTGGAGTTATTTTCTTTTTGCATTTTTTTTTAAAGTGCATCTATACAACATATACATCTGCAGCATATATACAAGGAGTTTTTCCTCTTGAGCCAGTAGACTATCCCTCTTTTGAAGCTTTATTGCAACCCACAACTCCTGTCGTTAGACCTCATGGCAACCAGATCAAGTTGAGACGCACTTCCTTCACTAAAAGAAGAAGAGAGGTTCCGCCTAGAAGTACTACCCTCATATGCTACCCCAAGTCAAGGAAGACTGCCTCCTCACCACCTCATCCGTAGAGAGCTCGGTGCTAAGTGCTGGTGTTCAAGTAAAGCCATTGTCTATATGAGTCATGTGTTGTTGTTAAGTGCTCTACTTAGGCTCATTGAGATGACATGTGATCATAGCCTAGTGGACTCAAAGAGTTAAGTCACCATGGACCTGAAAAGCCTTAAACCTAAGCCCTATAAGGTTCTTCTTATAAATTAGGTGGATTAAGATCTTAATCAAGCTCTATTTCCCAATTTAATTCCAGGATAGTTTAAATGTCAACTATCATCCAGAAAAACTATATACATATGTACAAAAGATGCTATTTACACAATATTTTACAAATATGCAAAATTTTTGAAAAATGTTTTGAAATCATGAATGGATGAATGCATGAAGTGCAAGTTTTGCAAAAGTATTTACACACATTTACACAAGATTTTTGCAAACTTTTGATTTTCAAAACATTTTGGAAAAATTGTGTACTATATACATAGTTTTGATAAGAAAATATTTACACAAGCTTTACACAAAAGATTTTTGAATTTTAGTTTTTTTTATTTTTAAGGGTTTTTAGCCATTTTTATTTATTAACACACTCATACAAAGTACGAGTTATGGCTAAAGTATATATGGAATATACACACACACACCCCTATACTTAGCTCGAACCATGTCCTCAGAGTCAAGAGCGATGAAGATGACATAACTCGTGCTATGTATAGGGAAATGAAAAGGAAGGCTATATACAAAGATGAATGAATGAATAGAAAGTCAACAAGATCTCGGGTTTTCCCCCTATACTTAGGATCAAGTAATCCTAAGTATAGCAGGCTGTATACTAAGGGAAAACCGAGTGGAGAATGTAC
Organism: Ottelia alismoides; assembly: GCA_037367405.1. Taxonomy (NCBI): domain Eukaryota; kingdom Viridiplantae; phylum Streptophyta; class Magnoliopsida; order Alismatales; family Hydrocharitaceae; genus Ottelia; species Ottelia alismoides. Next base: position 324,500 of record JAZKJV010002838.1, read on the forward strand.
AGGGTCTACCCCCCCTATACTTAGGGTAAAATATCCCTAAGTATAGGCAGCAAAATCAGGGGTAGAGAAGAACAAAAGGAACTCAAAGGTCCTACATCCCCCCATACTTAGGGCAAAGTACACCCTAAGTATAGCATAATCAAAAGATGAAGAAAGGGATGTGGGACTAAAGAATGTGATGATATGGACATCTGGATCTATACAAGTCGGAAGATCAGTGAAAATCAGGCGTGAGATGCCATAGATGTGAGTCAAAGGACCACATCTCATGCAAAATGAATAGGGGCAACATCAACGACCCACGGCTCATGGTCTAGAAATGGCTTGAGCCGCTGGCCGTTCACTCGAAAGGTACTCTCAGAAGACAACTTGTATATATCAATATACCATTGTTGTGTACCTTTGTCACCAAGTAGGGTCCCTTCCACTTGCTCTGTAGCTTCCCTGGAAATAAACGAAGCCTCGCATCAAACAGCCATACTCTCTGTCCAGGCTCAAAATGCTTGTGGCTGATGTGAGAATCATGCCACTCCTTCACTCTCTCCTTATAATGTAGGATGTTTGAGAAGGCGGTATCTCTCAACTCCTCCAGGGCTGCTAACTCTGCCCTCCTCTTGTCTCCTACACCATCTGGATCCATAAGTATCTCAGTGACTGCCCAAAGTGACCTGTGTCTCAGCTCAACAGGCAAATGGCACGGCTTGCCATATACGAGGCGAAAGGGAGATGTGCCCAATGGTGTCTTGAAAGACGTCTTATATGCCCACAAGACCGAGTCCAAAAGCTGTGACCAATCCTTTTGGTCAGGGCGGACGACTTTTTGCAATATAGTCTTGATCTCCCTGTTCGACACCTCGGCTAGACCATTCGTCTGTGGATGGTAAGGTGTAGCAACACGATGGTCTATGCCGAACTCGCTAGCAAGGGCCTTCACCTGGTCGTTGATGAAATGAGACCCCCCATCTGAAATCAATACTCGAGGTACCCCGAACCGCGTGATGATGTGCTTCCTCAAAAATCTGCAAACTGTCCTCGCATCAGCGGCTCGGGCGGGGATAGACTCAACCCAACGACTAACATAATCTACGGCCAATAGAATGTACTCAAATCCCTGACTCTTAGGGAATGGACCCATGAAATCGATGCCCCATGCGTCAAAAACCTCACAGAAGTGAATGGGATGCATCGGCATCATATCACGCTGTCCACAAGTGCCCATCCTCTGACAGTCAGTACAGCTCTTCACGAACTCATCAGAGTCCTTGAAGAGGGTAGGCCACCACAAGCCGGATTGGAGCACTTTCTGTGCCGTTCTCCTCCCAGAATGATGTCCTCCTGCCTCAAGCTTGTGGCAGTAAGTGAGGACGCTATGGTGTTCCTCCTGAGGAATGCACCGACGCCAGACGCTATCCCCTCCTTCGTGGTAAAGGATGGGATCCTCTCAGTGGTAGGACTTGGCCTTCGCAAGGAAGGTCTCAAGTCTCTGCCTGGTCCAATCTTGTGGGACTTTCCCAGCAACGAGAAAGTTCACAATATCGGCATACCACGGAAGTGAGGCGATAGCAAGGATCGCCTCATCTAGGAAGGTCTCATAAATGGGATCAATATGCTCAGTCTCCTCAGGCTCCTCTAAACGGGAGAGATGATCCGCCACCACATTCTTGACTCCAGGCTTATCTTTGATCTCGATGTCGAACTCCTGGAGTAGAAGGATCCATCTAGTCAGTCTGGCCTTGGCATCCTTCTTTGCCATGAGGTATCGGATGGCGGTGTGATCAGTGTACAGGGTCACTCTAGATCCAATGATGTAAGATCTGAACTTATCTAGGGCGAACACTACGGCTAACATCTCCTTCTCTATGACTGTATAATTCCGCTGCGCGGAATCCAATGTGCGGCTAGCTTAGTGGATAGCAAAGGGGACTCCATCCCTCCTCTGTCCCAGCACGGCCCCCACGGAAAAATCGTAGGCGTCCGTCATGATCTCGAATGGGAGAGACCAATCAGGCAGCTGGAGAACAGGAGCCTCAATAACGCTCTGCTTGAGAGTCTCAAAGGACGAAAGACACTTGTCATCGACAAGGAACTCGGTGTCTTTCGTCAGTAGGTCAGTCAACGGCCGGGAGAGTCTACTGAAATCATGAATAAATCGTCGGTAGAAACCGGCGTGCCCTAGGAATGACCGTAACTGCCTCAAATTGGACGGCGGTGCGAGTTTTCTAATGACATCTACCTTGGCCGGATCAACCTCCATGCCCCTGTTGGAGATGATATTGCCAAGCACCGTCCCTTGAGTCACCATGAAGTGACTCTTCTCCCAAGATAGCACCAAGTGAACCTCTATACATCGCTGGAGTACTCGGTCTAGGCAGTCAAGACAGGAGTCGAATCCGTCGCCATAAACCGAGAAATCGTCCATGAAGACCTCCAAACACTCCCCTACCATGTCCGAAAAGATCGACAGCATGCATCTCTGAAAAGTCGCAGGGGCATTGCATAGCCCGAATGGCATGCGTCGGAAGGCGTATGTGCCGAAGGGACAGGTAAAGGTGGTCTTCTCCTGGTCCTCAGGAGCGATGGCCACCTGGTTGTAGCCCGAGTACCCATCCAGAAAACAATAGTGGCTATTCCCTGCCAGTCTCTCAATAATCTGGTCAATAAAGGGCAGGGGGAAATGATCCTTCTTGGTGGCCTGGTTGAGTCTCCTGTAGTCAACGCAGACCCGCCAAGAAGTGGGTACTCGTGTAGCAATCTCCTCTCCCGACTCACTGATCACAGTCGTGATGCCCGTCTTCTTGGGCACCACATGCAAGGGGCTGACCCACTTGGAGTCAGAGATGGGATAGATAAAATCGGTGCTCCACCATTTCGAGATTTCCTTCATGACAACCTCTCTTAGATTGGGGTTCAACCACCGCTGGAACTCTCGCGACGGCTTTGCCTCATCCTCGAGATAGATATGGTGGGAGCATAGGGCTGGACTAATCCCCTAGAGATCTGCTACGCTCCATCCGATTGCCTTGCGGTTCTTTTCAAGAAGCCCCATCAAACGGGATTCTTGCTCTCCAGTCAGATTGGCGGAGATGATGACTGGGTACATCTCAGACTCACCCGCAAGGAATCGATACTTCAGCGAAGTAGGGAGCGGCTTCAGCTCTGGACAGCTGGGTGCTGGCAAATCTGGCTTCGAAAGAAGCCGCGTGTATGCTGCCAAATCTGTCTGGGAGAATGAGAACGTACTCTCGCAAACTGGATCTGAAGAAGGCTGCTCAACTGAACTGTCTCTGATATGCTCGGCATCTACCTCCTCCTCAGCTGTAGGCTCAGTGGGACTCAGGTCTGGCATATAATCCTCACAATCTGCCCAATCAGACTCTGAATCCGAGGGATCTGCATCAAACAAGGTGGCATCAGCACCACCATCATCACAAAAATCCGTGTCGCGGTCAAGAACCTGCTCTGCTGCCACTGAAGTATCTTGAACCAGGAATGTGCTCTCCAAGCTCTCCTCTGCTGTCATCTCTGCATCAGCGGTGTCTGAAAATGAGAGGATGGCCTGTGCTGCTGGGTCTGCCCATACTGCCTCATCGTCTGTGATCACAAAATCACAGTCCTGGTGGATGTCTAGCCCGACATCTGTCAGCTGCTCTGTATCTGAAGTGGTCTCTGAGCATGATCTGTCTCTGGCTTGGCTGTCCTCGACCGTATCTATTTGTACACTCTCGCCCTCGACGTGAATGTATACCTTCCCGCTATCATGGTCAGTCACCGCTTTGGCTGTGTCCAAGAACGGACGACCGAGAATGATGGGGGTATCGGTCACTGAATCAGGGATCTCCATGTCCAACACTACGAAGTCCATGGGGAATTGCAGACCCTGAATAGTGACGACAACGTCTCGCAACAACCCCTTCGGCCTCTTGACAGATCGAGCAGCAAACTGAAGGACTGTCCTGCTCTATCTAAGAGTGCCCAACTCGAAGCGGTCGAGAAGGGCTGCCGGAAGGAGGTTGATAGACGATCCGCTGTCTAATAGAGTCCGGTCGAACCTCTGCTCTCTAATGTGACACCTGACATAAGGGGCTCCTGAATCTGGCCTCTTGGCCGGCAGACGGTTCTGAATCGTGAAACACGTGGCTTTCGTCAGCACATGGATCTCTGAATGGTGGTTCCTCCTCTTCCTCCTGACGGTAGTCCTGTCTCTCAACGAACGCTGAAGAAGGGGAATGTGCTGCAAAGCCTTCTGAAGAGTCAGCTGGATATGGAAACGATCTATCATCTGCTGGCTGAACTCTTCCTAATCTCTCTTTTTGGGATTTTCTGTTTTCTTCCCCTTCCCCAACTGAAGGGCTCTAGGGAAGGGGATCACTGGGTCCTTCTCAGATGAAGGACTAGGAAAAGGTCTAGACGGCTCGACGGCCGGATCCGCACATACATCAAGCACCACAGTGGGACCAGAAAAAACCAAACTTTTTCCTTTATTCACAACATGGTTTTGAGATACATCAGGGGAAGGAAAAACAACAGATCTCTCTACATGAACTCTGGTGGCCTCAGTACCACCAGTGGCTGGATCAACTGGACGTCTCGCGGCCTCAGTACCGCGCTCTGGCTCGGCATCCCGGGTGGCATCAGTACCACCTCCTCGAACTGGTGAAATGACGGCCTCAGCACCGCCTGTGGAGTCAGCATCCTTGGTGGCATCAGTACCACCATTATCATCTCGAGCGGCCTCAGTACCGCTCTCCTCTTCCTCATCTGGTGCTCTAGGTGTATCCTCATGACGTCGCTCAGACGAGGCGCCGCCTGTTGGTGTCCTACCGCTCCTAAGTGTGACAAAATCAGCATCAAAAAGGTCTGCAGACATATCATCAAATGGATCACTAGGAGTGGCATGCTCAGTTGAAGCTACCTGCTCAGACTTCCGCTTCAGGCTGTTGGGGTTCGGCTCGATCTGGGCAGGGATGGCGGCCTTCCCTCTCACTATGTCCTGCATCTCCTGGCGGAACTCGTCCATCTCCCGTCTGAAGGTAACCTGCTGGTCTGTGAGGAGGCGGGCTATATCGTCCAAAGCGGGGCTCTCGTGGGAGCCCGACGGGTAGCCTCTCTAGTAATGAGGTTGCTGGAACTGGTGCTGCTGCTGCTGAGAGGGGTATGGGTGTGGTGGATGCTGCTGCTGGTGAGGCTGCTCGCGCCTCCAAGGCTGTCCCTGCTGATAGGGACGAGGACCGTAGGATGACTGCTGCTGCTGTGAAGGGTAGACTGGGGGTTGTTGCTGCTGCGGGTGGTGCTCTCTCTGCTGGTTGTACTGGCCTCCCTGACCAGATGGCTACTGCTGGGGCTGGGTACCTCCGTTCCCCCACCTGAATCCGGGATGGTCTCGTCGGATCCCAGGCTGAGGGCGGTCATACCAAATCCCGTTGACATCCATCAACAGCTCTTCATCGTACTGGGCTGGCGGGAGTACTACCAGAGGCTGATCAGGCTGGTATACCACCATCTGCAAGTCTGGAGATGGTGGTGACTGGTAAGTGGGCTGCGGCTGCTGGTACGGCTCCGCTTATACAAGGTGAACCTGTCTAGGCTGCTGGTGTGAGCTGGAGCGCTGGGATGGGCTACTGCTGCTGCCGTGATCGCCTCGCAACTGAAGACGGGGCTGTGAAGTCATTTGTGCCTCCTGGAGACACATGAGCTGGGTCTTCATGTCGCTCAGAGTTTGTGCCATCTGCTCCATCTGAGTGATGCCCTGGAACTGCTTCTTCTCTATTAGCTCCATCCGATCCAACTTCTCGCTAATGATGCCCATGTCCGCAGCTGACGACTCTGCCTGTGCTGGTACTACTACGGACGAACTGGATGGACCAGCGTCGACCCGTGCTATCCGCTGGTACTGCATGGGTCTTGGCTGCTGGGGTCTGCCCTGAGTATACAACCTGGTCTGAGACATCACCATGTAGTTCTCGGCCATCTCCTCGTAGATGGCCCAGACCTGATCGTGATCCTTGGCGAAGTATGACCCGCCACAAGAAGCGTTCACCAAGCCCTGGAGCTCTGGTGTCAGCCTGCTGAAAAAGCTATGCACGAGGTTGGGCTTGGAAATATTATGGTGCGGGCATCGATCAGTCAGCTCTCGGAACCTCTCCCATGCCTTATGGAACTGCTCTTTGGGGAGCATGGAAAAGTTGCTGATAAGGGCTCTCGCTGCATTGGTCCGCCCGAGTGGATAGTACTTGTGTAAGTACTCGGTGCGGAGCTGCTCCCAAGTGTAAACAAACTTCTCCAGATGCTTCAGCCAGGTGGCTGCTCTATCTGCCAAGGAAAGAGGGAAGGCAATCATCCGAATAGTGTCCTGGTCCACCTGGCGGTCGTGGACAGTGCTGCAAATCATGAGGAACTCCTGAAGGTGGAGATGGGGATCCTCGGTGGCGAGCCCGTGGAAGCGGGGGAGTAACTGCAAGGTGTTCGGGGGGGACTTGAAGTCCCCCACGATAGCTGGAAGTACGACCCAGTGGTGCATCAGTGTCGATCCAGGGTTGTGCAACTCCCGCATCGGTCTCGGTGGTCCTCCTGCCGCGGCTGCTGCTGCGGCTGCTGCATCTGCATCATCCGGGATCCTCAGTCCCTCTCTGCGCTCCTCGCGCTCTGCTCTCATCTCCTCCATCTCTCGCCTCATATCCAGTATGAACGCTCCATGATCCATCAACTGCTGCTGAACTGTCTCGAGGGAGGCAATCAGGGTGGAGTTGATCGCACCCTGGTCCATCACAAAGTGCTCAGGCTGACCTCGGGAGCAATCCTCTGAACTGCCGGCCATGGCGTCTGCAAAACCGAATGACCCAAACTCAGGTGCCGATAAATCTGACAATCTCTCCTCTGGTACTGGTCTCTCAGAACCGAAAGAAAGGGGGTCGAGGGGGAACAGGGCGGAATCATACTCAGGCTCGGAGAGCTAGTCTCGGCTCTCGCGAGCCAACCTAGATGAATGGGTAGACGCGCCCGAAAGCGGTGCAGCCAGAGGCTGCCTAAGAGATCGCCTACCCATCATCGTGATGTAGCGAGTAAGGCGGATGGGATCTGGAGAAACTATGATCAGAAAACAAACCCCTCTGTTCACCAACGCACGCGAGCTGAAGACCGTGAAACTTCGGTCAAATTATCTTGTCCAATTTTATTTTGATGAACAAACAGAATATCAGAGCGATTACGTGACCTGCTGGGATACCCGATGCTACCCCAACCGACTGTCCCGTACGAAAGGGTCGATAATCAGTCGAGAATAGCACCAGAGGGCTCTACCTAGTGTACGGGTCACTCTCTCGCACAATCAAACCAACCAATGAGGGGGTTGCTCTCCCCAAGACAAATTTTTTAGATCAGGTGTCTTTTAGGGTCAATAGCTTAAACAGTCCCAATTTTATGGTTTTTCTTTTTAATATTTTTCAATAAAAACAAAAGGCCTAACGAATTTTTCGATTCTCCTGATTATTAAGTCGAAAACAGGGGGAGAAGACGAAAAAGCCGATGCACGAAGAAATCAATGATGCATGCAAAGATAGAAATGTACCTGTCTCCAGCACTCTACATGCAAAGTGATCCGCGCAGAAATGTAAAGACTGAAAGAAACTACCTATATGGTGCAGCGGTGAAAACCGAGTCCTAAACAGGCAATTTCTACTCGAAGAACCATCTAACTGGTCACCGATCCTTCAAGCCAAAGGTCCGGTCTCGGTCTACCCCTCCTCCTCCCAACACATCGGGTTCAGGAGCAACACTTGGCAGGGCAGGCTACGGCACGTAGGCTACAAAGGGAGTGAGTCAGTTATTTTTACTAATGAGTTATTAGTAGATCCAATTAACGCTCTATAGGAATAGGCAGTCAATTAAGTGTGGGGATCCTACTAATTACGGCACAGTCAAGCAGAAAATCCTAAATCTAGGGGCTCAAGAAAAACCGCAGAAAACCGTAAAAGGCAGCGAAGAAAACCAAAACCGTGAAAAGCCGCGAAAAATCCTAAGGGTCCCCCGAGCACACCAGTGCTCGGCGAAACAGACCGGCTAATCAAGTCCAAGTCTTCAGTCTGTCCCTGTATTATTACAACAGTTCTAATAACCAAAAATGAAATCTACTCTAAGCCTCTCCCACTAAGCCTCTCTCTCACGCTCTCATGCGGCTCCGTGCAGAAGGGAGCCGCCTCCAAGTTCCGCGGTTGCGCCAGCTTCTCAAAAGCTGCCGCCTCGGTCCTCGGGCCCTCGCAAGAAAGAGACAAAGGGTCAGACCAATAGAATAATCAAATATAAACAAGATATAAAAAAACGGTATATGTGCAAAATGGCAAATAAAGTCAATCAAACAAAAATCAAACAAGGACAAAAATAAAAGAAAATAAAATAAAACAAAATAAAGCAAAAATAAAAGAAAAACAAAAAGCTGCGAAAAGCCGTGGACTCAGGAAGAGCCGCGGAAAGCCACGAAAAAGAAAATGAAATAAAAATAAAGAAAAACTACTAAGCCGTGCTCCCCGGCAACGGCGCCATTCTGATGACACGCCTGATCACTAGGGTAAAAGGTCGTCAAGGGTCGTTGCGACCCAAGTCACCAAGCGTGGTCGATCGAGAAAAAGAGACCACTAAAATCGAATAGAAATCAATCAAACACACGAAGCGGTCCTGCTATTATATTAACCTGGTATAGCGATCAGGGTCAAACACAAGGAGCACGTGATGGCCTCGCGGCCTACGAAGTAGTCTCAAAAAGAATAAAAATGAAAGAAATGTATTTTTGGTGGATTTTTAATTGTTTTTAATTGTTTTTGGATTTTAATTAATTAAGAAAATAAGAAAACAAGGGAAATAACCAAATTCAAGCAATTATTTAATGCATCAAAAATCAATCAAAAATTGAAATAAAAATGTTTTTATGTATTTTATGATTTTTACTATTTTTGGTTAATTTTTGGTATTTCTTGGATTTTTATTTAATTTTCTAAAAATAAAACAATGCCAGAAAACAGTAACACTGTCCAACCGAGCTTGAGGGACTTAGATAAAATATCTAAAAGCCCCTAAAAAGCTTGGAGGTAATTTTCCTGTATAGAGAAAGAAACAAGGAAAATTTAGGCACAAAAATTATTGTTTTTGGATTTTTAGATTATTTATTAGAATTTCTATGAGATTTTTAATGTTTTATAGTTTTTATGAGTTTTGTATAATGAAAAATGACCAAAATGGGTCACATAATCAAGCAAGACAAATTAAATAGTAGCTAATTTTTTATAATTTTTAGAAGAGTTTTAATATTTTTTGTGAATTTTTAATTCAGACAGTAACGAAAAAGGTTGTTTTTTATTTTTTAAAAATATCAAATAAAAGCAAAAATATCTCCAAAAATTCTAGAAAATTTTACAACATGGCAAGAGCCATGTATCCAATTTTCATTGAATTTGGAGTGAGTTTGATATTTTATTAAAAATTAAAACCTAGGTATAGTGCATAGGGACCTGTACGCAAATATCCAAAGCTCCAGGGGGTCCGGTGCAAAATTCCTAAGAATTCACACGCGAGGTGCGTGTCTAGGGCACACAGGGACCTATTTGCAAAGAAATAAAGTTTCTGGGCTAAATAATAACTAGTATTAAAAGCCCAGGAACCTTAGTGTAATTTACCCACTAATATAACGCACATGCGCATAAAAACTACTCACAGGGGCATATCTGCAATTTTCTAAAAAGTTCCATTCATTTCATAACATTTCAGAACTACAGAGCTACAAATGCAAATAGCCCAAAGGAACACGTGTCGACGTACGTGACACACCACACACAGGGGCTTAAATGCAATAAGAAAACAAGACAGGGTCCAACATGCAAAAGTACCAACGTAAATAAAATTCTAAAAATATTTACAGGACTAAAACGAAACGAAACTAAAGCTAAGGGCCTAAGGGAAAATTATCCTTTATTAAAGAGGCCGACGGATGGGCGCCACGTGTGCTGATGGACGGCTGGGAAGGGGTGGCGCCCAACGAAGGAAGCCCTCGTCCTGATCGAGCGGCGCTGGACTCGCCACGTGTAGAATCGGATGGCTCTGGTGCAGCGTGGGAAAACCCCTCTGATCGAACGGTGCGGATCGCCTCTCCAAGGATCTAACGCTGATGGCCGCTCCTCAAATGAACGGTTGAGATGCGAACTGGAGGTCGAAGGGGATCTGACGGTAGCTGAAGGTCGAGGAAGAACTATTGGCCGGCGACCTTCGCCGGCCCGCTGCGCGCACTCCTGGCCTCCTCGCGGGGCTCTAATGATCGGAGAAGACTCGTCGTGGGCTCCCACGTCAGATGGTGCTCTCCGATGGAGCAACAGAGCTCTGAGGAGCTCGGTCGGCTCCGGTAGAAGGGAAGCTCCTGGGCTCAAGTTAGAGGACCTCATATGGTCCTCGTTGTACCTGCAAAAGGGCACCAGAAGATTCACGGGTCGAGGCAAAGTGCCTCGGCCCCGCTAGAAGGGGTGATCGTGAACGGTGAGGCGTGGTGGTCGAGCTCCGGCGATGCGACGACGGAGGAGCTCGAGACCCCAGCTCCTGTGCGAGCTGGGTTGAATGGATGGGCGGAGAAGGTACGCGGGGGAAGGGCGAACGTGATAGGGGATTCCGATGATCGAACGGAAGGGGGAGATGGCCGGAATCGATGATGGTCGGCGACGGTGAGATTTGGGGGAAACTAGAAATTAACGAAAACAGGAAGGGAACTAGGCTACCTGGGTGGTCGAATCGATTGTGGGCGAGCTGGGGGTACTCTGGGTCGTCGCCTCGTGGGTTGTCGTGCCCCGAGTCTCAAGCTCCTGCTCTGGGCGGAGCACGGCGGCGCTAGCTCATCGGATCAAAGGTCTGGTCACTCTCTGCCTCGCTGCTACACCACCGGGGCGAGCTGTCACTCTCGCGAGGATGATGGAGGTCACTGGGTGGAGAAATGGCAAGCCAAAGATTCAGAATTGGGTGGCGGAGCTCGGAACTTATACTGCCAGGGGTCTGGCTAAAATCGATCGGGTAGGGCAGCGTGGAGCGCGGATCCCGAGGCGGGCGTGCCGGCGAGGGTGTCGGATGTGACGTGAGTGAAACGGACCCGGGGTTTAGGGGTGATAGGATCGGGTTTGGATGCGAAAATAGGGAGAAATTGGGTCGGGCACCCAAAACCCGTGGGAGGTGGTCCACAGGGGGAGTTGACCGGGCGGTCAACAACCCCCGTGGACCAATGAAAACAGGCCACGTGGAAAATATTTAGAAATTGAATTAAAAATAGCAAATGGCTGAATTATTAAAAACTTAAAATATGAAATATTTTTGTTTTAATTTTTTCTATTTTTTTGGTGATTTTTAATTAATTTTTCAAAATAAAAAAAAGGTATTTACACTCTATAGCTATATATAGGTATATATACAATGTCTTTTTAATTTTTGATTTTTAATTTGTTATTTTTGTGCATTTTTATTCCCATTTTATATTTTATTTATTTATAGTATAAAATTAGGAATAAAAGGGTATTTTTATTTTATTTTTATTATTTATATACAATAGTGAAATAAATAGGTATATACATCTATGTACATGGTATATTTACAGTGTGATTTTTGGTTTTTTTTTACTTTTGTGCTTTTTATTTTGTTTTTGTTTTAACGGTTTTTATTTTATTTATTTACAACACAAAAAGATAGAATATTTACAAATTTTATAAAAATTAATTTTATTTATGTATAAGGTGAAATAAATATAAGTGTGGTTGTATGTACATGGTGGATATATACACAAGTGACTCTTTTTATTTTCTTTTTAATTTTTCTATTTTTGTTTTGATTTTTATAATAAATATATACACAATATATACAAGGCATTTTATTCTATTTTTTAGAGGAAAATATTTTTATTTTATTTACAAATATATTTACACACATGAGCCCCTATCTCCCTCTACTTTGGCTTTTATGCGGTCAGGCCCATGCTGAGCCCTCCCTTGGGTTAGGTTGCTCAATATTTATTCTAAATATTTCCTCTTTTTCTTTTTAATCTTTATTCTTTTATTTTTGCACAAAAACATGCTAATTATTACTTTTTACACCATGCATGCTTTTGGTAATTATTTATATTTACAAATATATACATGTATTTGCAAAGGTTTTTGTAGCTAAAATATAAGAATAAAGAGTGATGAATGAGTATTCATCATTATACTCTTAATTGGGATTAATTTAGACCCCAAACCTCTCAACTTTGGACAATCTTTCTTGATGCTCCCGATGACAGTAATAATACAAACGTGTTCCTATCTGTGTTAAAGATCCTACCACCGCGGTACTAGCTCCTATTGTTAAGTCACGAGAGTATAGTGGAGGTCTAGAGAAACCCCTTCTTTCTGATAATTCCTAGCTGAAATTCTGTGGTGAGCTTATACCAGATCCAATTGGATGATAGCGACTATCTTTGCGGTTATAATTTGACTTTCGTTTGAATGGTCTACCAGTAAATTGGAAGCTTTTTCTTTGGCGGTTTTCATCACTTTCCATCTCAATACGAGAGGCAATGTCCATGGCTTCATCTATAGTGATGGCTTTAAAACCTACAAGCTTCTCTCTAAGATATCCTTGAAGCCCGCTAAGAAATTTGTTAAGACATTCCTGTGGTGAAGCTTCTAGAGATGGGGAGTAACATAGCAGCTTTGTAAAATAAATATGATAATCTCGTACATTCTTGGAACCCTGGGTCAGAGAAGCTGGCTCCCGCCTCTTCAATTATTACCAATGGGAGGGACGGAAGTGAGCTCGAAACCTCTCTTCAAAGATATCCCATGGAACATGATCTACTAATTTCTTGGAAGTGGCTCTCCACCATCGTCTTGCATAGTCTGCTAGGGAGTAATTAGCGAAGTACATCCAAGTATCTTTTGGTGCATGAATTATTCTCAACATCCTACTAACATCATCAATCCATAGTTCTGCCTCAGCAGGTATCTCTATGCCTTTGAATCAAGGAATCTTTCTCTTTCGGAAATTGTCCAGTAATTTTTGGTGTCTAAAAAGAGCTCTCTCCATTATCCTTCAGTGGAGGTAGGAACAGACTCAGTGGAAGGATGGTAAGTAGATTCTTCCTTAGAAAAATAGACAGAATCTTCAATCCTAGCATCCATAGGTCTGGATGCCTCAGGTCTCTCAGCTTGTGCATTAAGTCTCTCCTCTAATGCATGTTGCTTTTGTCCCATTTCTTGCAGCATTGTCATCATAGCCACTAACTGCCTAGACATGCTTGATCTGCCATGATCCTGGGATGAGTCAAGGCCAAAGGTTAGGTCCTATACATTTTAGCATGATGTACGTAAGGGACAATGACTTGTAAATGATACTGCAATCACTTATTAACATCAAAGGATCTTGAGGTAACCTTAGTTTCTGAATACCACTCATAGTTATCAATTACTGAGTAAAATACTGGAGTAACTGAGCTCTGATACCAAACTGTCGCGATCCCAATTCCGGGTCGTCGGATCCTCCCATAACTGGATATGGTTACTCAGCAATAATTTATTCAGCAATCACACCTGACATTCAGTAACAATCTGCAATTAAAAATACTCAGAAGGAAGTATTTCAATACTTTTCCATTCACAAAATAAAGTTTACATGATACATTTTCCCACTATAACCATTTACATGTACATGAGCTGGAAAGGAAATACACAAAAAGATTATTAGCTACCTTATAGAGTAAAGCTGTCGTGGTTGGCTGGATTATTAAAATCCTTGTGATGGTTCACCGACACCTGTTGGGTTTTCCATAAATCATATTATAACAATTAGCGAATGTTAAGTAACAAAGAAGAGAAAAGCAAACAAATGTATAATTTTTCAAAACTTGTTATCACAAAAATTTCATTCATTCTCATTAGTTTAAGTTATATTCTTTTCTATTCCACGTCAGGGATTAGTCCAGGAGAACCCCACCATTCATGGACTCCGAAGCTGTGGACACTTCGGGATTAGAGATTATGTTGATCTGATAAGCTTATGCCATTGCACATCGCCTTGACCAATTTTCCAATACTACCCTGATAATTTTCCTTTTCTTTTATTACCCATGGTTTCAAACCCTCAGCTTGGAAAACAAAGGAGCACACCGTCCTCGAAGATATGGTTGCTTAAAACCTCAGGCTAACATTTAATCACATAACCTAGTGGCCTTAAATATATGTTAAAATGACCCAACCACTATAGAACCACCCGTGCCTTTACATGGTACCACATCTTCTGTCGTTCAACCTGAATATACTGGCACCCGGCACCACACGTTGCAAATCATTCATTTCGTGCGCTTTTATCATAATAGGGCAACTGTGTACCACCTCGGTAGGGCAATGTAAAGCCTTAAAGTTGGTCATCTCTTGGATCCTATATCATAAGATCTAACTCGTCAAGGGGAAACCAACAAAATTTATTTCGTGTAAATCAGACTTCATTTCGATTTGTTATGATTTTCGGAAGAAAGAGAAGGAGGTTTAAGACGTCATTAACCCGTAATGATTGTCATTAATACTAATTAAACATGATTAAAGAAATTAATGATAGATTGAGGACCGCTAATGAACATCAGTAAACACTAATCAGTTGTTAGCAAAAGTTAAGCATGAGTTGCGAAAGATAAATCACGATTAGTAAAAGTTAATCGTGATTAGCATTAATTAAGTGTCATTAAGGAATCTAGAATACTCTGGAAAGTTCTAACTTAAGCCTTAAGTTTTGGATAAGACTTGTCCAAAACCATGGGCTACTAACTGCGGTTAAAATCTAAACTATGGTTTACTAACCATGGTTAGTGGTTTTCTGGAGCCTATAAATACCCCTCCCCCCACCCATTCATTCCCTATGATTTCCGATACCACCACTATCCTAAGGGCTAGGGTCGAGAGGTTAGGAGGAGGAGAGGGAGGCGGGGAAGGAACGCTAGCGAAGCGCTTCCAGGAGAAGGAGGAGGAGGAGGAAGGTATGATCCTCTCTTAGTTTGCTTCGTAAGCTAGGTTGTCGATTCATCTTCTTTTTCCAACTTTGTTTTCGATTCATATTTCTTTCCAATTCATTTTCTATTGTGGTTCAAGGAGAAATCTGTGTAACACCTACTTATGTGTGAACGGCTATGCACGTCAGTGGACCCTGTGATTCGTCACACTTTGACTCACCTAAGACGTGTGGTGTCTACCAATTCTCTATCGCTTATGGTTCTATTCTTTCGATTCCGCTTTTATAGTTATTTTAATGGAGAAATATGTATAATACCCTACTTAGGTGCAGATGGTTATGCATGTCACTGAACCCTGTGATTCGTCACAACTTCATTCACCTAAGATGTGTGATGTCTATCGATTCTTCATCTCTTGCAGATTGAGTATATTCTTTCATATTCGCTCTTGTTTCCCTCTCGGTGATTTTATAGAGGAAACTCTTTCCATTTTTCTTTTAAAATATGTCCTAATATAAGGGGAAATACTGCCGAAATGTTTATAGAAATATATCCTGATATAAGGGGAAATTTTGCCGAAAATTTAAGAAAAAATATGTTCTTCACGTTCTTCGTGTTCTTCATGTGTTCTTCGCATTTTTCATGTTCTTCGTTTGTTCTTCACGTTCTTGGCACGTTCTTAGTGTTTTTTAATAAAATAATGAAATTCGATCGTTTCAGAAGCTATAAACCATCTTTTTTGAAAAAGAATCTAAAACACTGCATATGTGAGAGAGAGCTCGATTAGGTAACGAAATCCTTCCACCCGTGTAAAGAGCCCCAGTGGCGACGAAGTGGGTCTTAGCCTCTCTACATGGCTTTTGCAACGAAACATCTATCACCTTCCATCCTCACCTAGAACCCCTCCTTCCTCTTCTTTGTTGTTTCATTTTCATAAGAGATCGTTGAGATTTTTTATTTTATGTCCTTCACTACGAAGAACCCTAATTTGTCTATTTTTTAGAAAATATGAAAAATTGCATTGTGAATTCAACTAAGATAAGATCTAAGCATCGAATTGATGCAGTGGCTTGGAAAGCTATGGTTTGGAAGTTAAAATGAGCATAAATATTAGTATATAAATATATGAATTAATATATATATATATATGAGGCTATACTCAATGCTGATGATTATGCAAATCCAAGACTTAACGAAAGAACTACATCATGTAAATTGATGTGTATTAAGTTGGATCCTGAAAAGGATCATGTGTTACGTTAAGAAATGACTAGGAGTAGAACTACAAGTCGGCATGCAACCTGTAGGTTTGTCGGAAGGAACCTATATTGATGTGACCCAACCTAGGTGGTACATAGTTGCCTTGTTTTGATAAGTGTGTACGAAATGAATGATTTGCAACGTGTGGTATCGGGTGCCAATATATTCGAGTTGAACGACGAAAGATATTGTCGTGCCATGTGGAGGCATGAGTGGTTTGATAGAGGCTGTGTTACAATAACATGTTCTTAAATCCGTTGGTTTATGGGATTAAAGGTTAGCCTGAGGTTTTAAGCCACCAAGTTCTCAAGTACGGTGTGCTTCTTTGTTTATTAGGTTGAGGGTTTGGAATCCCGAATAATAAATGAAAAAGAAATTGTTAGGGTAATATTTGAAGATTGATTGAGGCGACGTACAGCGGCATAAGCTCACCAGATCAACGCAATCTCCAATCCTGAAGTGTCCACAACTCCAGAGTCCATTAATGGTGGGGTTCCCTGGGACTAATATCTGACGTGGAATGGAAAGGAATAGGACTTAAGCTAATGAGAATGAATGAAACTTTTTATGATAACAAGTTTTGAAAAATTACATATTTATTTTCTTTTCTCTTCTTCATTACTTAGCACTCGCTATTTGTTATCCTGTGATTTATAGAAAATCCAACAGGTGTCGATGAGCCATCACAAGGACTTTCATAATCCAGACAGCTAACATAGTCATCCAACCAACCACTCTATAAGGTAGTTAGTAATCTTTTTGTGTATTTCTTTTCCAGTTGATGTACATGTAAATGGTCATAGTGAGACAATGTATCATGTGAACTTTATTTGTGCATGGATAAGTGTTGAAATACTTCCTTCCAAGTATTTTAATTGTGGTCTATTTCTGAATGTTAGTTATGATTGCTAAATAAATTATTACTGAGTAATCAGATCCGGATATGGAAGGATCTGACGGCCCGGAATTGGGGTCGTGACAGAACGCTATCAGAGCCCAGTTACTCCAGTAAGTTACTCGGTAATTAATAACTATGAGCAGTATTTAGAAACTAAGGTTGTCTTAAGATCCTTTGATCTGAATAAGTGATTGCAATATCATTCACAAGTCATTGTCCCTTATCTATATCATGCTGAAACATATAGGATCTAACCTTTTTCCTTGACAATCTATATCATGCTGAAACATATAGGATCTAACCTTTTTACTTGACTCATCCTAAGATCATGCTAGACCAAGACATGTCTAGGTAATTAGCGGTTATGATGACAATGCTGCAAGAAATGGGGCAAAAGCAACATGCATTAGAGGAGAGGCTCAATGCACAAGCTGAGAGACCTGAGGCATCCAGATCTGTGGATGCTAGGATTGAAGGTTATGTCCAACTTTTTGAGTAAGAATCTAGTTACCATCCTTCCATTGAGTGTACTCCTATCACATCTAAAGGAGCAATGGAGAGAGCTCTTCTTAAACATCAAAAAGTACTGGACAATTACCGAAAGGGAAAGATTCCTCGATTATATGGCTTGATGATGTCAGCAGGATCTTGAAAAAAATACACACACCAGCAGACACTTGGGTGAACTTTGCTGATTACTCCCTAGCAAACTACACAAGACGACGGTGGAGAGCAATTTCCAAGAAATTAGTAGATCCCGTTCCATAGGATATCTTTGAAGAAAGGTTACGAGATCACTTATGTCCCTCCCATTGGGAGGAACTAAAGAGGAGGGAGTTGGCTTCTTTGAACCAAGGTTCCAAAAATGTAAGAGATTATCATATTCACTTTACGGAGCTGCTATACTCCCCAGCTCTAGAAGCTTCACCACATGAATGTCTTACCAAATTTGTTAGTGGGCTTCAAGGATATCTTAGAGAAAAGCTTGCAGGTTTTAGAGCCACCACTATAGATGAAACCATGGACATCGCCTCTCGTATTGAGATGGAAAGGGATGAAAATTGCCAAAAAAGAAGATTCCAGTTTACTGGTGGACCATCCGAACATAAGGTGAATTATAACCAAAGAGATAGTCATTATCATCTAGTTGAGTCTACTATGAGCTCAGCACGGTCTTTAGGATTGGAGTTATCAAGAAGAGGAGGTTTCTCTAGACCTCCACTATACCCCCATGACTCAACAACAGGAGCTAGTACTGCTATGGTTGGATCTTCAGCATGGACAGGAACATGTGTGTGTTACTAATGTTATCAGAAAGTCCATATCAAGAAAGACTGTCCAAAGTTGAGAGGTTCGAGGTCTAAATCAACTCCAATTAACAGTATAACATCCACCCCGAGCAATGGAGCAACACGCATAGGAAGATTGGGTAGAGGTCATGGCTCACAAGAGGCATATCCTACACAGCAACCACCACAAAGTGGTGTAGGTTTTAGCTTGCCTATTCTTAATGACAGGCTCAATGCAATCACTGAAGAATAAGCCTACAATTCAGGCACGGTCGTACGAGTTACCGTTACTATTCATGTCTTTTCAATATATGCCTTGTTTGATTCCGATGCTTCACATTCATTTATTGCTCGACAGTTAGTACCCACTTTGGGTAAGGTACCAGTAAAAGTACAACAGCCTTATCTGATCAATCTAAGAAATCCTGGATAATTGTGTAGTAGTGATAGCAGGACACCAACTACTTGTTTTACTACTACTACTTGAAATGGAGGACTTTGATCTCGTCTTGGGGATGGACTGGCTAGAAAGGCATCATGCATGCCTTGACTATTTTCAGAAGATAGTAACTTTTCACCTTCATAACTCAACAGAGTTCCAGTTCATTGGAAAGACATCCAATGATAATGTCAAATACATCTCGACTCTGAAGGCGCAACACTTGTTAGAGAGAGGGTGCCAAGGCTATTTAGCTTATGTAACCACTACATCAGGGTCAAACACAATGATAAACGATGTAAATGTAGTGTGCGAGTTTCCGGATGTATTTCCAGAGGAACTACCTGGATTACCACTCGAGCGAGAGATTGAATTTGAAATCTCTCTCACACTTGATACTCATCCTATCTCTATCCCTCCATATAGGATGGTGCCAGCTGGGTTACAGGAGTTAAAGGTATAATTACAAGAACTATTAGATAAAGGATTCATTCGTCCTAGTACTTCATCATGGGGTGCACATGTCTTGTTTGTGAGGAAAAAGGATGGGTCAATACGGTTGTGCATTGACTATAGACAGTTAAAAAAGAAGACAGTAAAGAACAAGTATCTTCTACCAAGAATAGATGATCTCTTTGATCAGTTACAAGGTTCAACTGTGTATTCCCAGATTGACTTAAGATCTCAATACCATCAACTAAAGATTGAAGATGTTGATATTCCCAAGACAGCTTTTCGAACTAGATGCGAACATTATGAATTTGTAGTTATACCTTTTAGACTAATAAATGCCCCAACAGCTTTCACGGATCTCATGAATAGAGAATTTAGGGAGTTCGTAGATCACTTTATAGTAGTCTTTATTGATGACGTGCTTATTTACTCCAAGGATAAGTACCAGCATGAACATCATCTCTAACAGGCACTTGAAATATTAAAGAAGAACAAACTGTGTGCTAAATATAGCAAATGTGACTTCAGATCGTCCAAAGTATCCTTCTTAGGTCATGTTATTTATGGGGAAGGTAAATCAGTTTATCTTATGAAGGTTAGTGCGGTAATGAGTTGGGAACGTACGAAGACTATCACAGAAATACGATCTTTTTTGGGTTTAGCTGGGTATTATAGAAGATTTGCCAAGGACTTTTCACGAATGAAGCCAGTGACTAGGCTGACTCAGAAGGAAGTCCCATTAATATGGTTTAACACATGCGAAGCTAATTTTCAGACACTGAATAGATGCCTAACATCTGCACCTATCCTTACTCTACCCTCTAGGAGTGAAGGGTTTACAGTGTACACTGACGCATCTAAAGAAGGACTTAGAGTAGTTCTTATGCAACATGGTAAGGTAGTTGCTTATGCAACACGACAACTCAGAATACATGAGAGGAACTACCCGACACATGATCTTGAATTAGATGCAGTAGTCTTCGCTTTAAAGATATGGAGACACTATCTCTATGGCATTACTTTTGAAATCTTCACCTATCATAAAAGCTTGAAATAATTGTTTGATCATAAGGAGCTCAATATGAGACAAGACGATGGCTCGTGTTGTTGAAGGACTATGATTGCACCATCTCCTACCACCCTGGTAAAGGGAACATCGTAGCAGATGCCCTTAGCAGAAGAACTAATTCACCTGGGTTGGTGAGTGGTATCCACTTCTAGGGTTTACTATCAACATTGAGTGAATGGAAACCATTTGTTAGTAGTACCGATAATATAATTATTCCTCACTGATACAAACCAGAGATCTGTGATAGAATAAAGAAAGGACAGGAGGATGATCCAGTCCTTAAAGACTTGAGATAACAACTTGAGAAGAATGAGATAGAGGGATTCCATAAACAAGCTGGGTTATTGTATAAACATCACAGAGTTTGTATACCAAACACACCCGACTTGAGGAAGGAAATCTTACATGAGGCACATTATTCAAGATTATCCATTAATCCAGGAATTACGAAGATGTATAAGGATCTTCATTCAAATTTTTGGTGGCCAAGAATGAAGAAGGATGTTGCTGAGTTTATGAATTCATGTTTTACCTGCCAGCAGGTAAAGGCTTCACACCAAAAGCCATCAAGACTGTTGCAACCCCTTCCTATACTTCAATGGAAATGGGAAATTATTTCCATGGAATTTGTTACTGGCTTACCTCAGACAACTGGTGGTAAAGATAATATCTGGGTTATAATAGTTCGTCTGACCAAGGTAGCACACTTTATTCCAATAAGTTTATCCTCCACTCCATAACAGCTTGCTGAGTTATATATTATACGTGTGATCTGTATCCATGGTATCCCAAAGGAGGCAGTTTTCGATCAAGATTTACGATTCACCTTACATTATTGGGAGGACTTCATGAAAGCCTTAGGTACACAGTTATACTTAAGCACAACATACCATTCGCAAATAGATGGTCAATCAGAACGTACGATTGAGACGCTAGAGGATATGCTGCGAGCATGTGCCTTAGAATGGAAAGGATCATGGGTTAAACATTTGCCTCTTGCAGAATTCACCTACAACAATAGTTACCATGCAAGTATTGGCATGGAACAGTTTGAAGCACTATATGGATGAAGGTGTACTACTCTTTTTTGTTGGCAAGAGGTCGGTATAAAGAATTTTTACGATTCAGAGAGAGCTCAATTAGGTAATGAAATCCTTGCTTTTGTTGTTGGGTTTTCATATGAGATCGTTGAGATTTTTGATTTTATGTTCTTCACTACGAAGAACCCTAATTTGGCTACTTTTGACAAAATGTGAAAAGTTACTTTGTGATTTCAACTAAAATAAGTTCTAAGCATCGAATTGATATAGTGGCTTGGAAAGTAGGGTTTGGAAGTTAAAATGAGCATAAATATGAGTATATAAATATATGAATTAATATATATATATATATATATATATATGTGAGGCTATACTCAATGTTGATGATTATGCAAATCGAAGACTTAACAAAAGAATTACATCATGAGAATTGATTTCATTAAGTCGGATCCTAAAAAGGATCGTGTGTTACGTTAAGAAATGATTGGGAGTAGAACTACAGGTCGGACATGCAACATGTAGGTTTGTCGGAAGGAACCCGTATTGGTGTGACCCTACCCACGTAGTACACGGTTGCCTTGTTTTGATAAGTACGCATGAAATGAATGCTTTTTTTTAAGAATGAAATGAATTATTTGTAACACATGGTACCAGATGCCAATATATTTGGGTTGAATGACGGAAGATGTTGGAGTGCCATGTGGAGGCATGTGTGGTTTGATAGCATCTGGATTACGATAACATGTTCTTAAAACCGTTGGTTTATGGGATTAAAGGTTAGCCTGAGATTTTAAGCTACCGAGTCCTCGAGGATAGTGTGCTTCTTTGTTTGCCAGGCTGAGGGTTTGGAACCCTGGATAATAAAAAAGGAAATTATTAGGGTAGTATCGGAGGATTGGTTGAGGCGACGTGCGACAGCATAAGCTCACCAGATCAACGCAATCTCCAATCCTGAGGCGTCCACAGCTTCGGAGTTCATTAATGGTGAGGTTCCCCGAGACTAATCCCTGACGTAGAATAGAAAGGAACATGATTTAAACTAATGAGAATGAATGAAATTTTTGTTGATAACAAGATTTGAAAAATTACACATTTGTGTGCTTTTCTCTTCTTCGTTACTTAGCACTCGCTAATTATTATCTTATGATTTATGGAAAACCCCACAGGTGTCGGTGAGTCATCACAAGGATTTTAATAATCCAGACAGCTAACATAGTCCACTACAAAAAAAGGCGGGATTAGCGTGCACAGCTCGGCGTGCACATGGCGTGCACATGTGCTCGCCCCTCAATGGGCGAGCACACTAAGAGCACATGTGCTCGCCCATGAGGGTCGCTGGTTTGAATTTTGCGGAGAGGCGCAGTTACCAGTTTTGAAGAGCACATGTGCTCGCCCATGTGCTCGCGCAATTGTGCTCGCCCACTTGAATTTCCTTGCGCGGATAATTTTAGCGGCTGGATATTTTGGGCGAGCACCTGGCGACGGCCTGGAGAGCACTTAAGTGTGCTCGCCCAAGACCGTAAACAGAACCTGCGAGGCCCTTCTTCCTCATTTCTCACGCAACTCTCTCTCATTTCCTCCCCTCCGGCGACCCGCCAGCCCTCCGCCCCGACCCCGACGCCCGTCATTTTCGTGTTTTGAGTAGATCTACATCTACCACTCAGTATAATCTTTAATCCTTTCTCTTTTTATTTGATTTCATTACCTATTTGTATTGTTTGGATAGATTAGGGTTTAAAATTTTTGTTGAATGTAGTGTAGTATTTTGATAGTTTATATGTGTTTTACATGTTAAGGATAATAGTAGATCACCATAGTATTGTCATTTCGAATTTGATTGTCTAAATAATATGTATAATTGTATGCCCTGTAGGTGTTCGATAAAATGCCTCAACAAACATTATGTTTAAATTTTGTAAATTTTAAATGATAAAATGCTTGTATGATTAGTTAAGATTAGTTATGCTCAAAAAAGATTAGTTACTCAACTTTTATAATGCCTCGGAATAATGTAGATAAAATGCCCTAACAAACATTATGTTCAAAAAAGATTAGTTATGACATTTGTGAATAACTTTAGTTACTCAACTTCAATAATGTAGATACTAGATATTATGAACATCATTAATAATAGTTTTAAAATTTCATATCGTTTTGATATGAGATATGATATACACCATTGTTTATTTTGTGATAATTTATTATCACATTAAATTTTAGTTAATGTGACCAATTATATCACATTAACTTATACATAGGTTTATAACAACTCCAAAATATGATTTAGTAATTATTAGAAAATCGCACAAAATTCTTCACACACAGTGCGTCCTTCCACACCGGGTGGTGTGTGGCCCTGCACAACGGGTGGCGTGTGCAACACATTAGAGGATTTGATCACCTCTAACTGTGTTATATTTTTTTATTTTTTCACAGCACTATTGGACTCACTTTGGGATGTTTATCCCAGACCAATGGTCGTGGATTTTGATGTATGCAGGTTCCAATTTTTTTTGCAGGTGCCCATTAACTTTTAGTGACCCAAGCACTGTATTAGGCACTAAATAAGGATCACACTTATCCCTATCCCCATCGTTAATCAGCCAAATATACGTAAATGCCCGGTTAATATAAATGAATAAATATTTTAAGATTATTTTATAGTCTCATTTGTAGCACTTACAAATGTACGACGTAAAATGATCTTAAAGTATTACATTTATATTAGCTTTCCTTAGTTCGGAGGTCCCGGACTAAGGGGGTCCGTAAGGATTCAAATTTACTAAAAGGTGATCCGTGTCACAATGTCTTTATTTCTTACGGAAATTCGGTTCATAACCCCTTCCTCTTCTGTATACCAAATCAGTCATATTTATTATTGAAATAATCAATAATATGATTATTTTGATAATTAATTACGATTGATTTATGGGGTATACGGGAGAGGTGCAGAGTTATGCTGCCGAATTTTCGTTAGAAATAAAGATACTTGTGACAACGATCATCTTTTAGTAAATTTGAATCCTTATGGACGGGCTAAAGTGATAACTTAATTAATACACTTCTCTTCTCATCTTCAAACTCAAAAATGTGATACGTTTAGATATCCTCAATTTCTTAGATTTGACATTTTAGATTATTTAATTCAGGTTCATAAATATGACCAATAGAGAATGGATGTACAACCGTGTAGTAGATGGGCGTATAGCAGATGCTTTTCAAAGAGGTGTTCAGGAATTCATACAATTTGCTTACGCACAAGGTTCCCGTATTGTGGATTCAGATGGAACTATCTTGTGTCCGTGTAAGAAATGTCGTCTAATGAAGAAGAGATCAAAAGATGAAACTCAGTTACATCTTTATAGAATGGGTTTCATGGAAGGATATCAGATTTGGTGGAGGTATGGTGAGAATTTCGAGAACAGGATGAATGATGTGGAAGAAGCTGGCAATATTAATCCCTTTGCACATATGGTTATGGATGTTGCGGGTCCAGAATTTAATGATACTTTGTTAGATGATGAGGAATCATATGGAGAGTCTGCAGAATTTTACGAGCTGTTGAAAAAAGCGGAAGAGCCATTGTGCTTGGGTTGCAAGACATATTCAAAACTTTCTGCGGTCTCGGATCTTCTATCGATGAAGATGGAATATAATATGACCGATCGTAATTTTGATGCAATGCTGAGGATTATTAAGAAGATGTTACCAGAAGATGCAGAATTACCTGATAATTATTACAAAACAAAAAAGATGATGCGGAAGATGGGTTTAGCAGAAATTAAAATAGACTCATGCATAAATCATCATATTCTATATTACGGTGAACATCAACATTTACAACGGTGTCCTGAATGTAATGAGCCAAGATATCAGACAGCTAGTAAGAGTGGAAAAAAATATCGAGAAAGATTCTACGTTATTTCTCGCTGACTCCGAGATTGAAACGACTATATTATTGTAAAGAAACGGCGAAATACATGACATGGCACGCGGAACATAAAGTCGATGAATATATGGAGCATCCATCTGAATCTGATTGTTGGAAAAAATTGATGTCAGCTTTTCCTACATTTAATGATGAAAAGAGGAATTGTGTTATAGGTTTATGTACAGATGGGTTTAATCCTCATGGAAGAAGTAAAGATTACTCTTGTTGGTCAGTAATGACAACGCCATATAATCTACCCCCATGGTTATGTAATAAGCGACAGTTTATGTTTCTTTCGCTGTTAGTACCAGGACCTACACATCCGGGAAAGTACATTGATGTTTATATACGTCCTCTTATCGATGAGTTGAAAATGTTATGGGTCGATGGAGTTGATACATATGATGCTAATAAGAGTCAAACATTTAACATGAAAGTAGCTCTACTTTGGACGATAAATGATTTCCCAGCTTATGGAATGTTATCTGGATGGAGTACGCATGGACGTAAAAGTTGTCCATATTGTATGGATAGTACTAAATCATTCCAGCTTCAACACGGTCAGAAACCATGTTTTTTTGATTGTCACAGACGATTTCTTCCAAGTAATCATCCATATCGAAGACAGAAACATTCTTTCAAAAGAAATACAATTGATCTTTTAGATCCTCCACCAATTAAGACAGGCGATATGATATTATCATACTTGGAACAATTAGAAAAATCAGCCTTAGAAAATGGAGATAAAACAAAAAACCTTCCCGGTGTTGGTGACAGTCATAATTGGATTAAGAAGAGTATATTTTGAGAGTTACCATATTGGAGTAAGTTACTGATACGACACAACTTAGATGTTATGCATATAGAGAAAAATGTGTTCGATAACATCTTCTACACTGTAATGAATGTAACCGGTCGATCAAAAGATACAGTAAAGTCTCGTCGTGATTTACAACTCATATGTAATCGCCCAGAATTGCATATCAAGGAACATGATAGTGGAAGGGTTGAAGTTCCAAAAGCAAAGTATACTTTAGATAGAAATCAAGTTAAGCTTGTTTGTGAATGGACAAGTAAATTGAAGTTTCCAGACGGATATGCATCAAATTTTTCCAATTTGGTCGATCTGAAGAAGTTTACATTTCAGGGAATGAAGAGTCATGACTGCCATGTTTTTATGGAAATATTACTACCGTTAGTGTTCAGAGGATTGTTACCAAAAAATATTATCGATGCTCTTTCAGATGTAAGCAGATTTTTCCAGGTGTTATGCTCGTCACACATACACCGCATGGAGATGGATTATCTTCAAAAAAATATTCCTGTGATTATGTGTAACCTAGAGAAGATATTTCCACTGTCATTTTTTGATTCGATGGAGCATCTGATGATTATATTCCATGGGAAGCAAAAGTTGGTGGACCGGTAAAATATCGTTGGATGTATCCGTTTGAAAGGTAAATAAATGTAGAAGATTGTCATTCCTTCTTTACTATTTGGACTAAATGTTTAACCTATTTTCTTATAGGTTTATGTTCTTTCTTAAAAGAAAGGTCCGAAACAAAAGTAAAGTTGAAGGATCTATAAGTTCACAATATATATATGAGGAAGTCGCAACATTCTGCGCAAGATATCTTCCAGAAGATGTGGAGACTATCCACAATAGATGCGGGAGGAATGAGACAGTTTCTTCCGATGAAGAACCTTGTATCAGTATCTTTCGGCCATCCACTCATCTAATAGGCAAAGCAACTGAACGTTTCTTATCGAAACAAGAGAAGGATGTTGCAGAGTTATACGTATTAGACAATTGCGAGGAAATAACACCATATGTTCAGTAAGTATTTGAATTTCTTTATGTATATATTCATTACCAGTAATGAATATTTTTCTCTTATAAATTATAGGGAATTTAGACAGAAAATTATGGAGGAAAATCCTATGTATTCAGATGATGAAGTTTTGAGCACTTATAGAAATCAATTTCCAGCATGGTTTAAAGACCGATCAAAACAGTTGGACGGTGGTGATTTCTATTCTCATATTCTAAAATATTTTGGAGAAGGACCTGTTTATAAGGTTCGATCGTACAACTCATGTTACAGTAATGGGTATCGTTTTCATACCTTAAATTCCGGTAAATATTTGACAACTCAAAATCATGGAGTGATGGTTCGCGGATCTTGTTATGAGGAAGATCATCTCAATTATTACGGAATTTTAAAGGAGATTATAGAAGTGGAATATAGTATACCAGGCTTGAATAAAGTAGTTCTTTTCTTGTGTGATTGGTATGAACCCAATGGAGGTGTAGTACTTGATAAAAGAAATAACATTGTCGACGTGGTGCAAAGGAAATTTATACGCAGATTTGAACCATTCGTCTTAGCATCTCAAGCGGATCAAGTATGTTATCTCCCACAAATATCAAAGAAGAGAAAGGGCATTGAAACAGTAACTGTTGTGAAGATAAATTCTCGAAGTTATATCTCCAATGATTCCAGTAATCAGGAAGATGACATAGATGAAGCATTTACACCGACAAACAAAAGAATAGCCTTAACAGAAGAAGTCCCAGTTATCGAATCGATTCGATTGGCTGATAATGAAGTTTTGTGTGTTGACTTACAAGATGATAATGACTCCAGTAATGATTTCTCGGAAAACTCAGAAAATGAAGAAATATCATTTATTCCCACCGAAATAAGTGATGAAGATTAGTTGTAAGTTTTATTATACAATTATAATTGAATTAACTGAAATCTTAAATAATAACTATGTAATGCATCATTATTACAGTCATGGCAGGTTTTGGACGTGGCGGGTCGCATGGATCACATAGATCCAATCGTCCTTCTTCCTTAGACACACCTTCTTCCAGTAAGCAGACCACCCCGGATATTGCTCCTGATTCACAGTCCGACGAGGTTGGCCGGGTGATAGCGTACTATGAGTCTCTTGGTTATCCTCCCCCACCCTTTTACGTAGGAGGCTATGGAGAGCCATCTACCTCAGCAGCCCCTACAGGATTCCCAGTCCAGGTCCCCATACCAGCGCGGACATCGATGGGTTCTGACTCTCCTTCTTCTGGACGGCCGAGCACATCCGTGCCTTTACCCACTGTAGTTAGACAGACGTCGGCGTCCCACCCTTTGTTGGAGGTTACGGCTGATGGGAGGTAAAAATTTTATAGAATTTATCTTTAAATATTTTCCAAATTTTTATAAATTGTATGGAAGTTAAATTTTCTAGTAAATGCAGGGATTTTTTTAACAGCAACAGGGTGGCAAAGGAGATAACCAACATAATAAAGACACACTTGACTTCCATGCAATTTAGGTGGTGTCGCATCCCTGCTGCAGAGCAGGAGAGACTTTTTGACATGTTTCTGGTAAGAAATGTTTCTTAGAAGTGATACAATATTTTTTGATCAAGTTTTTTGTATCTTATAAATTGTTATTATTTTTCAGAGTAGGTTTCGCCTTGGCACTGGTCTGGGGAAGGAGGTTTATCGTAGAGCCTTCATTCGTTTGGCAGAAAAGAGAATGAGCGATACATTTTTCAAGGCAAGGAGAGACTCGCATGCGAAGACGGGATGCGAGGAGATGAATTTTGAGGAGATGAAGAGGTTCCCGCCGTCATGGTGTACGGAGGATAGGTATTATACTTGTCAAATAATTTATATTACACTTTTTACAATAATCAATTATCATAACGTAATCCTTGCAGATGGGCCGATTTCTGTGATGCATTCATTGCGGATGATGAGTTTGGAAGAAGATCTACGGCGGGAAAGACAAACCGCCAAAAACAAAGGATCAAGTCGACCAGTGGCTCTAAAAGCCACAATCAGATTAGAGCGGAGATGGTATTACGATTTAAAATTATTTTTTGGAGATCTACTTTAATATAATGCAATGTTTTAATAGATCTTAAAAAAATTTTCAGGCTGCTAGGTTGGAAAGGGAACCCTCTTTTCAGGAGTGGTGGTCGAGGTCCCACATGAGTGGGAGAGAAGGAGAGTCGCAATGGTCCACTCCTGAAGCAGGACAATTGTTGGTAAGTCTATCAATTTATTTACAATTAATTGATATATTATAACTTATTTATAGATATTGTAAACTTTGAATTTCAGGATCGTTATCTGGCACTATCTGCAGATAAATGGGGTGTCGATCCAACTGGAGATCAACCACCATTTGATAAAACGATCTGGAAGCAGGTATATATGGATAAATATTATCTTACTATATTCATTTCTAATATATACTTTTATATTAAAAATTGAAAAACTTATAAGGTGTTGGAGGAGAGGGACGTTGTGGCGAATAGGAAGCAGACGCTTGGTGGTCTTCCTCCATATTATGTGGAGGAACATCGTCACTCCTATTCTGCATACTCTCAGCCGTCGTACACGCAACCACATCCGTCCCAATCAACAGTTCCAATGGAGTCGCAGATGGCGATGATGGTGGAGCAGGTGACGAAGCTCCGAGAGGAGTTCACGGCGTACATGTAAGTATTCTTCTTATAGAATGAGTAATACAATTAAATTTCTATATCTACAAATTGCATGTAATAGATAAATATCTTCCATATATAATATAGGTTGCAAGGGCGTGCATCTCAACCTGAAGAGATTGAATCTGATAACGAAGAGGAGGAGGAGAACGACCCTGAAGAAGAGGCGTGCCTGTTTGCGAGGTTCAAAGAAAAGGAGAAAGAAAAAAAGAAATCAAAGCAGGGTTTAGTGTCCAAATTTTTTAGATCAAAGAAGAAGTAAATTTTTGGTGGTTTGTACCTATATTTTCTTTTAAACTTTTAGAACATCTTTTAATTAATATGAACTTTGTTGGCGTTGACTTGTTTGTAATATTTAGATATTAAATTAGATTTTTTATTTCTGAATTCATGTATATTGCGTTCCTTTAAATTCTTAGTGCTAGTTATCTTACTCTACGAACTGCTATAATATATATATCCTTAGGAAGATACCTGCAGTGGTTTATTGGCAGGGTATACAGGTTCGACGGGGCGTCAAAACCCTGTCGAACCTGTATATTTTTTTCCTGGAAATCACTTTGGGCGAGCACATGTGCTCGCCCGGTGCTCCGTGTGTAATCGCAACTTATAGAGAAGGCGATCACACCGGCGAGCACATATGTGCCCGCCATGAGGCGGGCGAGCACATAGCGTCCCATGGTGCTCGCCCATCAGCCGTGGCGACTCTCAGATCAGCGAGCACGCCCTTAACGAGCACATGTGCTCGCCCACACGTCGGGCGTGCACATGGCGTGCACTAGGCGTGCACATAACGAGCTCTTATGTGCACGCCAATCCCGCCTTTTTTTGTAGTGGTCATCCGGCCAGCCATTCTGTAAGGTAGTTAGTAATATTTTTATGTATTTCCTTTCTAGCTGATGTACATGTAAATGGTTATAGTGAGACAATGTATCATGTGGACTTTATTTGTGAATGGAAAAGTGTTGAAATACTTCCTTCTGAGGATTTTTAATTGCAGACTGTTTCTGAATGTTAGTTGTGATTGCTGAATAAATTATTGCTGAGTAACCAAATCCGGATATGGGAGGATCCGACGGCCCGAAATTGGGATCGTGACAGGCAACGCCAATGCGGGTTCCTTTCGACAAACCTAAATGTTGCATGCCTGACATGTAGTTCTACTCGCAGTCATTCTTAATGTAAGACATGATCCTTTTTAGGATCCAACTTAATACACATCAGTTCATATGATGTAATTCTTTCGTTAAGTCTTCGATTTGTATAATCATCAACATTGAGTATATCCTCACATATATATTAATTCATATATTTATATACTCATATTTATGCTCATTTTAGCTTCCAAGCCCCAACTTTCAAGCCACTGCATCAATGTGATGCTTATACCTTATTTTAGTTGAAATCACTAAGCAATTTTTCATATTTTCTAAAAAATAGCCAAATTAGGGTTCTTCGTAACAAGGAGCATAAAATCAGAAATCTCAATGATCTCATATGAACATCGAACGACAAAAGAAGGACTTCATTACCTAATCGAGCTCTCTCTTGTGTATGTAGTGCTTTATCATGATTCTTTTTCAGAAAAGGATGATCTATGACTCCTGAAATGATCGAATTTCATTTTCATATCAAAAATGCTAAGAACGTGCCAAGAATGCGAGGAAGGAATGAAGAACACGAAGAACACAGGAAGAACACGAAGAACGTGAAAAACATCTTTTCTCTTGAAATTTCAACAGAGCTTCCCCATATACTGGGTGATATTTCTAGGAAAATTTCAGCAGAGTTTCCCCTTATATTGGGATATATTTTTATGTAAATTTCGGCAGAGATTCCCCTTATATCGGACAGATTTTTATAAAAATTCTGGTAGAATTTCCCTTTATATCAGGACATATTTTAAAAGAAAAATGAATTTTAAAAGAAAAACGGAAAGAGTTTCCTTTATAAAATCACCGAGAGGGAAACAACAACGAATTTGAAAGAATATAATCAAACTGCAAGAGATGGAGAATCGATAGACACCACACATCTTAGGTGAGTGAAGGTGTGACGAATCACAGGGTTCATTGACGTGCATAGAGTCGTCCGCACATAAATAGGGTATTGCACTGATTTCTCCATCAAAATAACTATAAAAGCGGAATCGAAAGAATAGAAACGTAAGCGACGGAGAATCAGTAGACACCACGCATCTTAAGTGAGTGAAAGTGTGATGAATCATAAGGTTCACTGATGTGCATAGCCACCCGTACCTAAGTAGGGTGTTACACAGATTTCTCCTCTAACCACAATAGAAAATGAGTGGGAAAAGGAAGATGAATCGAAAACTAAGATGGAAAAAGAAGATGAATCGAAAACTTATCTCAAGTTAGAGCTTACTTACAAAGCCAACTAGGAGAGGATCATACCTTCCTCCTCCACGCCCTCCTAGTAGCGCTTCGCTAGCGCTCCTTCCCCGCCTCCCTCTCCTCCTCCCAACCTCTCGACCCTAGCCCTCAGGGTAGTGGTGGTAGTGGAAATCGTAGAGAATGAATGGGTATGGGGCATATTTATAGGCTCCAGAAAACCACTAACCATGGTTAGTAAACCATGGCTCAAACCTTAACTGTGGTTACTGGCCAATGGTTTTGGCCTATGGTTTTGGCCAAGTCTTATCTAAAACTTAAGGCTTAAGTTAGAACTTTCCAGAAGATTCTAGATTAATTAATGACGCTTAATTAATGCTAATTGTGATTAACTTTCACTAATCATGATTTAACTTTCGCAACTCACACTTAACTTTTGTTAACCATTGATTAGTGTTAGCTAATGGTCATTAGCGGTCCTTAATATGTCATTATTTTCTTTAATCTTATTTAATTAGTCTCAATGATTTTCATTACGGATTAATGACATCTTAAGCCTCCTTACTTCTCTTTCTTCCGAATATCATAATAATTTGAAATGAAGTCCGATTCATACAAGATAAATTCTGTTGGTTTCCTATTGACGAGACGGGTCTTACGAATTAGGATGATGGATGACCAAGTTCAAGACTTTGCACTTGCTCTGTTTGGAATGTACCTGAAATCAATGAGGGCTTGGTGAACCCCAAATAGTGATGTTCGTACGGATTTTAATTAGGGTCAAGGTGAGACTAGCAGTCCCTTTTTAATTTTTTTTATTTTCACTTTTTGAGTATTTTTCAATAACAAACACTTAATGATTTTTTTGTATTTTCTTTAATTCCGACATGATCCAAAATAATAGGGAGATAGCGGCAAAGCAATGCAAGTGGACACGAGGACAGAAATATACCCTCATATCAAATGATGCATGCAAAGATAAAAGACTTATAGTGCTTGCTAGCTCTCTCTATGCATGATGCAAAACAAGGAATTAGTAAACCTAATCTATATGTGCGAGATGCAAGCGAAAATCGTCATAAGTAGACAATTGCTAATGTCGTGAAGAACCAAATGCTAGACTCTTAGAAATAAACATAGAGACTGATCTTGGAGGCTCCTCGGTATCCACCACAACTGGTCCTGCAAACTTTGTATGGAGACCTCTCACAGCACGCGATCTCAAGCCTAAGTATCCAACAATTAATTTAAATTAAGTTCAAACGTAGAGACTATAGGTGCATGCAAGATTTTTAGGTGTTTGGCCTTAATTCACTCGATCAAGCTATTCCTAAAATGATAAGGGCTCATTCCACAATATAAAAATAAGGCTGAAAGCACAAAATGCATAAAACAAAAAAATAAAAGGTGAGAAAGTCACGAGACTTCCGGTGAGCCTACAAGTGAACAAACACTTGGAAATTAAGCCCGAATGTTCAAGTTCAAAGTACCAGTATTATTACAAATCAAATAGACAAAAATAAATGTCACTCTCTCACAAAAATAAAAACAAAAGCCCATGCTAAATTCTTCTCTCTCTCTCTCTCTCTCGTGCTCTCTCCTCTTAATCCACAAGTAGAAGGACCAAGTCCTCTCGATTCGGGTGCCACAACCACCTAGGCAGTCGCCGTCATCTCGAAGTCCCTCGCAAGAAAAATAGAAGAGATAAATATTAACACAATAAACAATTATATCAAATAAAAGAGAAAATAAGTGAGAAAATAATGAATAAAATGACCCACAATTATATCCGATGCATTGCTCTGCGGCAACGTCACCATTTGATGACACAGATCTAGCAAGGGTATAGAATAGTATCCTCAACGAGTGTGAAGATACAATGTGGTTGAGGCAACCGCTCGCTAGATCCGAAATCAATCAACAATGAACCGACAATCAATGCAAGCAAGTATGAATCAAAAATTTATTATACCCTACAATAAAATGTATAGTAGACAACTACAGTAGGGTCGAACACATGGAGAACGAGGGATAAACGACAAAATTGGCTAATAGGCAATGAATATTTTTGGGCCTTTTATATATTTTTGAAATTTTATGGGTTTTAATTATTTAATTTTTTTATACTTTTCTTTTATTTTTTATATTTCCTATTTTTAATTTTTATATTAATTAATTAACAATAATATAGTTATATATAGATATATATAGCTATTAAATTTTATAAATATACCTATAAGTATTCAAAAGTCGCAAATATATTATTTTTAGCTTCTTTATATTTTTCTCTATTTTGATATTTTTCTTATATTTTTTGATATTTTTTTGTATTTTTAATTGAATTAATTAAGCAAAACAGTGAGTAAGATAAATAGGCCACATTGTTTTGGAATTCAAAAATAACTAGAGGCTTCAAAATTTTCCAAAACTATTTTTAGTATATACTAATATAGTAGATTAAATCCAGAAGTAGAAATAAATATTTTTGGAATTTTCTAGAATTTTTATATTTTTATGAAGATTTCAGAGCTTTTTAATTTTTATTATGTTTCTTTTTCTATTTTTAGAGATTTTTGGTCTATAGATGCAAATTAGACTAACAAATATTCTATTTTATTTGAAAAATTTCAAAATGTTTTATAAATTTTATGTATTTTTAAATGTAAACATGGACAAAGAGCCCAGTTTTTTATTCTTAATAAATAGAAAATAATCTTAAATACCTAAACAAATATATATATATATATAATAGACATATATATCAGGTATTTATGGGAATTTTGTAAGAATTTTTAGAGGCAAGGAGATATTTTTAACAAAATAAAATCCATAAAAAGAAAATACAATCTAACATGGATATTTATGTAAATATTTAAAGTTCCTGGACCAAGTGCGAACACCTCAGAAAAGATTAGGGCCAAAAATACACTTTCTCCAAAATATATCCAATAATATATAAACGGAGGGTTATACAAAGTCTAGGGGGAAAATGAAATTTTTCTAGAAAATATTACACTAATTTGAAAAAATAAGGACTAAAATGGAATAAATAAAATCCAGGGGTTTAGGTACAAAATACCTAGTCCCCTCATGCCCATGGGCACACGAGGTGACGCGGATTGGACTTAAGTGCAAATATGTAAAGCACAAGGGGTGAAATGCAAATATTACAAAACTTTTTATGCTATATACACATGTTTTCATACTCAAAAAAATGCAAAATTTGCAAGGGTATCAGGCAAAATTACCCCTACGGGTGTGATCCAACAACTGATGATCTTCACTTAACATGTAGCACGCATCTGATGGCTAATACCAATTCGACTGCTATGACTGAGATTAGATCCCATACTGGGATCCAATGGTGGAGCTATTGCAGATATGACTACTCCTGTACACCTAGGTGTCTGAACTCGATCGAATGCCTAAGGAGTCACATGGAAGAACATGCGATGAACTGGGCTCTATGTCGCTTCGATTGGCTCTACTGCTCGCTTCCGGCCACCTGGGAGGCTCGCAACTGGTGCAAATGGTGCTAATGCTCCTATACAGCTGTTGGATGTCTCAGAGGGGTCCAAGACCTCCCGAGGAGGTCCTGGAGGCATGAGGTGTCTGGGAGCACTTCCTGGGTTCAAACCCACTGCAAATGGGTCTTTTCTTTTTGTATCCTGCAGAGTTAGCAAAAAGGGAAAAAACGAAGCCTCCTGAGGCTTCGAGTGGTGGAGATGAAGCAGAAATGGCTCGGGTGGAGGTGCTTCGGTGTACGGCGGAGGAGGAGCACTGAAATCCAGATCCAAAGAGGATTTGGGCGATTGAGGATGTGTGAGGCTAAGAGCAGTGTGTGGGGAAAGAAATGGAGAGGGTCCGGAGTCGAGAGAATGGTCGAAACGGGCGGAAACAGAGGGCGGAGGTTCGCCGGAACTCAGCTCCAACGAACTACGAATTATATTTTTAACAAAATGCAGAATGAATTAACTAAAAGCAACACTTAATCTTGCCTAATATTACACATAGGAATCGAAAAATGCAAAGAGAAAGGAGGTTACCAGTCGGGGAGGACTGACGGGAAAGCACACGTCGGAGGAGTCCGATGATGCCTGGATCAACCTTAAATCAACACCAAAATGGTCCGCCCGACCCTGGAGAACCCTCCTCTGGAGAACCCTCCTGTTGTCACCAAGGGGTTCGATCGAGGCTAGGGTTAGGATTTTTTCGATGGAAGAGGGACCAAGTTCAAATGGAGGTCGGAGGGAAGTATATGTACATGCCAAAGTTGGGCGGAGAATCGTGCTCAGTTCATAGTTCCTCGGATCGAAAAATCGATGGCGGAGCATCGATCGAGGTAAAAAAGTTAAAGAGAAGTCGAGAAAAAATAATGCAAGAATCAGGCAGCAGAAATCAAGGAAAATTGTGGCGAAGCGGTCTGACAACGCAGACCTAGGGAGGCGAGAGAGTTGACAAGGGTCAACACTGACCGGGCTCCCATTGGGCCATGTGGCCAGGAAAAGGACAAAACCATGGAAATTTCCCTTATTAATTCAAAATAAAATATTAAATGATTTTATTTAATTTTAGATTAAAATATAATAAATGTTTATTATTTGATGTAGTATTTTATTATTATTTTTATTTATTTTTATGAAGTAATTTATTATAGGTTACTTTTTACAAGTATATATAGGTATAATTACCTATATAATGTGTATTTTATTTTTATTTTGTATTGGATTTTGTTATTTTGTATACATAATTATATAATTATAACTAATTTAAGTATATAATATATTTTTCATGTATTTTTCTTAGTTTATTTGTACACTTAACTAAATACATGAATATTGTATAGTTATATGTATGGTATATTTATCTATGTATTTTTATATACTATTTTATTATATTTTTATGGTTTTATTGTATTCTAAATATGTACATCAGTTATAAATAATATTTACAAAATTATAAAAATCTAAAATAATGAAAATATAAATAATAAATAAAATAAATATTTTATTTATGCATATAATACAAATAGGGGTCCAAAACCTAACTTTTGCATCTTAACTCCAAATTAAATGAAACTACCTTCATTAAATAGCTACTAAAAAGTTATATAAAATTACATTTGATGCATTTTGAGTTCATATGGAGAAGATATGGGTCTGAAAAGTTTGGTTTATGGGATTTTATTTTAAGTGTAGAATGCACACTGCGTATTATTTTAATATGAAATAAATTTTGCATTTTGTATGTATTTTTATCTATAGCTTTCATGCACAAATTTTATTTATTTGAGATATAAATAACAAAGAATAAAATAGGTTCCAAAAATACATTATTGGCATTTATGAATTAGGGTTTTATTGTCTTTATTGGCCCCTATCTCCCCCTACTTTATTCTTTGTCGATCCAATCATCATGATGCCTGGGTCTCGGGATCTAAGGTCATAATTACCTTTGGTATTTTATTTACTTTTCTTTTATGTTCTTTATTCTTTTAGTTTAGCTTTAAACAATGTATTTTAAACAATATTTATACAATAAATAATTAATATTAATTCATGCAAAATAATGTTATTTACATGTATTTAGCTAGGGTTTAAAGGCCAAAATGAAAGAATAAAGGTGATGAAATTGAGATTCATCAGTTACCCATTCCTACATGTTGGTGGCAGGATCTTGTGAGTACCTAACACAGTTCACCTCCCACACCTGAGGAGGCTCCTCCGAAATTGTCTCAACAGATGGATGTTGCTGGCAAGGTTGGGCAAAGGAATGATCCATACCCAAGTCTAAAGCCCTGACATCTGCTGCTCCTGAACATGATGTACTCAGTATATGGGAGCAACATATGCATACACAACATATATCTTCATATTGGATACCCTCTCAGAATGTTCCTCCACCTACTTAGGGAGCTTAGACAAGCTCTCCAACTCGTTCATCCTCTTATCAATCCCCTCAACCAAAGTCAACTTGTCTGTAATGATTCAGCCATATGGCAAGGTAAAAAAGCACTATAAGAAGAAAGCGGGTTATCGGCATATCTAGTGTAAAAGCGTGCACCAAAGAGAAACGAGTATGGTTTGCTTTATTAGAAGATGATGGTACGATCTCTAATCACAAGAGATGTGTGTTGCCATCATTGAATTCCATAGACGTGTCAAAAAGAGGGATGTCAAGAGCACCCATTGACATGTGCAATACCCAATGTGGTGAGTTCCTGCTTGGCAGACTTGCAGATAACAAGATAACCCTGTGAAAACTTAAGACAACATGGGAATCATGGTGAAATTCAACTCAAAGAGGAGATTGTTAGGATTATGAGACATTAGGATCCGCAATCCTACAATAAAAAGATTCCTAAACATAATAACAATTGAGTTGTATTCTATGTAAAGTCCTTGTGGGAATATGATTATGAGTTTGTATTAGGTTATATATAAAGGGGGTGAGAGCATTGCCTCCACAGCACCACCATAACAAGAGGCAATTAGAGAGAGGGAACATAGCGAGTTTTATCCTTCTTCTTTCCAGTGATTTTCTTTCTTTGATAGATCGATTGCCTAATTATTCACGTGCTTCCATGGTGATGTTTGATTGTGGATACAAGATCACACTCCAATATCAACATAATGTCGGTTCATATCAGAGATGAGGCGATGCCGGTTCATATCAACATAGTGTCGTAAGACGAGATCGCAACGTTAAGGACTGCAATCAAATTTACAACAAAAACTCTCGCCTTACGTACTCATTCGAATCAAGGCCAGTATGATGACACCCATACATACAATAAATTGCTGGATAATCTCGCAGTGCCATTCAAATGCAATTCATGGCTTGGGAGTTAAAGGGCTCATTCTTTGCTTCCTTAACTCAAGACGACCGATTTCACAATCTCGGATCTGAGTAAATACTCTTCTGTGGACCCAAAGGAAACCCTCGCAAGAATATCCACGTTAATGCAATACCTACCAAATTGCCCCCATGTATAACAACAATGATTCCTCTAGTTTTTGTTTTTATTGTTCCGGAATCGTCCTTTATGCTTATGCTTGTAATGCCAAAACAAGATGCACTGCAAGTACTAAAATAACAACATAGAGTTAATTGGATGTAGTGCATTTTTCATGATTGTGGATCGTATCCTCGCTTACAAGCATTTTATAATCGATGTAATTAAGCAATGCCCATAAAAACCACTCTGATAGGATTTTCTATCGGTTGTCTAAGTCTGCAGGTCTAAAAAATCATGTCAGCATATTACGTACAACCATTACATCTTAAACATTAACACGTAAACAAAGTAAATTTTTTTTATAAGAAATAAAAGCGCCGC
Organism: Ottelia alismoides; assembly: GCA_037367405.1. NCBI lineage: Eukaryota > Viridiplantae > Streptophyta > Magnoliopsida > Alismatales > Hydrocharitaceae > Ottelia > Ottelia alismoides. The sequence goes on from JAZKJV010002838.1 coordinate 364,079, forward strand.
AGATATTTAATATGCATATCTTCGAAAAAAAGTTTAATTGAAGCAATTTTAAACCCATCGATATGGCTGAATCATGAAATATATATATATATATATGGGTTTAATGGGGCTGTCCCCTTGGGGCAGCCAATTAGCAGCCCCCAATGTCTCATGGCCGTTGGATTTGATCAGTGGCTGATATAATTAGTTCTTTTTTATTTTTTTCTAATTCTGTCACATCCGTCCTGGGCCAATCATCTTCCTTCCCTGTTCGCCCGTCTCCTCCCCGTTCTTCTTCGTTAAGAAACCCATATGATACTCGTCTCCATTTCGATCTCACTGCCAAATCATGCGCGGAACCTGTCGAGATGGGGCTTCTTTCCACCGTCAGTCTATCCTCTATAGAGCAACTATCATCTCCTGGCTTCCTTCCTCCATAGGCGTCGTTGTCGAGCATTTCCTTGGTTCCTACTGACCGTGTCTTCTACTGGAAGGATGAGGAGGCAGTAGGGATTACACATATAAAGGAAGAACACATATAGACCATATATATATATATATATATATATATATATATATATATATATATATATATATATATATTCACAAACTATTCATTCACTGGGGGCCAATACAGAAAATCCAATCTCCCAAATAAAGCCGATTAAGCCCAAACTAATTACCCGCCGACAACCCGATTAAGAACCTTAATTGACTTCTTAATCCCTTCGCAATTAATGGCACTCCACCGGTTCCTATATATATAAACAAAGGCCCTTTCTTCCAAGTCTCCACTTTCTGAGCAGAAGGCGATCGAGCTCGAGTTGTGGGAGACCACATCTCACTCTATCGATCTCGATCTCTCCATCCTCACTCTCATGGCGCCGAATCAGATCGCTCTCTCGATCCTCTTATTCCATATCCTCCTCCTCTGCACTCGCGCCTCCGTCCACGACTACACCGGCGAGCGCTTCGTGGCGAAGGGGAACGCCTTCGTCCTCCACGGCGGGAGCGAGGGGCTGTACGCGTCCCAGGTGGAGGGCAACGGCACAGGGGCGGCCAATGGGGAGTCCTTCATCCGGTGAGTCGTTTGGTGTCAACAGATCTGTGGCTCTGACGGTGGAAAGATCGGATCTTGGCTAATTTGCCGTCTTGTCTTGTGGTGAAATGGGGGATCTTTTCGGAATTTTCTAGGTGGGTTTCGGGGAGTGGGTGAAATGTGAAGTGGGTTCGTGGGATCTTGAGAAAATGTGGTCGCTTTGTGTATCTGCTTTTGTTCCGAATAGGTTCAGTAAATTACTACATTGCGAATTCGTTGGCAGCAGTTTTTTTATTGTTGATGCTGTGCATTGAGCAGTAGACTATAAGCAAACAATGAATGTTGAGATTTCTCGGTTCTTATCTGTAGCTAAAGTCCTACTCTACGGAGAAATGTTTTCTTGATTCTGGTTGCATCGACCACATTTCTGTTCCTATGGGATTTTCATCAGGCTTCTTATGTGGGTATGTGTTAGTAACCATAGGTGTTTGAAAGAGAATTGAGGCATATAACAATTATTTTCATCTTTACTTTAAGTATACTATACATGCACTTTTGATAGGTGCCAACTTAAGCGAAGAACTTTGCCTTTGTGGTTTACCCTTGTTCCCTTGTGGATTAATCAACATCGAACTATATATTGAAGATTTTCTTCCAAAAACTACTTCTTGATAAATAATTTATTATGCTCATTTAGCTACGTATGCTTCTTTGTCAAATTCAGATTTGAAAAGGTCATATTCAGAAGACCAGTGGAAGCAGCGGCATCCAGTAAAAGTGCCGACAAGGCATCTGTTCAAGCTGTCATTTTTGATGTGGAAGACCGTGAGAGCATCGGTGGATCTGCCTATGGCGGTCAGCGGGCTATTTGTTGCACACCCGATCTTGCTAAGCTAGGGGCCTGTGCAGAAGGCACGGTTATAACTCGACCTTCAGCTGTGAACCCCGAGTGGCCTCAAGTGTTTCGTGCTGAATTTGAAGGGAAGGAAGAACTGACTGCCGCACTTCCTTCTCGAACGATTTCCATTCCTAAACCTGGAATGTATAATCTGTACTTCATCTATTGCAATCCCAAGCTCGATGGGCTAACTGTGGAAGGGAAGACCATATGGAAAAATCCCACTGGGTATTTACCAGGTAGGATGGCCCCCTTCATGAACTTCTATGGGATTATGTCTCTTGCATTTGTGGTTCTCGCTATCTTTTGGTTCTCCCAGTATGCAAGGTTTTGGAGAGAGGTTCTTCCACTGCAAAACAGCATCACACTTGTGGTAGCACTAGGTATGATTGAAATGACATTGTGGTATTTCGAGTACTCTGAATTCAACAAAACTGGAGTCCGTCCAATGGGTATCACTATATGGGCAGTGACATTCAGCACTGTTAAGCGGACAGTTTCAAGAGTGCTGATCCTTGTAGTATCTATGGGATATGGTGTTGTGAGGCCTACTTTGGGTGGTTTAACTTCAAAAGTGCTCCTGCTTGGGTTTACATTTTTCCTAGCATCAGAGGTTCTTGAACTAGTTGAGAATGTGGGCACAGTAAGCGATCTCTCTGGGAAAGCAAGATTGTTTTTGGTACTGCCAGTGGCATTATTGGATGCATTCTTTATTCTTTGGATATTCACTTCCCTGTCAAAAACATTGGACAAACTTCAGGTAGTTTTTCTGTTTCCAAATTCTGTAATCTCTTACATTGTTGAACTTTCATGATGTTTTTTTGTAAACTTCTTTGACGGAATGGCACATTATAGAGGTAATCCAAATTATGCAAAAACACTCTAACCCTTGACCCGTTAACACTAAATTCTAGTATTGGGCACACACCTACACGGTGGCGGCCCTTTTTTTCTTTAAAAATAACACTAAATTCTAGAATTATTTGTTTATCTGAACCTGCCAAATGCTTATCCTAAGAAAAAGTGCACCACAATACAGGCTCGTCGGCTGATGGCAAAGCTGGAAATCTACAGGAAGTTTACAAATGCATTGGCTGTAGCTGTTGTTGTATCTGTTGGGTGGATCAGCTATGAGGTATACATATTTTATGCAATAATAGGAACGAGCTAATTCTGTATTCACTATTGTGGGAAGCTATTACTGATGTTTGCTCATAAGTTGTGTGGCAACGTAAACTCCATGCTTTTATTCAAGGTTGCAAAAGTCAGTAGTCGGCGGTCGGTCGGTTGAATCACTGATTAAGGATTAATCGGTAGTCGAGCGACTAATCAGATTTAGTCGGACTTTAATTGATTTTGAATTTTTTGATCATTTTAAATATATAACTCATTTTTATACATATATTTACATAGATTTTGTACATTTTTTTACTATCATAATGAGATAAAAGAAGTAAATGAATTTAAATAAAATATTAAGCATATCATAATAAGGTTACTTTTTAAAAAAAGTAAAATATAAAAAAAACCAAGCAAAAATTGGTCGACTAGTGTGCTTAGTCGGAATTAGTCGGTACTCAATCGGCCACCCCACTGACTAGACTAGTCGGACCTACTAGTCGGGCCCGTCGGGTGACTTTTACAACACTTCTTTTATTTATAGTTATATCATATGATACAGATGAGTTGATGTCTTGATTACCTGGGAAACTATAGCCTTTCAGGATAGTGCTTATTATGAATCCAAAATATATTGATAATTTCATGATTCAAAGATGTTAGTTGGCATTTTTTCGAGATTTTTGACCTCCCTTTCATTTTTCACCATGAAAAGATTTCTTAGTATGAACAACAAATATTCACCTTCTGTGCAGCTTTATTTCAAGTCGACTGATATCTATAATGAGAGATGGCAGAATGCATGGATAATTCCAGCATTCTGGCATGTCCTTTCATTCTCTCTTCTTTGTGTTATCTGTACGCTTTGGGCCCCCTCACAGAACTCTATGAGGTATGCCATTAAAATTTAGCACAATTTATTTTGCCAATATCCGATCTCCTCAAATGAGTCCAGCATAGACAAGGACAGTATTTCTGTTAGATTTAATATTATTATGGTGTTTGTGCCATCGCTCGAAACCTCTAATTTCTATATGAGAATGCGCTAAACCATTAATCTAAAGTGAAATAGGTTGCTTCTACCTGTTTGATTCATTATGGGTATTTGTTTTTACTCATGAATTGTGTATTGCATATTAAATATAGTTGTCACGGATATGAGTGATAACTCTGCATTTGTATCCAAATCCATTTATTATTTTTTCAAACAGGTTTCAAAAATAATTAGGTGTCATGGAAAACCTAAATAACTTGTAGATAATGTCTGTTCTCTTTGCCTCGAGTTGGTCTATTGCAGTGTTGTATCGATCAATTGGTAATATATAGGAATCAGGCAACAGGTTCTTTTCTTTGGATATGATGCAGGAGATTTTGGATGGTTGTAGCTCTCTCTGTTTGAGTTATTTTCAAATGAACACCCTCGCCTTTACAGTTGTTTATAATTATTTTGCGCAAAATATATATTACTTTACAAATGATTTACCATGATGTTACTATTCATGATCATTTTTACAAAAAGAAAATCTTAGATTATTCTATATTTCATATTAATTTAAGATTTGATTTTTGTAAAAACGATCATTTATAGTAAGAAAATGATATAGCATTTGTAAAATAGAAGGGATTTTTACACCCATAGCCTTGTATACTTCTAATATATCGTACATAACCTTCCATAATCATGAATTACACTTGGAACCCTAAATAATGGCTTCGTCTTACACACATACTCCTCTGTTAAGATTATCCACTGACCTAATATAACCCTTGTGTTAATGTAACTAACTTAAATCCAATAGTAGACATTTATTCTTCTTTTATTTTCTTTTAATAAACCCAAACTTCCCTCCCTTCTTCCTCCTCCGTCGCTCCCTCTTCTGCCTTCTCTCTTCCCACACAAGCTGCAACAATAGCTTCGTCGAGCGGGGTCCTCCCTCTGTCACCCCTCCTACACCTCCCCTCCTGCATAAGCAGCAACAACAACTCCCTGCCCCTTCCTCCTTATCCCCTCCTCCCGCACAAGCTACAGCAATAGCTCCACCATCTAGAGGAGCCCTCCATCCGTCGCCTCCTCCTTTGCCTTCTCTCCTCCCTCATAAGCTGCAACAACAACATGTCTGCCTGGTGGAGCCCTGCCTCCATTATCCCCTCATCCCGCACAAGTTGCAGCAATAGTAGCTCTACCAGGCACATGCTGATATCCTTCTTGAGGCTCGAGTGACGGAGTCGAGTTTGAGGGTGTAGTCAGGCTTTGGTCGTCGACGTCGTTGAGTTCGAGAATAGATAAATGTGATGTGCCAACTCACAAAGGGGAGGGAGGATGTGAGATGGCCAGATTGGAAGCATGACGCCCTTTTTGCAAAATTGATTGAGTTTAAGGGGTTAAATGGTCATAATTTGATGGATTCCGTCAAAGATCACCGAAAAATGGATGGAAGTTAACACAAGGTTATGTCAGACAGGCCTTGGTTAACAATTATTTGAGGTCCTGGGTGTAATTCATGATTATTAAGGGTTGTGAACAATATCTTGAAGTATACATGGGTATGAGTGTACAAATTCCAACAATAAATATTTTGTTTAAAATGATTGTAAACACTTGTAATAGTGAGGTTCTCATTACAATACTAAGCGCTCATTGAAAAATCCCCATATGTATTTACTCATGCACATACCAGAATTTTAGAATGCGTTCAGTATGGTTAGTGGTTTGCAGAGTAGACCTTTCATACCTGAGGTCAACTTTAGATTTCTTCCTGGATAGCCTACGGAGTACATCACGAATTTAGGCATTTCCAACATGTATAGGGCTGGATGCACACAATGTTCAGGAAAGCGGCCGAGTAAACCGCATACTCGGCCACATACTCATACTCGGTAGCGTTGCCAGTCCGAGTATGGTGAAACAACCATGTATGCGGGTTGACCCGCATACTCAGCAGAGTATATCCTCTATGCAGCCGCCTACTCGACCACTTTTCTAATAAATATTTCTTTATTATCCGCATAATAACATAAAACCGCATACTCCCCGCATATAACCGCATACTCTCCCGCATAAAATCGCATACTCTCCCGCATAAAACTGCATACTCCATACATACTCTCCCGACCGAGGATATTAACATAATATTAAGTTTTTATTTATATTTTTAATAATAAAATTACCAAACCACATAAAACCACATACTCCCTGCATACTCTCCATGCAGTGACCCCTCCGACTGAACAGTGAATACTGCATAGCGCCTTCCTGAACATTGGATGGACAAACTTGTCTAGATGGATAACTGGTTGTACTATTTTGTTTAATAGATTTTTTTATCTTATACGTGTATTCATATTTAAATTTTGAGGGAGAATTGTATTATTGGATGAATGGAAAATCTTCAAAATGAGTTGTAATGTAATAGTAGGTTTAAAAATGTAGAAATTTGTCGTTGCTTATGGCCGTCATCAACTCCACACATCCATGGCCTTCAATTTTATGATATTTCGGCAAGGTATCGCTTGATCGATGATACAGGAAGATCCCATTTATCTTTTTCTCAAGAATCGACGATATATTGTGGATACATCGGTAATTTATTGCCAGCTTCCTTCAATTTTGGAGGGAAATGCGATCGATTTGGGTCCCATATCACATGAGTTTCCTTCCCAGTGAACACCTATTTTTTTAATGAAAATCTATTCTACCATGACCTTTGTCCACGTCTGCAACACGGGTTTCCGAGTGCATATGTTGAGGGAGAGACGTGCAAGAAAAATATTATACATGCCAGTGAACACATATATTAGTTATAATATATATTACACATGCAAACATGAGTAGCAATTCCCAAAGCAAATATTTACATGATCATTTACTTTAAACTTAACCTTTAAACTAAATTTTATTTTGGGACCATTACCCCTTAGACTCCCAACCCACACAGGGGGATGTTCTCCCCTCCCTTTGTGCAAATACCCCATGATCACTGATTGGGCATCAAGACCCCTGTCTAGACAACATGCTTCACTATCCAACAATCGAGGTTGCACAACAAGATCTACAATGTGTCTGATTGAACAGACATGTTGTGATTAAAGGCATCTCAAGATTCTTGAAGACAAGTTCATAACATATATGGTTATGGTATATGGTGTGCATGTGTTTAATATAGATTTTTTTAATATAGATTTTTTTGATAATATAGTTGTTGGAGTATTTGATGTATGCGTCAATTATGAGGGAGATGGGTAAATGGATCCCTCCAGGATCCATTTACCCCATCCAACAGTTTTGTCCCACATCGTTCAGTGGTGGGACTTGGAGGCCCTGTGGAGGCTATATAAGGAGCCCCAGGCCTCCTATATCAGATGAGAAAAGCAATAGAAAAATACGCCCCTTTGAGGGCTTCTCCCGTGGTTTCATCCCGCTCCTCACGGAGTAGGGTTCCACGTAAAATCATGGTGTTTCCATGTTTATGTTTCTTGTTATTATGCTTTGTTTATCATTCCGCTTCCGCTTCCGATTTTCTAACATGGTATCAGAGCGGTTTGATTCTCGATGATTTCATCATGTTCTTTGATTCTATTGTGATCAGTTTGAGAATCGATTTTTTCTTTTTGGTATTCTTGAAAAAATTTCTCTGTTCATTTACAGTTCGGAATTTGGGTTCAGTTCTATGCTAGGGGTTTTCAAAACCCTAAATCATCCATGATCGGCGGCAAGCTCCAGGCAATATCCCGAATCATCTCTGCGGGGACCCAGCCGCAACAGATCGCACTTCTTCAGATCGCAGACTTCTGCGGGGCCCGAAGTCTTCCTTCAGATCCTCCGGCCGCAACATGCATCATCGTGCATCATCAGACTCTTCTTCAGATTCCCCAGGCAACACTTCTGCGAGGCCCGAAGCAGCCCGGTTCAGATCGCGGAGAAGCCGTCCAGGTCGATCCCCCAGCAGGGACCCGCGACTCCTCCCCAGGCACACATCGTGCGTGCGCGCGTCCCAACCGCGATTGATGAGGAGAGGTGCTCCTATTCCAAGGCAAAAATCCAGCCGCACAACCGCAGGCGAGTTCATCAATGCTCCAGAAGGCGATCCCCTGCAGAACATTGCGGTTCAGCATCGCCGAACCCTCCTTCGATCCCATGGCGGCAAAGGGAGCACCATCCCTCGCACACAGTCCTCCCAGGTGTGCTCCAGGCGACACCGCCCCTCCCGCCCTTCCAGATCCTGGCGGTGATGGCCTCTAAGTCCCCGCACACGAGCACAATCGACGACGTTCCTCCTTCCCACGCGCACCATCTGCGTGCGTCTTCAGCCGCCCTCCACCCCTTCCGCGCGGCGAAGCAGACCCTCCCTGCAGGCGGCAAGCCCTCAGGCGGAGACTCCTGCTGCTCCATCGCCTTTCCGCGAGCTCTCTCCCCGGGAGCAAACCCCACGGCGACCTCCAGGCGCGACAAGCAGAGAAGGCCCCTGCGGGGGGGCATTTCAAGAGGGTCCCCATCGTGGGAACCCTAGGGCCCGCGGGGCTCTTCTTTAAAAAAAGGTTATTTTCTTGAAGCCCAGTTAAAAAAATGGGCAGAAGTTTGCGCCACAGTTTTAGGCCCAAGTAGGCCACGTGTGTTTTTTAAAAATTTTTAAAAAAAAGGGAAGGTGAGAAGATTGGGCCCAAAGGTGGGCCAATTGTTGCTTAAAAAAATCTGAGAAAAGGGCGCATACACACAAAAAAAACGTACGCTATTGCAAAAAAAGAATGATGATGTTGGAAAAGCCATGAAAAAAAGGTTTGAACGGCTTAAAAAAATTGCAAAAAAATGACGGCTTATAAAAAAATGAAAAGTCACGAGAAATTTTTGAGAAGCACAAGTTTTCCCCGTGTCATTGTATTCTCCCAACTTTGTTGATGTTGATTTTCCGACAAGTATGGGAGAAAGGAGGAGTGTTATGTAGAGTCACAGGTCTTGATCCAGATTCAGATGCCAGTCTCCAGACCAGCCAGTAGGGGTGTAAACGGACCGAACCTGAGCGAACCTATATTTTTTAGGTTCGGTTCGTTTATTTAATCGAGCCTAAACTTGTGTTCAGGTTCGGTTCGTTTATTTTCGAATCGAATCCGAATCGAACCTATTTTTAAACGAATCGAACCTAAGCGAATACCGAACTTAAGAATTCAGAGAGAGTGAAAAGAAGAGAAATGGAAATATATATGTGTTTACAATTAGAATAAATATTCATTTAGTTTTTTTCTTTATCTAACTTATCTTCATCTTTTGAAAAAAAATATATTAATATGGATTCATCTCTTTGAAAAAAGTATAATTATACTATATTTTTACATCTGTTCCGATGGGGAAAAGGAATCATAATAATGTGGAGATATTCGATAAGTAAGATTTATACTTGTTCTGTTGATTTGAAGATAAAAGAATGGAAAAGTACTAGACACATAGATGATGGATGTTATAAACACGATGTGACTATTTTTTTTGATAGTTTATACCGAGATAAAACCTACGTATCCCGTAAATATCCCGTTATCTCTAAACAAAATTCACTTATCCTGGGACAAAATTGACTTATCTCAAAATAAGGTCCACTTCTACGGATACAGATTTGTAAATATGTATATGTGCATGTTTATCGAGCTTTTAACGAATCGAATCTTAGCGAACCTATGATTTTTAGGTTCGGTTCGTTTATTTAATCGAGCCTAAACTTGTGTTCAGGTTCGGTTCGTTTATTTCTGAACCGAATCTGAATCGAACTTTTAGCGAGCCGAACCTGAGCGAATATCGAACTCGAGAATTTTCTTACAGCCCTACCAGCCAGTTGATCAGACTCTACAGATTCCAGTTTCAGACTCGACGATTGATACCGAGTCTCCAATTTCAGACACGCACGAGTGTGCGGTCTTCAGTTTTGTGGTCCCCATCATTCTTCTTATTGTCAGGCCAGAGTTTTCATGTGAGCCATAGGGACTCCAGAGCAGAGGACCATTCCCTATAACATTGAGGGTAAGGGTTTTCATGTGGTATCATAGGTACTCCAGAGCAGTGTACCATTCTCTGTGCCAGATGGGAGAGACCCAGTTCTCCGACAAGGAGACTTTTTTCTGACTCCATTCTCCAGCGATCGTGGACTCTGACGAGGATTGCACAGCCACAGCCCTTATTTAGTTTGACCCTTTTCAGAGATGGAGCAGTTGTCCACATGTTGTGGCGGGCCAGAGTACTCCGACGAGGAGACTCATTTCAGTTGCAGTGACTCTGACAGGCGCAGTTCAGAGCACATGCTCTCCGACGAGGAGATTCATCAAACTCACACTCCAGCCCGTTCGTCCTCCTCACCTGCACGGCATGAGAAGCAACGTCCTCGACAGCAACAGTTATGCGCGTTGGGTTGATATTGTCCGTAGTGTCCTGTAGCGTTGAGTTTCTTTCTGTTTGTCCAAGTTGAGCATTGCATGCTCCAGCTTGAGGGGGAGTGTTGGAGTATTTGATGTATGCGTCAATTATGAGGGAGATGGGTACCCCATCCAACAGTTTTGTCCCACATCGTTCAGTGGTGGGACTTGGAGGCCCTGTGGAGGCTATATAAGGAGCCACATGCCTCCTGTATCAGATGAGAAAAGCAATAGAAAAATACGCCCCTTTGAGGGCTTCTCCCGTGGTTTTATCCCGCTCCTCACGGAGTAGGGTTCCACGTAAAATCATATTGTTTCCATGTTTATGTTTCTTGTTATTATGCTCTGTTTATCATTCTGCTTCTGCTTCTGATTTTGTAACAATAGTATATTTAATTGTAGTCTTACAACTGATGAGTGATAAATTTTCTTTTTCCTGTTTATGCCAGTAATTATTCTTACTATTTTATTGCCATATCATGAATTCTGAGCTTGTAAGTCATGTCATTTGTGATTTCCACTTATTTATGCATTCTACATGACTAAACTTCTAATTGCATGGCTTACACGAAACTGTATATCAGCATGTGCAGTAATTATGATGACAATACTACTATAAACTTGCATTTAGACATATAAATTAGCAAATAAATGTCTATTTCCTTTTTGTGTATTTATTAAGAACATCAAAAATCTTAGCTTTCAGAAAAAAAATCAAAATTTATGGTCATTTCCGCAATTTTTGACTATTCTAGCAATATGTTGATTCTCAAGCTTGGCAAAACAATGCCCAAAATCAGCATTTAAGGCCATACACACATGCCCTTCCCCCTCCACACACACATTTATTGGCGATTGAGGTTACAAATGTCGATGAGTATTGGAGGCACATGTTCCATCTGATGATACATCCATAAAGATGCGAGTGGTGATATTGGGGTCTCTTAAGTTCTTCCTGATGGATTGTAGGAAAATGTTGAGAGATCATCATTATTGATAATTGTTGGGAAAATGAGAAAACATGTTTATTCCATACGCCATAGGCTCTCTTATATAGGGGAGTAGCCTATGGGTAAAATACATAAAGAGTCCACTAGGAAAAAGAAAATATGAGAAAGGTACAGACGAGAATATCATAGACTAAAATATATCTCTACACTCCCCTCAAGGTAGAGCATAGATATCAATCATGCTCAGCTTGGACGAACACTTCTGGAACGACCCTCGAAGTAAAGCCTTGGTAAAGATGTCTGCAGTTTGGTCCTATGAGCTAACATGGGATATAACAATAAACCCCTTCTAAATCATATCACGTATGAAGTGACAATCAACCTCAATGTGCTTGGTTCGTTCATGAAATGCTGGATTATTTGCAATGAATAGAGCCGCCTGATTGTTAAATCCAGAGCCATAGGAAGCGGGACTTCTATATATAGATCTGTAGGCACAGCCTTTACCCACATCATTTCTGTACTGACCTGGGCCATAGCCCTATATTCAGACTCAACACTAGACCTTGCTACAACCGTTTGCTTCTTGCTTCTCCATGAGACTAGAGAATCTCCAACATACACCGCAAACCCAGTGGTGGACATCCTATCCTTATGACATCCTGCGTAATCTGCATCTACACATGCTGAGATAATAACCTCCTTGCCTTTCTTAAACAGCAGACCTGCACCTGGAGATGACTTAAGGTACCTGAGTATCATATGTATAGCATCCATGTGTATCTGGCGTGGTTGCTCCATGAAATGGCTTACTCGACTCACAGCAAAGGAGTTATCGGGTCTGGTAATAGTAACATAGAGAAGCTTGCCCACCAGTTCTCTGTACCTTCTCCTATCCATCTCATCAGTATCGTCATCATATAATTTCATACTGGGATCCATAGGTGTAGTGGCAGGTCAGCAACCAAGCATTCATGTTTCACTCAACAGGTTAGTGACATATTTCCTCTGGGTCATTACCAACCCATGACGATTTCTGGCGAATTCCAGTCCCAGAAAATATCTAAGAACTCCAAGGTCCTTGGTGACGAATTCACGACCTAACATTTCTTTTGCCCCCTGAATTCCCTGTTCAGCATCACATGTAATCAAGATATCGTCTACATACACCATAATTGCAATAATACCTCTGGGTGTCTTTTGTACGAACAAGGAATGATCTGCATTAGAACGTATGTACCCCTGTTTCTCAAACAGGTCTGAGCGCTTTTGGAACCAAGCTCTGGGGCTCTGCTTAAGGCCATAGACAGCCTTATGAAGTCTGCACATCTTAGGATACTTCCCCTCGACAGCAAAACCAGGTGGTTGTTGCATGTAGACTTCCTCCTGTAAGTCACCGTATAAGAATCCATTCTTCACATCTAATTGGTATAGTGGCCAATCACGAGTAACCACAATAGAGAGGAGGATCCGTAGGGTGGAATGGCGAGCAACCGGCGAGAATGTATCAAGATAATCCACCCCATATGTCTGTGTAAAGCCACGAGCAACCAAGCATGCCTTGTATCTGTCAATGCTGTCATCTGCATTCTGCTTAACTGTAAAGACCCACTTGCAGCTAACTGTAAACACATCAGTAGGTGCAGTAACAAGCTCCAGGTGCCTCTGGATTGAGGAGCAACCATTCTTCCTCCATGGCTAAACACCATCGACCATCCTTCAACGCGTCTTGGTAATTCTATGAAATATCCACTGCTGATAGTGCAATGACAAAGTTCCTGAATTCTCCAGTTAGGCGATCAAAAGACACAAAAGATGCTATAGGATATGACACGTAGCTGCGCTTCTGCTTTTGAAGAGCAATAGGTAGATCTAAATCACCTGCCTCCTCATCTAGCCTCTGTAACACATCCTGCTCAGGGAAATCATCATATCCATCAATATTAATATTCTCAGAACATACCTCAGGTAAGCTAGATGATGAGCGGTGACCACGAGCAGAAGCAGGCCGACGGGTATAGTGGAATGGCAGTGGTGAAACAGGCACAGTGACAGGAGGTGTAGGAGATGGTATCGGTAGAGGTGGTAGAGGTAATGGTGGTGGTGGCATGTATATAGCATCAGTAGTGTCAGAGGATACCAACTGATCACCTGTAGATGAGAAGTACATAACAGATTCGGAAAATGTAACATCAGCACTAACAAGATACCTCCTGCGCAATGGATCATAACACTTGTACCCCTTCTGTGTTCTTGAGTGCCCCATGAAGACACACTTGACAGCCCTAGGAGAGAGCTTGTCAATCCCTGGAGACAACTGGTGGACAAAGGCAACCGAGCTAAACACATGAGGAGTGAGGGAGAACAATTCTTTGTCAGGAAAAACAAGAGAGAAATGAATCTTCTCACCTAAGACAGATGACGGCATATGATTAATGAGATAACATGCCGTAAAAACAGCATCACCCCAAAAAGAATGAGGGGCATGACTCTGTATAAGAAGCGACCTGATGACATCAAGTAAATGACGATGTTTCCTTTCAGCAACCCCATTCTGTTGGGAAGTATAGGCACAGGATGTTTGGTGGATAATTCCTTGAGATGAAAAATAATTGAAGAGGGTATGAGTACAAAATTCCAGTGCATTATCACTTCTCACAATTTTAACAGATGCAGAAAAAACATTACAAACTTCATTAATGAAATTGATGATAATATTCCCCGCTTCAGATTTATACTTTAACAAAAAGACCCACGACACACGAGAGAAATCATCCACAATAACTATATAAAACATGTGTCCCTGATGATCAGGAACACGACTAGGACCCCATATATCGACATGAAACAACTCAAACTTGGAGATACTACTCCAACACTGACGACTGGAAAATGTAGACCGATGATGCTTTCCCAACTGACAAGCCTCACATTGGATGGACGTGTGAGGTGAAACCTGGGGTAACACATGACGCAGTTTCTGAAGCGGTAGATGTCCAAAACACAAGTGCCACTGTAATGGGGAGATGGATCATGCAGGTAGAGATGAGGCTCCAGCATAAGGGGTCCGACTAAGGCGATAGAGGCCGCCTTACTCATAGCCACGCCCAATCACGTTGCCCGTAAGGATGTCCTGAAAAATGAGAGAAGATGGATCAAAAATTGCTCGACAATGTAAATCCTTCGTAAGTTGGCTAATGGACAACAAATTCATCGAAAAATCAGGCGCATGTAACACGTTCTTGAGATGTATGGATGGTGTCAGTCTAATCTCCCCCTGATCAGTAATCGGGGAATGTGTCCCATTAGCAATAACCACAGTGCGGCCTGGAGAAACCTGTCGGTATCCTGTAAGTAGACCTTGATCACCACACAGATGATGCTTGGCACCAGAGTCCATAATCCACTCTAAAGTATCTGATCCACTACTACTAGTGAATGCATAAGTGCTACTTGATGTACCGGTGGATGCAGACGCAGAAACGTCGGAGTGACTCTCAGAAGTAGGCGTTGATGCAGCAAGACCAGATGGAGGAATAATGCCCCTCAGACGGGCTACAAGGTTATCAAAGCGTTGATCCATAGATAAAGCAGATGGAGGCTCAATCTGTTCAGCTACTCGTGTAGAAGCAGGAAACCCATGTTTAGAATAGCATGTGTCTTCGGTATGTCCAGAACAATGGTAAAAAGTACATGATGGCCGAAGACGGCCTCCTCTGCCCCGAGGTCCACGACCACAGAACTGATGATGACCCCCACGACCTCGATTGGCTGCCATGGCTAAGGCGGTCTGATTTGCAGTAGACGAAGGAACAGTGATACGACTTAACCTATGAAAAGCTTCCTCCATAGGAGGAATAGTGGAATCCTCCAAGATCTGGGAACGTGCTGCCTCGTATCTGGATCAAGGGAAGCCAGAAAAACACCCACCATAGTGGCATTCCGATAGGTCTTCTGTTGCTCTGGAGTGACTGTGAGAGGCATGAAGCTATAAAGCTTTGCAAACATTCCACGTAAAGACGTGTATAATGAGTGTAGAGGTCGTTCATTCTACTTGATTGTAAAGATGTCATGCTGAAGTTGCAGAATCTTCGTCTCATTCTTTGCCTGTGAATAGGTGGCAGCCATAATGTCCCACATTGCTTTGGCAGTGGGTTGATGGAGAATATCATTAGCAATCTCAATTGCTAATGTTCCGGAAAGCTAGACTTTGGCATATGCGTCATCTGCCTCCCAAGAGGCATTAATCCCTGTCTTCTCAGCAGGCTCTTCCTCAGTAAGAATGTGCTTCTTACCGGTTGACATCATCATACTCATGAACTGCATGACCCACAGTTTATAATTTGAACCATCCATCTTCACAATAGGCGCTGGACCTCTGAAGGCGCCTGTACATGAAATATCTGTCTTGCTTTCTGACATTATGATATTGGAAGACTAGGGGAGTAGACTGAAGATATCATTGTCTATACGGACATTAACGGGTTTAGTTGCATGTGTAGACGCAAGCAACCAATCCCATTAATCTGGAAACGCGCGCGCGGAATGGGGCTGGAGCTGCACGCACTGGCCTAGGGCTGCACGCGCACGGAAATCACACGCGCAGATGTGCGTACAGGATCACGAACAAGTGCACGCACCGAGGCGTGCACGGCATAGCTTCACGCACAGAGTTTCACGTGCACAAGCGTACAACTTCACGTGTACAGGTGCACAGATGCACAGGTTCACGCGCACAGGCGCACAGCTTCACGTGCACCAGTGCACAGACGCACGGGCTTCACGTGCACCAGCGTACAGGCGCACAGGCACACGTCTTCACACGTACAGGAGCGTGCTCCTACATACAGGCGCGTACGCGATTGAGCAGGAGGCGGCGCATAGGAGCGCCGACGCCAAGGCGGAGCGAGGCGGCAGGAGAGGATGCGCGGCACGTGCGGAGGGCTTGAGGGTGGAGGCTAGGGTTAGGGTTTGGCTCGAGAACTCCGGTCTATGACCGTCGCTCTGATACCATGTTGGGAAAATGAGAAAACATGTTTATTCCATACGCCCTAGGCTCTCTTATATAGGGGGGTAGCCTATGGGTAAAATACATAAAGAGTCCAACAGGAAAAAGAAAATATGAGAAAGGTACAGACGAGAATATCATATACTAAAATATATCTCTATAATAATGTCAGGAGATGCTATAAGAGATCGATCAATTAGATAGGGTGGATAATGAGAGATCTTTGTCAACCTAAGGATATGTTTGCATGCACGATTAACACAATGATGGGGTAAACTGTTTTTGGAGGGTTAAGTTTGTGGGTAAGTTGTTTGTTTGCTTTGGTGTCTGAATAGTGGGTTTGTTGTTGCGAGGGTTTGTTGTGATGTGACTTTATAGGAGTTTGGAAGAATAATTGGTTTGTCATTACTTTAAAATGATTGAAATAAAATGACGTGGTATATATTTATGTTTGATGTAACTTTTATTTGTAGTTTGGGTGGTAATATTATTTTTCTATAATATGTTGTATACATTTGATATAATATTCCTATTTGATCGATTATGTTATGCGATACAATCCCACTTTAATGAACCTCATCCAAATATTAGTTTAAAATGATAGTCCAGATATACAAATCCATCTAATTAAATTCCCACAAATAAATATACTAGATCAATTTTATGAAACACTGGAACCCTTTGAAAAGATCCAAAATTAAAATTTGGCCATAGAATAAAAAAACAAAATCCAATATTACTCGTACTAAATTTGCTACATGTTACAAATTTTGCAAAAACTATATCATCATTATATTATCTACCGCCAAGCATAATGTAGAAGCATACAATGTTAATTACGGATGTGTCTGCCAGAATGGCCATCATCTTGGGGGATGGTTACTCTGTTTGTTTCTGGAAGGGTGATTGATAGCTAACTGTTAGAAAATAGGAATGCGGAAGCGGAATGATAAACATAGCATAAGAACGAGAAAGATAAACATGGAACACCATGATTTTTACGTGGAATCCTGCTCCCTAAGGAGCAGGATAAAACCACGAGAGAAGCCCTCAAAGGGGCAGATATTGCATTCCTTTTTCTCAATGGATACAGGAGGTCTGGGGCTCTTTATATAGCCTCCACAGAGCCTCCATGTCCCACCACTGGTAGATGTGGGACTATACTCATGGACGGGGTAAATGGATCCTGGAGAGATCCATTTCCCCTCCTACAACTCATATGGCGCACAACCAAATACTCCAACACTCCCCCTCAAGTTGGAGCATGCAATGCTAAGCTTGGACAAACGGAAAGAAACTCAACTCACGCTACAGGACACTACGAACAATACCAACTCAACGTGCATAATTGTCGGCTGCTGTCGAGGACGTTGCTTCTCATGCCGTGCAGGTGAGGAGGACGAACGGGCTGGAGTGTGAGTCTACTGAATCTCCTCGTCGGAGAGCATGTCAGAGCACTGCGCCTGTCAGAGTCACTGCAACTGGAAATGAGTTTCCTCGTTGGAGTACTCTGGCCCACCACACCATGTGGACAACTGCTCCATCTCTGAAAAGGGCCGAACTGAAAGGCCGTGGAGTGCAATCCTCGTCGGAGTCCACGGTCGTTGGAGATTGAAGTCTGAATAAGTCTCCTCATCGGTGAACTGTGTCTCTCTCATCTGGCACAGAGAATGGTACTCTACTCTGGAGTCCCTATGATACCACATGAAAAACCTTGCCAACATGGCATAGGGAATGATCCTTTACTCGGGAGTCCCTATGGCTCACATGAAAACTCTGGTTGAAAACAAGAATGATGGGGGACCACACAAAAGATGGCAAACATGTGCACATCTGAAAAGACCGCATACCCGTACGTGTCTGAAACTGAAGACTCGGAACCAATCGTCGAGTCTGAACAACTGCGCATCAAATTGTGGACTCGGAATCTGAACGTCGAGTCTGAAACTGCGCATGGAGAATCTTCATCTACAAAATTGTAGAATCTGAAAGTTGACTTGGTCCGGAAATCTGAATCTGACCTCTGGATCTGAACAAGACCTGTGACTCTACATAATACGCCCCTTTCTCCGTACTAGTCGGAATCCATGACATCGACTATGTTGGGAGAAGACAATAAAATGGGGAAAACATGAACATTCAAAAAACTCCTTGCGGTTCTTTTTTTATAAGACGTCACAACAGATTTTTTTTAAAACAATTTGTTTTAAGTCGTTTCAACAAAAAAAATGTTTTACGGCTTTTCTTTCCCTTTTTTGCAATTTTTTCACTAAGTCGATCACCATTTTTCCCCCCGGCTTTTGCAACATTTTTTAACTCAAACTGTACTGGCCTTCTCAACGCATCCCCGCTGACAATAAAATGCATAAATATGGGGAGAAAAAATAAAATAGCACAAATACCGAATTTGATCATTTTTTTCCGGCTTCATAAATCATCAATCATCTTTTTTCAAACATTTTTTAAAGCCGTTTCAATTTTTTATCGGCTTTTCCCTCCTTTTTTTGCAAATTGCTTATGTCCTTTTTTTTCTTTTTTTCTACGTGCCTTTTCATTTTTTTTGCAAAACTTTACTTCCTCTTTTAAAAAAAACAATTGGTCCCTTGGGATTTACAATAAAAAAACATAATTTTTAATCAGGCCATCGGCCCTCTAGGGCCCCTGTGCATCGTCCGTCATTAGGGTTCCCACTTGCGGGAACCTCCTCGTATCCCAGCGCCGCCCCTGATGGGGGGTCTTTCACTCACGTGCAACCGCCTGGGAGACCGCAGGCGCCGTCGACCGCGCGCACGATCGCGCGATGCAAGGATGTGGGCGCCTGAGCAAGGAGGAGGGAGGTCGGCTTTTGCCTGTGTGCGAGCCCCATCGCCGCAAGGGGTGCATGCCCTGTGCGCGCGATGTGCGAGAGGGAGCCTGCACGCATAGTTGTTGGTGCGCGAGAATAAGGTGGGCTTCGCCCGCTAGGAGATGGAAGGCCATCGCGTGTGGGGGAAGGAGCCCGATCTGGAGCAGGGGTTGCACTGCCTGATGAAAGAGGAGGACTCACGCCTGGCCTTCCATATTCACCTGGGGCCTTTTGTGCGCGCAAGGAGGGGAGGGAGCCGCCTGGGATATGCCCTGGAGAAGATAGGGCGATGGAGCCTGGAGCCAGGCACCGCCTGCGTACCTGGGTTGCGCCTCCTAGAATGTCTGGCTAGGACTCGTGTGGGAGGAGGTCCCGCCTGTGCCTCTGCTTGGAGGTTGAACGAGAGGCCATGCCTAATGCGGTATTGCGGGGACCTCCGTCTGGAGATATGGCTGAGTGCCGTCGCCGATGATCTTTGGAGATGAGGCACTTGTTCTTCTGTAAGGTTACTGCTGGGAGATCTCATCAAGGAGATCCGAGAGAGAATGCATGTATCTTCGCATGCTTCGAAGGCATGATTAGGGTTTTCAATGAAACCCTAGAACTGAATCTCTAATGAACTTCTCAAAATAATCTTCAATATCAAAATTGAATCTCGAATAAAATTAAGAACATGAAAAATCTCGAGAATCTAAGCCCACTCTGATACCATGTTAGAAAATAGGAATGTGGAAGCGGAATGATAAACAGAGCATAAGAACGAGAAAGATAAACGTGGAACACCATGATTTTTATGTGGAACCCTACTCCCTAAGGAGTAGGATGAAACCATGGAAGAAGCCCTCAAAGGGGCGGATATTGCATTCCTTTTTCCCAATGGATACAAGAGGTCTGGGGCTCCTTATATAGCCTCCACAGAGCCTCCAAATCCCACCACTGGTAGATGTGGGACTAAACTCATGGATGGGGTCAATGGATCCTGGAGAGATCCATTTACCCTCCTGCAACTCATATGGCGCACAACCAAATACTCCAACACTAACATCATGCTTTGTTCTCATTTCCCTCGTCTCTTTGCTCTAGCGGTGGATTATGATGTCAATTGTTGAGGCCTAGTCGGAGGGAACTTGGTTCCCCTCTTTTTGATCTGGTCTTTCTAATCAGAGATTGACGGGGCTTGTGCGTGTATTAGAGGTTCTTGATCAGATTGGATGCCCTTATACTCTCAAGGAACATTGGGAGTGGCAGGATGACACCTTCTCGATAAAGAAAACCTATATGGCACTGACAGATCACATGCCTCAGGTTGATGATCACAAGCGTGATTGCCATTTGATTTGGGTCTTTGAAGGTTCCTTTAAGGACCTTATTTTGATCCCAAGCTCTCTTGGGCTTTCATTCTTTGTGTTCTAATTCTAATGTTATGGATATGGGCCCAATAGGTTACATTTGTTATTAGAAGAATCCACAAAAGAGAGGAGGAAAGAATATGGAGCTACTTTGAATAAGAAAAAGAGGGAGAAAATAAGACGTGAAAAAACCTTCAACTCTGTTATAAAGAAGAGGGGAGATGTTGAGACAAAAAAGAAAGGATTTTTTAAGAAAAAGGGCATGAAATAAAAAAAGAGAAAAATTGATGGAGTTTGTATCTCTTATATATATAGGAAGAAACGTGAGTGTTAATGAACACCTCTATGTTTTAGTTAATGCTCCCATATGTGATCTTTTGTTGATAGGCCCCCAAATTCATGTGGTTGGCTCAAAGTCTAAAGTGGATCATGTGTGCCAAAGACTCATGGTAAAGGCTCGATATGGAGAGTCACATAGAGACTCCATAGTAAAGATTCCATTTTTTGGGCAATTATATGTAAGATCGTGGTTTTGGATTTCATGAAATATCGGCGAAAATTCGGTTTCAACATGGGACCACAATTTCGAGCGAAATGCCGATATGGTGACCTTCCTTCACAAATGTTACTCGATTTGGGCGAAATGTGACCGAAATTTCGACAAAATTTCGGTGAAATTTGTTTCGACATGGTGTCGATACGATATCGGATATCGAATTTTAAAACCTTGTATAAAACACTTAGTTCAAGGCACTTGAGTACGAGAGACCCATTGCATATATTTCATGATAGAAACCTATTATAGAGATGTTTATATGGTGCATCAGTCACAGAGATCTCCATAGAGAGGGCCCACTTAACTCTCCGTAAAAAGAGCAGTTCCAATCCCGATAGTTGCAAGATTTCACAAATCATAAGCAGAAGAAAATGCAGTTTCAAGTTCGAGAGTTGTATTCAAGAATCAAGATATGTATATGACTTGTATCTATCAAGTTTTGTATTGTCCAAGCTGAACATTACATAATCCAGATTGAGAGGGAGAGGATGTTGTGAGTGTTGAGAAATCGGGCCACGTGTTTATAAGGTGTTGTGTTTAGTTCCACTTTGCTTAGTGGCGGTATTTAGTAGTATTGGTGGAGCTATATAGAGAGCTTCATACCCTTTGTACTCATTGAAATAGTTAATGAAATACCCACCCCTTAATAGCTCTTCTCTCGTGGTTTCATCTCTCTTCCATGGAGTATGGTTCCATGTAAATATGTGTTTTCTACTTGTAATGATTCCACGTATTATATTTTACAAGGTTTAGAAAAGTGGTATGCATATGCATTCGGACATGCCACTGAATACTGAATAGGCAGTATGGGAGGCATATGCGGGTATAAGCAGTTCTACGCAGTTTTCTATTTTTTAATTTAAAATAAAATAAATATCTATGAATAACATTACTATTGAATTTATGTATCTAAGTGGAGTTAAAGAAGATCTAAGAAAAATGATTCATGTTTTTGACGATATATTGCATATACTCATGAAAACAATACATGAGATAAACATAAAACATTGTATATATAATGGTATAATATATTGCAATTGTATACAAATGCATATCATATTCTTACAATTGAATGGAGGAAGAGGCGGATCTACGGAATTAAACACCCGAATGAGAGGATTGGAAAGTTGGAGACGTTGGAGCAATATGCGGGGTATATGTGGGATATGCGGGCCGCATATGCGGGGAGGGTGCATAATGCACCGATTCATAAAATCGGTTCGGTCTGCATGTCGCACTGGCATATGCAGCCACATATGCGGCCCGTACGGCCGATTTCATGAATACCGATATTTTATATTTCCTCAATGTAGGGATACAAGTGTTATTTGCAAATTTCGAGAGGACGCAAATGTAAAAACCCTTATATTTAAGACTTTATTCAAACCCTCTCCCCTAAGAAAAGAAAAACACTATATTTTCCCTTATGACAGGAACATGTGCACCTTCCGTAGTATCTAGGTGTATCCAAAGATGAATATCAAATCGAAATGTCCAATTTCTAGAACTTGAATACTGTACCCCATCATCATTGTGCCACAGAAGCTAGCATGTAAAGTTACAAAGAATCATTGATCAATACAAGTCTATACATTTCTCCTTCACCATCAAACCACTCATTAGGCTTGCTAATACTGTAAATGTGAGAGTTTATTGAGACATTCCCAACAGTGGATTCAGACTCCCTGAAACAGCACAATGAACTAACGAGCTGTTGTTGACTTCCTGTTCTCACAGTGGGACAATCTTTCTTGAAATATATAACATATTTACATCTTTAGTGTTGGGAAAAATAAGAGAGATGTTTATTCCATAAACCCTAGGCTCTCTTATATAGGGGAGTAGCCTATGGGTAAATTACATCAAGAGTGCATAACAATATAGAAAATATGAAACAGTACAAATAACATAAATTATATCTCTACACTCCCCCTCAAGATGGAGCATAGATATCGATCATGCTCAGCTTGGACGAGCACTTCTGGAATGGCCCTCTAAGTAACTCCTTGGTAAAGATGTTTGCAGTTTGGTCCCCTGAGCTAACATGAGATGTAGAAATAAAACCCTTCTGAATCATATCTCGTATATAGTGACAATCAACCTCAATGTGCTTGGTTCGTTCATGAAATGCTGGATTATTGGCAATAAATATAGCAGCTTGATTGTCACATTCCAGAGCCATAGGAAGTGGGACTTCTACATATAGATATGTAAGAACAGCTTTCACCCACATCATTTCTGTACTAACCTGGGCCATAGCCCTATATTCAGACTCAGCACTGGATTTGGCTACAACAGTTTGCTTCTTGCTTCTCCGTGAGACAAGAGAGTTTCCAACATATACAGCAAATCCAATGGTGGACTTCCTATCCTTGGGACATCCTGCGTAGTCTGCATCTGCGTACGCTGAGTTAGCAATCTCCTTGTCTTTCTTGAACAATAGACCTGCACCTGGAGATGATTTAAGATACCTGAGTATCATATGCATAGCATCCATATGTACCTGGCATGGTTGCTCCATGAACTGGCTCACCCGACTAACAGCAAAAAAAATATCGGGTCTGGTAATGGTAACATAAAGAAGTTTTCCCACCAGTTCTTTGTATCTTCTCCTATCCACCTCATTAGTGTCATCATCATATAATTTCATGCTCGGATCCATAGGTGTAGTGGCCGGTCGGCATCCAAGCATTCCTGTTTCACTCAGCAAGTCAGTGACATATTTCCTCTGGGTCATCACAAGTCCATGTGGATTTCTGGCAAACTCCAGTCCCAAAAAATATCTAAGGACTCCAAGATCCTTGGTGACAAATTCACGACCCAACATTTCTTTCACCCTCTGAATTCCTTGTACATCGTCACCTGTAATCAGGATATCATCTACATACACCATAATTGCAGTAATACCTCTGGATGTTTTCTGTATAAACAGGGAATGATCTGCATTGGAACGTTTATACCAATGTTTTTCAAACAAGTCTGAGAGCTTCTGGAACCAAGCTCTAGGGCTCTGCTTAAGGCCATAGATGGCCTTATGATATCTACACACCTTAGAATACTCCCCCTCAACAGCAAAACCAGGTGGTTGTTGCATGTAGACTACCTCCTGCAAATCACCATATAAAAATGCATTCTTAACATCTAACTGAAACAATGGCCAATCACGAATAACCACAACAGAAAGAAGGATCCGTAAGGTGGAATGGCGAGCAACCGACGAGAATGTATCAAGATAATCCACCCCATATGTCTGTGTAAATAACCACAACAGAAAGAAGGATCCGTAAGGTGGAATGGCGAGCAACCGGCGAGAATGTATCAAGATAATCCACCCCATATGTCTGTGTAAACCCACAGGCAACCAGGCATGCCTCGTATCTGTCAATGCTGCCATCTGCATTCTGCTTGACTGTGAAGACCCACTTACAGCTCACTGTAGACATACCGATAGGTGCAGGGACAAGGCTCTATGTACCTCTTGACTGAAGAGCAGCCATCTCTTCTTCCATAGCCAAACGCCATCGACTGTCCTTCAATGCATCTTGGTAATTCCGTGGAATATCCACGGCAGATAGTGCAATAGCAAAACTCCTGAATTCACCAGATAGACGATCAAAAGAAACCGTGGATGCTATAGGATATGACACGCAGCTACGCTTCTGTTTCCGAAGCGCAATAGGTAGATCCAAATCACGTGCATCCTCATCTGTCCTCTGTAACACAACCTGCTGAGGTAAATCATTAGATCTATCATTAGAAATTATATTCTCAGAACATACCTCAGGTAAGCTAGATGATGAGCGGTAACCATGAGCAGAAGCAGGCCAATGGGTATAGTGGAGTGGCAATGGGGGAACAGGAACTGTAACAGGAGGTGTAGGTGATGTAGGTAGTGGTGGAGGTGCAGGTGTAGGTGGAAGTGGTGGTGGTGGCGGCATGTATATGGCTTCATCAGTGTCTGAGGATACCAACCGATCACCTGTAGGAGAGAAGTACATAACATACTCAAAAAAGGTGACATCAACACTAACAAGGTATTTCGTGCGCAACGGATCATAACATCTATAGCCTTTTTGTGTCCTGGAGTACCTGACGAAAACACACTTAACAACCCTAGGAGAGAGCTTTCAATACCTGGAGACAACTGGATCAACACCCTTGGGTTTCAGAGGACGTCATCTAACTACTCTGTCTTCATCATCTGACTACACCGTCATTCTTGCTATCTATGTTGATATGATTGTCATAGGAGACAGTGAAGCTGGCTTTTCAGAGATCAAGATCTTTCTCTAGAAAATTTTTGTCACGAAGGATCTTAGTCAACTCCATTACTTTCTTGGCATTGAGGTGATATGTATTACAGAGGGACTCCATCTCTCACAGAGGAAGTATTGCCTTGACATTCTAATTGAGGTTAGACTACTTGGAAGCAAGGTGTAGAGATAATTATATAGTCTATGTACTGTTTATGTTATTTTTATGTTCTTGGTTGCACCTTATGTAATTTATCCATGGGCCGTTTCTATATAAGAGAGCCTAGGGTTCTTTAGAATAAGATGAATTACTTTTCCTCCAACATGGTATCCGAGCCAAAACCCTAATACCCAATCACCACCCTTGCTGCCCGCCGCCCCCCTCCCCACCACTCCTTCCGCCGCCAGCGCCGTTCTCTCTCTCTTCCGGTGCCACCACTCGCCGCCACCCTCTCACTGCCGAGACCCCCTCACTGCCCCATCACCTTCTTCCCTTCCGCCACCGACCCTACACCCGTCGGCCCCTACCCCGCCGCCCCCTACCCCCGTCGGTCCCACCCACAGCCGCCACCTTCATCTCTATGGTTTGAGTGCGTAAAGTCTACATATGCACTCAAATCCTATGAAGTTTATGTAGACATTTGTCATTTGGTGTACAAACCCTTGTTCTTCATCTCCGACGATATGTCAGAAAACAAGGTTGATATGCCCTTCATAGGCACGTTCAAAGGTCATGCGCCAATCGTCAAGATGGATAGGTCAAACTATGAGCTATGGGCGATGCAGTTCATGGGTCTCATGAAGTCGAATGGTAAGAAGCACATTCTTACCAAGGAAGAGCCGACGGAGAAGACTGGGGTTTATGCCTCTTGGGAGGCCGATGATTCATACGCCAAGGTCTGGCTTTCAAGGACACTATCAATGGAGATTGCTAATGATGTTCTCCATAGCCCACCGCTAAGGCGATGTGGGACATACTGACAACACCATATTCACAGGTGCGGAATGAGACCAAGATCCTTCAACTCCAGCATGATATATTCACAATGAAGCAGAATGGGCGGCCACTTCACTCCTTGTATACATCCCTACGAGGGATGTTTGAGAAACTCTACAATATCATTCCTCTCACGGCCACCCCAGAGCAGCAGAAGACATTTAGGAATGCTACCATGGTGGGGGTCCTGCTTGCGGCCCTTGACCCTGAATATGATGCTTTTCGATCGTAGATTCTTGCCGATGCTACCATTCCTCCTATGGAGGAAGTCTATCATAGACTTAGTTGCATCTCTGTCTCGTCCGGTGCTTCTACTCCACCACCCTAGACAATGGCTGCTTCCAGAGGTAGAGGTGACCCTTCTTCATTCTGTGGTCGTGGACCTCGTGGTCGAGGCGATCGTTTTCACCAACCGTGCTTCTTTTGTCATCGCACTGGACATGCTGAGGATACATGCTATCTAAGCATGGATTTCCAGCCTCGACGTGAGTAGTCGAGCATGTTGCATCTCCGTCGGCATCCCCTTCAGATCAAAGGTTCGAGGAGCTCGTTGTGAGATTGCAGGATATTATGCCTCCCGTATCTACAGATTCTCCAGGAGGCCCTTTTGATATTGCAGCTTCAACCTCTGCTAGTACTTCTGCCACTGCTAGCACCTCAGGTAGTGCTTATGCTTTTCCATCATGTCATAGTTCTGATGTCTTAGATTGGATTATGGACTTTGGTGCGACACACCATCTTTGCCGTGATAGAGATAGACTTACATCATACAGGAAGAATCCACTAGGACGGTCAGTGGTAATAGCTGATGGGACTCATTCACCCATTATTGGATAGGCGGAGACTACTTTATCGCCTTCCATGCATCTACAGAATGTTTTACATGTGCCCGATTTTTCGATGAACATGCTTTCTATTAGTCAGATTACAAAGGATTTACACTGTCACGCTATATTTGACCCATCGTCTCTTATTTTTCAGGTCATTCTAACGGGCAGGGTGATTGGATGTGGTTCTGAGCAGGGTGGTCTTTATCGTATGGTTCGAAATTCCTATGTTGATGCCTCCTCTCATTCAAGCAGATCAGTCTCTCTGTATACATGGCATCTACGCTTCGGTCTCCTTCCTCTTCAGAAGATGCGCCATCTATTGCCTCAGATTTCTCTGAGTTCTTCCTTTCGGTGTGAAGCATGTCAATTGGGAAATCACCATAGAACTAGCTTCCCTAGTCGTCAGTGTTGGAGCAGTAGCTCTCCTTTTGAGTTATTTCATGTTGACATCTGGGGTCCGAGTCGTGTTCTTGATCACCAGGGACACAGGTTTTATCTTGTAGTCATTGATGATTTTTCTCGTCTGTCATGGGTATTTCTATTAAAGAATATATTTTAAGCAGGAAATGTTATCAGAAATCTTATAAATGAAGTATACAATGTTTTCTTCCAGTCATGTGAAATATGTTCGTACAGATAATGCTTTGGAATTTTGCACTCTTTCTCTTTCACAATTCTTTTCGTCACGTGGGATTATTCATCAAACCACCTGTGCGTACACATCTCAAAAAAATGGCGTTGCTGAGAGAAAGCATCGTCATCTTCTTGATATTACTCGAACCCTTCTTGTCCATTTGCACACCTATTTCTTTTTGGGGAGATGTCGTTCTTACAGCCTGTTATCTTGTGAATCGTATGCCATCCTCGGTTCTTGGTGAGAAAAATCCTCTTTCTGTTGTCTTTCCTGACAAGGAATTATTCTCACTTACTCCTCGTGTGTTTGGTGCTGTTGCATTTGTTCATCAGTTGTCTCCTGGACTTGACAAGCTCTCGCCTAGGGCTGTTAAGTCTGTCTTTGTGGGTTACTCTCAGACTCAGAAGGGATACCGTTGCTATGATCCTGTAAACAGGAAATACTTTGTCAGTGATGATGTCACATTCTTCGAGTCTGTTATGTACTTCTCTCCTGCAAGTGAAAGGTTGGCCTCTTCCACATCTAATGACGAGATCTATGTTCCTCCTCCTATTTTGAGTCCACCATCGTTCATTCCTGTTGTCACACCAACATCATCCCCACCACCACCACCACCATCACCACCACCACCACAACCACCTGTTTCACCCTTACATAAATTTTATATGTGTCGGTCGGGTCTTGCTCATGCTGCACGTCAATCATCCAGCACGCTCAGGTATGTCCCGATGTTATTGCTAATGATTGGTCAGATAATGTGCATGTGCAGGGTTCATCATTGCAGGAGGAAAGTGAACCGGCGAGTATTGTTGCTGATGATTGTCAGTGCTGATGTCACATTCTTCGAGTCTGTTATGTATTTCTCTCCTGCAGGTGACAGGTTGGCCTCATCCACATCTAATGACGAGATCTATGTTCCTCCTCCTATTTTGAGTCCACTATCGTTCATTCCTGTTGTCACACCAACATCATCCCCACCACCACCACCATCACCACCACCACAACCAACTGTTTCACCCTTACCTAAATTTTATACGCGTCAGTCGGGTCCTGCTCATGTTGCACGTCAATCATCCAGCACGCCTCAGGTATGTCCCGATGTTATTGCTAATGATTGGTCAGATAATGTGCATGTGCAGGGTTCATCGTTGCAGGAGGAAAGTGAACCGGCGAGTATTGTTGCTGATGATATGGATATTCCTGTTGCTATACGAAAGCAGAAACGCACTTGTGCATCATACCCTCTTGCTTCTCAGGTTTCCTTTCTTCGTCTCACAGGGGACTTTCAGAGGTTTGTTGTAGCTTTGACTACCGTGGAGATACCACGGAATTATCAGAATGCCTTGAAGATTGCCTGCTGGAGTTCTGCTATGGAAGATGAAATGGCTGCTCTACAGTCACAGGGTGCATGGAGCTTGGTTCCCGCTCCTTCAGGAGCATCTGTTGTTAGCTGCAAATGGGTATTCGTTGTTAAGTATCATGCAGATGGTAGTCTTGACCGTTACAAGGCAAGGCTAGTGGCACGTAGTTTCACTCAGACATATGGCGTGGATTATATGGACACCTTCTCACCAGTTGCCCGTCATTCCACTCTTCATATTCTTCTGTCTGTTGTTGTGGTACGTGATTGGCCCTTGTTTCAGCTTAATGTTAAGAATGCCTTCTTGTATGGTGACTTGCAGGAAGAAGTCTACATGCAGCAGCCTCCGGGGTTTGTTGCTGAGGGGGAGAGTCACAAGGTATGTAGACTTCGTAAGGCGATATATGGCCTTAAACAAAGCCCAAATGCGTGGTTTTAAAAGCTTTCCCATCTAATTGAACAACAAGGATTCAAGATATCAAATACAGATCATTTATTGTTCGTCCAGAAGACTTCTAGAGGTACGGTTGTCGTCATGGTGTATGTTGATGATATATTGGTTACAGGAGATGATACACAGGGGATAAAGATGGCAAAAGCTTTTCTGGACCATCAGTTTGTTACGAAGGATCTTGGTACTCTGACGATACTTTCTGAGGTTGGAGTTTGCCAGGAATGCGCAGGGTCTTGTGATGACCCAAAGGAAATACATTACAGATATGCTTGTTGAGACGGGCATGGTTGGGTGTAGACCCGCAACTACTCCTATGGACCCCAGCATGAAATTATATGATAATGATACAGAGGAAGTCGACAGGAGAAGGTATAGAGAAGTGGTGGGTAAGCTTCTTTATATTACTATAACCCGACCTGATATTACTGTTGCAGTAAGTCGGGTGAGTCGGTTCATGGAACAACCGAGACAGGTACATATGGATGCTATATATATGATACTAAGGTATCTAAAGTCGTCTCCAGACACAGGATTGCTGTTCGGAAAGGAAATAAATCTATCTATCTCTGTATGTGCGGATGCGGATTATGCAGGATGCCCTAAGGATCAAAAGTCTACTTCGGGTTTTGCAGCTTTTGTGGGCAGTTCTTGGGTTTCTTGGAAAAGCAAGAAACAAACAATAGTGGCAAGATCTAATGCTGAATCTAAATACAGGGTCATGGCACAAGCAAGTACCGAGATGATGTGAGTTCGAGCTGTACTAGAAGATTTGCATATAAATGTAACTCTACCCATGCAGCTACAGTGTGATAATCAAGCTGCATTGTTCATTGCTAATAACCCTGCCTTTCATGAAAGAACAAAACATACTGAGGTGGACTGCCATTACACTAGAGATGTGATCCAGAAGGGCATGATTTCTACTTCACATGTTAGTTCAGTGGAGCAGATTGCCGACATCTTCACCAAGCCATTGCTTAGAGGACTATTCCAAAAGTGTTCTTCCAAGCTAAGCATGATTGATATCTATGCTCCATCTTGAGGGAGAGTGTAGAGATAATTATATAGTCTATGTATTGTTTATGTTATTTTTATGTTCTTGGTTGCACCTTATGTAATTTACCCATGGGTCGCCTCTATATAAGAGAGCCTAGGGTTCTTTGGAATAAGATGAATTACTTTTCCTCCAACACAAGCCATCTGGCATCCCTGCAGAAGTGAGAAAACATTCCACATCTACTGATCCAATGTTTGAGGAACTTCTCTATCTCACTGTTACTAGGTCAGATATATCATATGATGTAAGCCGAGCCAGCCAGCACATGGAGTGACCCCTCTACAGTCATTGACATGATGTTCTTCTGATCCTTCGATATTTGAAGGAATCTCCCGAACATGGACTCTTCTACGGGGTTGATGGTCGCATTGATATCTCCTCTTATACATATGCTAACTATGTCAGTTCTCCTGAGGATCATTGATCTACTACAGGCTTCGTCGTGTTCATTGGGAACAACCTGCTTGCTTGGCGAAGTAAGAAGCAAAAAATGGTCTCCAAATCAAGTGCAGATGCAGAATACATGGCAATAACCTAATCCACCTGTGAGGTCACATGACTTGTCTCTTTTCTACATGAATTTGGACTTTCAGTTGTTACTTCCGTACCTTTATACTACGATAACAAGTCTGCTATGTACGTTGCCACCAATCTTGTTTTCCATGAATGGACCAAACACATTGAAGTTGATTGTCACTTCATTCGTGATGCAATACGAGGACGAAAGATCATCACTCCACACATCTCCATTGAACTTCAGCTTACAGACATCTTCACGAAGGGACTACTGACGAAACGGCTCTCATGTTTAATTTCTAAGTTGGGCGTAATCGACATATATGCTCCAACTTGAGGGGGAGCGTTAGAGTTATTGTATTTTCTATTTTATGAGTCTTGTAATCCTTTGGGGTCATATATGCACTTTTGCCTTTTTTGCTCTCTAGGGTTTATCTCTACAGAAGAGACCCTAGACCCATGGAATAAATAAGGCGATTCATTCTTTCTCCACAAATATAATTGGCGAGACCCAGATTGTGTCGACCACTAATTAATGTTGTTTACCTTGGACACAGATTCCAGTAAAAAAATCTTCTCATATCCAAGACTGGGTTGTAAGTGGGATGGAAATTGCGTTCTGGACTAATAAATATAAGTTTCTGAAAAGCTAAAGTGTTTTTCTCTGCATATATCTGCTATTCACTATATTATTCATAAAAAAGGAGAAGGGCAGAATAGATAGTCAAGGAATTGTCAATAATAAAGTATTCACATTTTTTATTTGCCTTCTGTTTTTTATTTTAGTTCTAATCTTGCAGCAAAAAGGGAGAATATATCTTTGGACAACTTGGACTTCGATTTTGATAATTCTTGATTGTGGCTTCATGTTCTCTTATTGCAGCTTCTTGTTCACTTTAGCCGTTTTTGCTCCTATTACCATGAGCTTTCTTTCCTTGTTATTAACTAAAACAACAAACATGCAACATACTGACTATTTTCTTTTTTTCAGATATGCCTACTCAGATGACTCTGAAGAATTCGACAAGGATGACACCTTGTCTTTGATAAAACCTAGCCTTGTGCACTTTAGGGATGAGAGCGATGCTTCACCAGATGCGAAGAGATCATACGAGGCTGTCGCGGGCCCCCTCGATGAGGATCTTGAACAAGACAAGAGAGAGTAAGCGTAACAAAGGATGCCAGGATCAGTTGATCTCAGCAATAGAAGAATCATCGGATGCTCCACAGTGAGTAGTTGATAGTGCTCAGTTTTAAGTGGTGTGTATGTGTTTAATGTTGTAGTATGTTGCCTGTTAGGTTACCCAGCTCTGTTTCTTGTTTCTTTGTGACAGACATTTGACTCATTCATATTACTTTCTAAATGTAATATATCCGAGAATTGATGTTAAATTCGGGTCTTCCATGCCACAAATACGAACCCTAATCTGTCCTTGCTATGAAATTCTGTTCCTTTAGAAAGATGCCTTCTCTCAGAGGTTTGCCTTTAATTGTCCAATACTGACAGTGAATCAAGATGCCTTCAGATATCAAATTAATTCAGATGCCTTCTCTCAGAGGTTTGCCTTTAATTGTCCAATATTGACAGTGAACCTATGTCGTGCAGATATGTCACTGTTTTTTTTTATGAATAGCTTGAAATTTCGTTTTTTCTAAAAGGAATCCAAATTCTGAAGAGCGGTTGGGAGTGAGCAGGATTGGGAATTCCTCTAGTTCTAAACCTTTTACCATTAATAAATGTTATTTTCTTTTGTTATTTGGATTCTACACATCTGAGATCCAGCACATATCCTACAAGGTGATACAATTCTGGTCCTGGATGTCAAACGAATGGAAATTGTGAGGCTAAGTTGCCTTGTATTTATACGATGGAAGTGTGTGTTCTTCGGATCGATTGTATCTCATATTGACAATGTTATGCTAAAAAAAATTGAACTCATCCAGCTCGGCATTTTATTCCATGCCACTTGTTATCAACTCTAGGATATCCTTTATGTCCTGACAAGTTGCAAGATGCTCTCACGGCTCTTCTCCCCTTGTTTTGACCCTTTATATGGGAGAATTGAAATTAAGATAATGCTAATGGAGGAAGGGATAAGTTGTTCATTTGCTCTTTTCGTTTCTGATTAGGATGAGGGGTAGTAGAGACCGTTCGTATTCTTGGCATGTTTGGTAATTGGGTTTGGTTGGTATAACCTAATGTGAATAGTAGTTGTTTGGATGATTAAGAATAAGATGGTTGGAATGAGGAATGTGATGTGATATGACGTTGGTTTGTGATGGAATTCCAATCCAAGAATGTAGAGGGGTAAATCAGGTTATCTTGAGGTAACTTGGTAAGCAAACAAGCCCTAATCAGTGTTTGTGATATGAAATTGCATGTTAAAAGATGGGCCATCCAAGACCACTCCAGTTTGTGTGAGCACATTGTCTGATGGTTATCTTATTAGAAAAAATCTCGCAACATTGGGTTCAAGCTAACACGCCGATGCCAAAACAGATGTACGAACAAACAAACTTTGTGTTGTGTATTGCGGAAATAGAATACAAGTCAAAGGAATGACGAAGCATGCAAGACAATCACACATCACATAAGTGTACTAAGTTCGCCTTTAATTGAACTACGTCCTCGACAATCAACACAAGACCTAAACCGACATTCTTTGTACTAAAATATCCCCTAGAAGTAGACAAATCCAAACCTAATGATAAAAATGATCAAAAATTAAACATTTTTTTGAGACTTCAATACATTTGGAAAAACAACAAGTTAGAATTCGATATGCAAAAACAACCTATTATCGTTGGATAATTTAAACTAATAGAGGCGCCATTTAATTCTCATTCCAAGGATTTTTACACACATACGTCTGCATACTTTCATAATTACAATTTGACCTTTTCATGGTTCGTATTTACGCCCAAATATCAAAATAGTTAATTCGACTTACACCGTAACTCCTAATGTCATCTTAGTCACTTAATCTAACCACCCCTTGAGTTAATCCAACCATGCACATACCCCCCCCCCCCCCCCCAAACAAGGATTATATATTATATCACGAAAACATTTTTTCCTTCAATCTAACACTCATACGACCTTCAATTTATTTCTTTATGCGATAGACTTTTCAATTTTATCTTGAGAGGTCCTACTTGTTCAAATTCCATCGAAAAGGAAGTTTCTTTATGTTAAGACAAACCATCTGAGATCGTAAAATCGCCCTAAATCCATCCTACGAGATTCAACTCATAGAGTCCACTCTTTTTTTCCCATCACAAGCACAAGTCGTCTCCTTTTCTTTAAATGATGATATTTTATCTTCTTTGGTGACTAATTATAACTCTAGAAATAACTTCCAATTATTTAGAGATTTCTTATGATGGGTTAACTCTAATTTTCTAGTACATTCTGGATGCATTCAACTCCAATGTTCTAGAGAATTCCATACTCTTAAAAGTCAATGGAGCATAAGTATACATAGACATTGGAATCCATTATGTGGAGGCATCAAGGGAAGGCATCAAAGCAAGGAAGTAAAAAAATCAAGTGGGATATAAAGTGAAGAGAGGCACCAAGCAATTGAGCTAGAGAGAAGATTGAGTGTTTTCTTGTTGTGTCAAGTATGTGTCACTCTTATTAGAGAGTTGAGTGATTGTTCTTTTAAGTAGTGTATTTATATTGTATTTTGGAGCAACAATATACAATATATGATCTTTATTCGAATCAAGTATTCTATAAGTGGTATCGATGCATTGTCATTTCTTCGGGTTCTAAGGGTAGAGCTTCTTAGGTGTATTGTGTGTGTTCACCAAATAATATATCATGTTTGTCCTCTAGAAAAGTATAATCCTATCCTCTTAAAGTCAATAAAGGGGTTGTTTATCTATATTTCAAGTCTCTCTTTGAGTTCTTCTAAGGTGAGGAACTACATGCATGTAGCCTTGGATTGTGAAGTCAATTTGATCAGAGACCAATTTTCTTCAACAAAGTTAGGGAGATTATTTAATCGATATGACAAACATCATCCGTGCAACCAACTCCATCAAGAAGTTGAACATGCATAATTATAGTTATTGGAAGATATACATGGAGTCCTATCTTCAATGACAAGACCTCTGGGAGGCCATCGATGATGACGACATGGTACCATCATCAGCAAAACAGGTGGATGCACTGAGAAAATGAAGGATCAAGAGTTGGACGCAATGTGTGTACTCAAAATAACGATCATGGAGGATCTGATTGAGGACATCTAAGTATCCACCACTCCGAAAGAAACTTGGGATGTATTGGCCATGCTATTCTCGGGCGAAAACGGTGTGTGATGGTAGTTGTTGGAGAATGAGATGATGATGCTCAAGAAAGGAGAAATGACAATCGCTCAATACTTCATAAAGGTATGCTTGATTTGTTGGGATGTCTCTTAATTAGATACAGAGTGAAAAATTAGTGAGCCACGGATGTGAAGAATTATTATCCATAGCTTGAGACAAGAAATGGTGCATTTATCATTGCTGTATATGGTTGGCTCACTCACCCCACCTTGTTAGAGCTTGAAAGTCCCTTGACAAATAAAGAGACTTTAGCCAAGCAAATAGCTAGTCTATTAGTAAAAGGTAGCAAAGAAGCATTGTTTAACGCACATAAATGAGGGAAGGTACAATAGTCGCATCATAAAAATTCAACTCCTCAATGGGAGCAACACCCTGACCCCAAAGGCTAAATGATTCTTTATCGAATGAGAGATGCTTCACTTGAGAGAAGAAGGGGTACCCTACACTAGATTGTAGGTTCTGGAATAAGCCAGTCTAAAGTAATAACACAACATTAAGCAATTAATGTGAAGATTTTTCAAAAGAAAATTTGGATGAGGAGGCTTCTATGACAATTATCCCAGAAGTAGACTTGACTTTAATGACGTAGATCCATTCAAAAGATGATTACAACAGCAACTGGATAATCAGCCCAGGTTTCTCAAACAACGTGATCAGAGATATGGGAATCTACAAGAGATGATTACATACAAAGGTAATTGACTTGTTGTAGTGGCCAACAACTCGAAGTTACCGATCACGTATGTAGGTTTCATAATGATCATTCAACGATATAATTTAGAGAATTGAAGCTTGACCATGTCTATCATGTGTTAGTTATGAAGAAAACATTTCCTCCGTATCTAGTTTAACACCCGCAGGACAATAAATTATGTTTCACCCCAACGAGGTTCATGTCTATCAAAATTTAAAGCTTCAAGATACTACTGTCATAAAAGGGAGATGAGTCGAATATATATATATATATATATATATATATATATATATATATATATATGTTAGGTTAGTGAAGTATGCATACATATATAAAGCAAAGAAAAATGAGACGGTTGATCTTTGGCATGTAAGGTTGGACATGTGAGCTATCACAAGTTGGAGATAATGATGAATCACTCAATACTTAAAGGTATTCCGTTATTGCTTATTTAAGAAGACACCATTTATGTTGAATACCAGTATGGTAAGGCTCATCAATTATCTTACAAGGAGTCTGGATCTCATATGAAGAAGCCATTGCAACCGATCCACTCAAATATATCTAGTCAAGCAACCTTCTATATGAGGAATGAGAGAAGCTGGAATTCAGAGGTAACT
This sequence comes from Ottelia alismoides, assembly GCA_037367405.1. Classification (NCBI taxonomy): domain Eukaryota; kingdom Viridiplantae; phylum Streptophyta; class Magnoliopsida; order Alismatales; family Hydrocharitaceae; genus Ottelia; species Ottelia alismoides. The sequence continues at coordinate 400,967 of JAZKJV010002838.1, forward strand.
AACATGTCCAAGTACACAACAATATAAAGGAGTCGTAGAAAGGAAGAATCGACAGCTTGTAAAGGTTTTTCGAAGTTTGTTGCATGCAAAACATGTTTCGCCAAGATTTTGGACATGATCTATAATGACAATAGTAGACATAGTCAACCGCTTACCTCAATCGAAATCGGACTTCGTGTCTCCTTTTCAAAAACTATTTAAGATGAAACCAGCTATAAGCCATTTTCTAATATTTGGATCGGTTTGCTATATTTTCTTACATGACCACCTTCGCAGCAAGTTTGACAAGAAGGTGATCTGGTGCATCTTTATTGGATATGACAGTGAGAGAAAAGATTAGAAATGTTACGACCCAATCAAAAGTAGATGCTATACATTTAGGAATGCCGTCTTTGATAAAGGTTCATCTTGGTGGTCATCAGATGTCGTTGCATTACCATATGAAAACTTTTAGAAGATCCACGTGAAGAAAATGAGGAGGAACATCATCAAACAAAAAGTAGCCTTGGAGAAAAAGAGAAGATGGTATCTGAAGCTGTAGAGAAAATAGTCAATCCTTTAAAAAGTGAAGTTCATCATGTAACCTAAGAGGATTGTGAGTCTACTTAGGAGGAGATTAATGAAGATTCAAATATACCACTTCAAAGACCCGCTAAATTACGTAAGCATAATCCCAAGCACATTCATGCTACAAGTGTGAAAGATGAAGAGTTTCACAAGCCCACTACACGTGGGAAAACATGGAAGAAGACCCGCTAAATTACGTAAGCATAATCCCAAGTACATTCATACTGCAAGTGTGAAAGATGAAGGATTTCACAAGCCCACTACACGTGGGAAAACGTGGAAGAAGACCGGCTAAATTACGTAAGCATAATCCCAAGTACATTCATGCTGCAAGTCTGAAAGATGAAGGCTTTCACAAGCCCACTACATGTGGGAAAACGTGGAAGAAGAATTCAAATGCCATATATCACTAACTTAGCATCTAAGAAGTTATTCCTAAGGGGTATGTTAAAATAAAAGGTGCATCGTCGACTTCTCTACTTTCTAGAAAGTTCATGAGTAACTATAACTTTAGAAAAATCTTGAGGATATGTACTCTAATTATCTAGAGATTTCTTGAGATGAGTTAACTTTAATTCTCTATATTATCCTTGGATGCATTCAACTTCAATATTCTAGAGAATTCCATACTCTTCATGGCCACTAGAGCAAAGATGTAAATAAGCTTTGGGAGCCATTATGTGGAGGAGGCACAAAGGAAAGGCATCAAAGTAAGGAAATAAGCATATCAAGAGAGCCACCACGCAAGTGAGAAAAAGAGAAGTTGAGTGTTTTGTTGTTAAGTCAAGTAAGTGTTACTATTGCTAGAGAGTTGAATGGTTGTTATTTGAAGTAGTGTATTTGAATAATATTTTGAAGTATCAATATACAATACATCATCTTTATTCGAGTCAAGTATTCTACACTATTTCCATAAAAAAAAAACACCAAATGATAATGTGAGCATCTTTATACATATTAAACCTTGTGGACCATGTGTGTTTGGAGGAGAATATTGTTAGATATATAATTTGTTAGGTTTAGTTGATGACAGTTAGGAGATGTAATATTGCTATAAATATGTATCAGATTGGATCATTAGAGAAAAGGGAATATGATTCCAACTACCCAGAATTGGGGATAATTAATGTGACCTAAAAAATAGGAAGTATAATTCAGCCAACAAATCAAGTAATTATCCCAAATTAGTTACTGCAATTATCATCTTATTTTCCTATTAAGTCTTCAGTATTAAGTCTTCATAACTGATTTGAAAGATCTATATCTTGAATGCATTTAAAACCTACAAGGCACCACAAAAACCTCTTATTCTACTACAAGAGAGGGAGAGAGATCTAGATTTGTTTTGTTAGGTTTTGTGGATATTTTTTTGTTCAAATCAAAAGTAGATGAGCGTATTCCATGTCCCGTTCCCATCGATCACAAAAGACGGTGACGTAGCAGAAATTGGTGCCGTAATTATTTATTTTACAATCGTGCATTTAGAAAAAGGGGTGTTAGCAAGTCTTGATTCATCAAGATGATGTTCCATTGGAAATTTAACTTTGATTTCAATCTTTGTAGGTATACGCATTGCCGTATATGGTATTGAAATCTAATATGAATACTTGAAAATTACCGTTACATTTACCTATTTTATATCGGTTATGCTCTTTAAATGTAGAGAGGGTATCGAAATTCTGAATATCTGCAATAAGTAGCAATGATTTTTTTTATTTTCTTTTTCTATGCTACAATATTTATCTTGATTCTCAAGAACGCAGGAGAAAAAATGTATAGGATGGATTGCATCCTAAGGACGCAAACTCATAGCATATCTTTATCCGGTCCTCCAGTGTATCAATTTTATACAGATTTTGACATTCATCTCTGTTTTAAAATAGTTACATATAAAGATATCAATTTGATATCCACAAACATCCATGACTATATCCGAATATCCATTTTCATATATAAATATAATTATAGATTTATTTTTAACCATATATAATATACTTTTATGTTTGCTAATGATTTTTATGTAGAATTTCAGTTTCATATATAAATATACATTTTCATCTTTATGTCCAGCTCATTAGAAACTAAATAATTTCGTATAAGCATGACTAAGATTAAATACATGGAATGCACTTTTGATGGAAGCAATGGTGAAGGAATCGATGTGAAGATTGGTGACGATAACATCTAGAAGAGAGATTCTTTTAGATACTCATGATCTATTTTACAACATGACGCAGAAATTGATGGTGATGTTACTAATAGAATAAAAGCATGTTGGCTAAAATGGAGACGAGCCTCTACTATTCTATGTGATAAGAAAATTCCTTTGAAAATCAAAGGAAAGTTTTACAAAGCAGCTGTGAGACCTGCTATGTTCTATGGATCTGAATGTTGGCATGTGAACTATAGACATATGCAAAGAATGGCAGTTGCATAAATGAAAATGCTAAGATAAATGTGTGGACACACACGTAAAGATCGGATTCGAAATGATGCAATCAGAAATACAGTTTCTGTGGTTCCGATCGAGGATAAGATGCGAGAAAATCGTGTAAGGTGGTTCGGCCATTTGCAAAGGAGGCCAGTTGATGCATCAACAATGAGTTGCAAGTTTTGGGATGTTGAGAAGGCTAAGAGAGGAGGAGGAAGGCTCAACAAGTGTTGGAATGAGACTATACGAAGCCCGAGTATGATCCAAGATAGATCTGAATGGAAACAAAGAATCCATATAGCCCGACCCTACTTAATGTGGGCAAAGGTTTTATTGTTGTTGTCATTTATTGTTATATGTGACGTATTTTTACATCCTTTTCACCATATTTGGTATACTTATTATGATATAAGCATATTTAGTATATTTATACAATGTATATTCCTTTCGATACATGTATATTTAAGATAATCCAGAAAGTATTTCTATTAATATTCGTATGCAATCAGTATCCTTTTTATATCCATATATGTTTTTTAAGGATATGATAATACGTCATCCATCAATTTGCATCCCTAATCGCATCTAATTGCGGATAACTTCCATATGTTGTCAGATTTATATACATGTTCTAAATTTTGGATAATGTCGTGATTATGGTTCTCTATCAAAGATAAAACGTAAAAACTAGTTGCAATGATGTTAATTTTTTTGCGTACAGGTACTGAGGGGAAAAATCTTGTTTTTTAGGGGTTTTTATCCCCGCGAATTTTATAATCTTTGTAAATTACCTGATCGATCTTGTAAACATCATTATTATCTTCTCGTCTCCATAAAGTTTCTAACATTTACACCACGTATTTTTGTGGTTAACTCATATCCATTTAACTATCAAACTTAATAAGTTCATGCATATTGCCTTATTTCTTTATCACATTTACAAAAGATACTCTCCTTCACCATCCTCGCATCAGATTCCCCTCCACCTCCCTCAGCCGTCCTAAGCACCAACCCCTCCTCGTGATGCATGATCTTCGGCCTCATCCCCTTGCCCTTATGACCTCCGCTGCACTGCCCCCCCCACCCCCCCACGCCCAAACATCTGCCCCCCCCACGCCCAAACATCTGGTACCCTCTCCCTCATGCCCAAGACCTTCGACCACCTCCCCCTTGCACCCAGACCTCCGATGACACCCCCCTCCCCCCGCACCCAGACCTCTGGCCCCCATCCCCCTCGCATCCAGACTTTCGACATCGGTTTGGAGAATTGAATCTAGAGTGGAGAGAAAGAGGAAGGGGAGAGGAGAGAAGAAGAGATGGTGGAAAGTTGCATGATCATTGGATTGTGTTTTTGGTGTGTCTATTTAGTCTAACTAATGAATGGTTAAATCATGTTGATTCAAGAAGAGTGAAATTAACGGCATGATCCGTGTTATCAAACGTAACAAGTTTACAGGGTCGGGAGGATAATAACAATGTTACAGAGCCGAGCAAGTAATTTACAAAGATTCTAGAGGTTGTGGGGATAAAAATCCCTTTTTATATATTCCTGAAAGAGACTGCCTTGCCTTTTAAACTTTTTTATCTATGGCAAGACTATAAATTGTATTATTAAAATTTTGCGGACAAACCATCACAGTGTCGACTGGTTGTTTTTGTATAAATAATATGAATGAGAAAAGACCAATGTTATTGAAATCGAACTGTACCAAGACCCCGATTCGGTTAATTAGTTTTGAGATTCAGATCAAATTGGTAAAATTTTGATTCAACCACCGATCGTATTGACTATTTGTAGTCCGATTTAATCTGGTTCAATCGAAATTGAAACACTCAATCACAATTTAAATTTAAATTTTCATTAAAATATAATGACTAGGATGAGTGTTGAACTCATGACCACTGATTACCCGTTACAAAGTACCAACTACTCCACCTCAACTTTTTAAAAAGGATTGGATAATAAATATAATCCACCTACTATTATTCTAGAGCATTTAATTCAAATAGTATTTATATTTATATGAGTAACATTTAGTGTTGCATATTTAAAAAATGTAAAAAGTAAGATATTTAGATAGCTGTTTATTTTTATTATTTTTAGAGTGTTGGAATGTGTATTTTGTACATATTTTAATTCATTTCTGTTTAGTTACACGGTTCAATATTTTTCCTTACCAATTTAGTTTAATCAGGTTTTAAAAAATAATTGCATTATCATCTGATTGAACTAGTTTGATTTCATGATCCTACATATTCAACTTTTTTGATGAAATTTCTGGTACGATTTCGATTTGGAAAACATTAGGAAAGACACCTCTGTAAATATTTTAAATCAAAAATGAAAACTTTCCACGAGCATGAGTAAATAGTTAATTGTGTAGTTGTACATAATCGTCCATATAAATCTATAACATATATTAAGCAAGGGATCTTGCCCCCCAATCATTTCTTTTCGCACCAAAAATTCTGATTTTGCCCTGTCATCCTCTCTGTCTCCTACCATCACTCCGGAAACACCCTCAGCAATTCCACTATTCTGCAGGAGGTGCCACCGACCACCCAATAAATTTTTGTCATCAGATTCCGATTTTACCCCCTTATCTTCTGTCGTCCTTCCACTTCTGCCCTTTCTTTTTTTGTCACCAAAGTCCCACCGTCTAGGATTACCGCTGCCGACATCGCCCTCGGACAGGGTCGGATCCGTGGGTTTACTGTCAGAAAAATGACGCAACCAGCCGAACTCCGACCACCTCCCCGGACCCCGACCAACCTCATTCCTCTCACTCGAGCCCGCCTATCCAACGCATCCCCTCCTCACCGTAACGACATCAAAGACGAAGTTAAGGCTTCAGATCTCGGCACGAACCCAACTTAGGCCTCTCTCCCCAGTGAACACCGCCCTCTTCCGCGACTAATCGAGCTTTTGCTCCTTTCCGTCTACCTCTTTCAGCCGTCTCCTTCCCTACCCACCTCCCAGTCAATCTCTCCGGTGTCAGGGCCTCTCACTTTGCCTTCCATCACCGTCAACCCAAATCCCTTTCGACGAACGCCATCCCGTCCCCCACCCCAAAATCCCTAGCTCCAAATGCCCTTCATCCTTTGTATCTAAAACATTATGTCCCTTTGCGACAAGGTTGCTTGCCAGTTTTGTTTCAATTCACATGCAGAAATCGCAACAGCTGAATTTGCTGCAGCAACAACAGATCAGGGATTTGCTTGCATGAGCCAGAAGGTTTGTGGCACATTAACTAACTCCTGTAAGAGGGTCAGCATTCTGAGAAGCAACTCTAGGTGCTTTGGGTTGAGTAGATGGCTACACAACCATCCTCTCGCAGTAAAAGAAAGCAACCTTTGTTGCTGTATGGACCATCTTTTTACCCGGCAGACCTTATAAACTTTACCAATCACCTCCACGACCTTTGAAACAACCTAATTCCTCCCTCAACCCCGTGAACTTGCCAACTCTTACCCCATGAACCCTCCGGGTAATATGTTTTAAATCCGTGAAGGTTCTTGGGGTAATTTACATGGTCGATGGGATAATTACGTTGTGCAAAAGGTCGTAGAGGCATTTTAAAATGTTTATAGGACATGCTGGGTAAAAATCCCAAAAATCATTTACATGCATGATATTGTCCACTTTTACCGTATTGGTGTTGTCAGTATTAGCACATCAAACTGATGACAGTGATAGGATAAGACGAGTCCAAGTCCTCGATTGCCAAAAAAATCAAATTAATTTAATTGATGGAACATCTCTCCAGAGTTTGCTGCAATCAATTTGAACCACTCCATCTTGATTGAGTGATTCCTCGATCAAGATTGAGCAGTTCTGGTGTTCCACTATTTTGCAGCAGAATCTGCAATACTGCAGAGGAACTGCTCCCCTCTCCGATCCATACCTTATCCTCAACTTGTCGGGAGTCTCATTTATCTTACAGGGATATTGTAACATAGGCGTGCATCCATTATATTTGTTGTCTACGCACGTATGGGTCTCCCAGCAGCAAATAAAGATCTCTGCTTCCATTCTTCTGACTCCATCTTCTCTCCAATTCCGAGTAGAAATCTTCGCATAATCCACGTTGTCTCACTTTTGCTCATGCTAAATAATAGGGCTACATGAAAAGTATAAGGGAAAAAGATAACTTACTTTTAAGTAAATTATGTATTTCCATCCATGTGCTTGCATACCTATTTTAACATACAAATGTTGCTATAGATTGTAACATATATATATATATATATATATATACACATGCTACAATAAAATAAGTTTATAGCTATGCTCTTTTTATCATCATCCATTGTTAAATATAGGTTAAATAATCAAATTTTATACTTGAAATGAGTGATGAGCGCCATATCTGTCATCATATCATTAGAAAATAGTCTATAAAAATGATTATCATTTGTTTGTTTAATCAAATTCAAATCCATCCTTGCTATGTTCTAGCGATTAGTGTTATCTTGCTGATAAAGGTAACATAATGTTTTTGCTAAAGATACCTTCACCAATGATAGAACGACATATATGTAATTTGATATCAATTTCAATTAAAAAATCATTTTTGTAATGAATAAATATACTCATTCTTATGTATTTAACAACAAATGATACAGTGACGGATAAAAAAAACATCTCCGATAGACTCATTTTGTTGTAATGTGATGTATATCTTCAAATCCGTTATGTCCTACATTGTCAAATATATTAAAATGAATGTCGATCCTATTATGTGGCCTTGTGTATTTACATATACTAATTTTTTATATTATGGTACGTTAAAATATAGTGCATATATGGGCATAGAAGTGATAATATGTACGCATTTTGTGGTAGCCTATCATCAACTATTATATCCTTGTAATAGATATGCATTGTATATATATTATATAGTATCGTATTACTCATAAGTTCATATTGTTTTGGCAGTAGATTTGTTGTAGTAACGTATTGGTATGATAGTAGCAGTTTAATCTGATATATAAGGTCTTATGTAAATGTGTTAGCTGTGTTGTTGGACATGATTAATGAATAAATTATAATCACATATTTGTTTGATATGAACAACATTTGGAATAACACAAAAATTCCTCAATATCATTTCAAGTGTTTTATATCATTAAATATGTTACAAATAATGACATTAAATTTATGCATACTTTAAGAGTTTTTCTACTTCACTCTGTATCAAAGTTTTGATAAAGTTAAATTATTTAAACATTCTACTCATGGTTTTTTTACAAAGTCAATCATTATTATAATGTAATAAAAAAATAAAGTTTCTCATGTATTATTGATAACACAATCAATCCTTCTTACCGCGTGCAAAGCACGGGTGTGCACACTAGTTTCAAGTCAACTGACAACGGTAGATGTTCATTATCATTATAAACATTATTAATTTATCTTTATTCTTCCACAATATTAATCTACCCGTGATAACAAAATAAATATTGTAATTAAAAAGTTATTCAACGTTAAGTTTTCTCATCGATTCGAACTAAGGAGTCGTAAGGGTCATAAGGGCCAACACCTTTCAAGAGCATATGGTTTCAGGCAACGATCAATGCAAATAATAAATCTTCTAAAGTTGTATCTATATTGTCATGTTATGTTTATGGATCACTTGCGATAACAGATGTGCCACCTAATGATTTATGAAGTAAGACAAATCCAGACAAATAAATTAAGGACATATGTGAAATATTGTGTTTTGTGAATGGATATAAACACTTTCTTTATGCATGACAATTGTTACGAATAAGTTACATAATGAAGTTGAAATGACAACAAGACAAATCTCATATTTATAATAAGATAATGTATATATGTAAATTTTTTTACTAATGATAGGTGTATGAGTGTAAGATGGAATTTTACCTATCATTATGTTTATATATCAACTAATGGTGTAAAATTTCGAAGACAGTATCATTGGAACCCATGCACTTTATTTTTCCAATCATTGGTTTATGTTAAAAATTATATCTACTAATAAAATATATTTGTGAATGTTATTTTAAGTTGGTAAATAAGAAATCAAGATTTTAGAAATCAGAGCAAATGTTGAATCAGTAATTCTTTGATTTGATCAGACTGGGTCAGATCGCGATTAAATCAGCAATGCTGTCAATGTGGCTTCATCATTCCTATCAAAGCAGAATAAATGAGACCGGCTGAATTTATTGGCCGAACCGGTCAAACAGGCTTTCTGAACTGAGAAAACCGAAGATAATATACATATATATATATATATGTTATAAATAAAGTAACAATTCAAAATTAGTAAAGTGAAATGCTAAGAAAGTAAATATGACGACGAAATAGTAATCAAGTACAGTGATAACAATACTTCATAATAAAATCGTAGTTTAAACCATTATACAACACATGGCTATGATTTATCAAATTAATGGACAAACCATTGAGTGGATCGAACCATATCGAATTATATGGCATGTTATTTGTCAAAGTCGAACCATGTATAGGTTGGACAAGTTGGGTGCCCATTCGGCTATGTATAAATCAAAATGATATTAAAACTTCTTCTATTTGTTTAGACATTCTGTAAATGAAGATCAGAACTAATATTCAAACAATTAATCTCTTTCTTCTCACATGATATTCAAAATCTAGTATAATATTATATTTTCAAAATGTTATTGATTACTGATTTTGTTATACCAAATTGTCAAATGTTCATAACTAAAAGCTACTCCAAAACCATCCAAACTGATCCATTTCGAGTCAACTCAACCCAATTTTATTATTACTACGACTTTTAAAACACCTACATGAAACCGACTGCATTATATTTGTTGTCTACACACGTATGGGTCTCCCCAGCAGCAAATAAAGATCTCTGCTTCCATTCTTCTGACCATCTTCTATCCAATTCCGAGTAGAAATCTTCACGTAATCGATGTTGTCTCACTTTTGCTCCTGCTCAATAATAGGGTTACATGAAAAGTATAAGGAAAAAAGATAACTTACTTTTAAGTAAATTATGTATTTCCATCCATGTACTTGCATACCTATTTTAACATACAAATGTTGCTATAGATTGTAACATACACACGCTACAATAAAATAAGTTTATAGCTATGCTCTTCTTATCATCATCCATTGTTAAATATAGGTTAAATAATCAAATTTTATACTTGAAATGAGTGATGAGCGCCATATCTGTCATCATATCATTAGAAAATAGTCTATAAAAATGATTATCATTTGTTTGTTTAATCAAATTCAAATCCATCCTTGCTATGTTCTAGCAGCTATTAGTGCTATCTTGCTGATAAAGGTAACATAATGTCATTGCTAAAGATACCTTCACCAATGATAGAACGACATATATGTAATTTGATATCAATTTCAATTAAAAAAATCATTTTGTAATGAATAAATGTACTCATTGTTATGTATTTAACAACAAATGATGTAGTGACGGATAAAAAAACATCTCCGATAGACTCATTTTGTTGTAATGTGATGTATATCTTCAAATCCGTTATGTCCTACATTGTCAAATATATTAAAATGAATGCCGATCCTATTATGTGGCCTTGTGTATTTACATATACTAATTTTTTATATTATGGTACGTTAAAATATAGTGCATATATGGGCATAGAAGTGATAATATGTATGCATTTTGTGGTAGCATATCATCAACTATTATATCCTTGTGATAGATATGCATAGTATATTAAGAATTATTATTATATAGTATCATATTACTCATAAGTTCATATTGTTTTGGCAGTAGATTTGTTGTAGTAGCGTATTGGTATGATAGTAGCAGTTTAATCTGATATATATAAGGTCTTATGTAAATATGTTAGCTGTGTTGTTGGACATGATTAATGAATAAATTATAATCACATATTTGTTTGATATGAACAACATTCGGAAGAACACAAAAATTCCTCAATATCATTTCAACTGTTTTATATCATTAAATATGTTACAAATAATGATATTAAATTTATGCATACTTTAAGAGTTTTTCTACTTCACTCTGTATCAAAGTTTTGATAAAGTTAAACTATTTAAACATTCTAATCATGGTTTTTTTACAAAGCCAATCATTGTTTTTTTACAAAGATGACTTTATAATGTAATAAAAAAATAAAGTTTCTCATGTGTTATTGATAACACAATCAATCCTTCTTACCCCGTGCAAAGCACGGGTGTGCACACTAGTTTCAAGTCAACTGACAACGGTAGATGTTCATTATCATTATAAACATGATTAATTTATCTTTATTCTCCCACAATATTAATCTACCCATAATAACAAAACAAATTTGAATAATTAAAAATTTATTCAACGTTAAGTTTTCTCATCGATTCGAACTAAGGAGTCGTAAGGGTCATAAGGGCCAACACCTTTCAAGAGCATATGGTTTCAGGCAACGATCGATGCAAATAATAAATCTTCTAAAGTTGTAGCTATATTGTCATGTTATGTTTATGGATCACTTGCGACAACAGATACGCCACCTAATGATATATGAAGTAAGACAAATCCAGACAAAAAAATTAAGGACTTATGTGAAATATTGTGTTTTGTGAATGGATATAAACACTCTCTTTATGCATGACAATTGTTACGAATAACTTATATAATGAAGTTGAAATGACAACAAGACAAATCTCATATTTATAATAAGATAATGTATATATGTAAAATTTTTTACTAATGATAGGTGTATGAGTGTAAGATGGAATTTTACCTATGCCATTATGTTTATATATCAACTAATGGTGTAAAATTTTGAAGACAATATCATTGGAACCCATGTACTTTATTTTTCCGATCATTGATTTATGTTAAAAATTATATCTACTAATAAAATATGTTTGTGAATGTTATTTTAAGTTGGTAAATAAGAAATCAAGATATTAGAAATCAGAGCGAATGTTGAATCAGTAATTCTTTGATTTGATCAGAATGGGTCAGATCACGATTAAATCAGCAATGCTGTCAGTGTCGCTTCATCATTCCTATCAAAGCAGAATAAATGAGACCGACTGAATTTATTGGCCGAACCGGTCAAACAGGCTTTCTGAACTGAGAAAACCGAAGATGATATACATATATACGTGATAAATAAAGTAACAGTTCAAAATTTAGTAAAGTGGAATGCTAACAAAGTAAATATGACGACGAAATAGTAATTAAGTACAGCGATAACAATACTTCATAACAAAATCATAGTTTAAACCATTATACGTCACGTGTCTATGATTTATCAAATTAATGGACAAACCATTGAGTGGATCGAACCATATCGAACTATATGGCATGTTATTTGTCAAAGTCCAACCATGCATAGGTTGGACAGGTTGGGTGCCCATTCGACTATGTATAAATCAAAATGATATTAAAACTTCTTCTGTTTTTTATACATTGTGTAAATGAAGATCAGAACTAATATTCAAACAATTAGTCTCTATCTTCTCATATGATATTCAAAATCTAGTATAATATTATATTTTCAAAATATTATTGATTACTGATTTTGTTATACCAAATTGTCAAATGTTCATAACTTTTTTTTTGGTAAGTAAGAACTATATTCCCAAAAATTGTTCAAAAATGTACAAAGGCATCAAGAGCCCCGATTGATCCCAAGAGAGGGGTTTTCCAGAAGTTATAATGAGTAACCAGATACCAAATTAGGGGTCATCCCCATAGATCCCTAGCATTTTGAAGGATATCACGTAGAATAGTAATTGACTGGTTGGAGCCCGTTGCTGTCCACCTATTATTCCTTTCCTTCCAGATGCCCCAGACCACCATGGCCAGAAGCGTTGATAGAATAGTTCTTTGGGTCCGATCCGCATTAGCATTTATCCACGCGGTAGTTTCCACAAGAGGAAGGATAGGAGGCACAAGCAGCCCACGTCCGTTGCAGGCATCAGACCAGAGAGACGAGGCAAATGGACACGTGAAGAATAGGTGGCCATGGCTGTCAGGGCCCATGGAGCAAAGATAACAATTTTGAGGCTGGCCGATACCCCAAGAAGCCAATCTATCAGTAGTCGGAAGTCGTTGTAGAAGCGCTCTGTAAAGAGTACAAGAGTATTTAGGTGGAGAGCCTTTCGCCCAGACGACGGGAGCCCATGCTTTCGGATCGGCTCTAGGTCTCAAGAGATCAAAGGCATCCTGGAAGCAGAAGCCATGAGGGATGCGGGTCCAACGATAAGGGGGGGAATCGCCCTCAATAACAGGCCGAAGAGACTCCCTGCACCGAAGAATTGCCCTCCAAGTCCGCGAATCTGTGGTAGAGTGCTGAAGATCCCAAAAGGAGATAGAATGTAAGTATTTATTCCTCATGAAGAGAGCCCAAATTGAAGAATCCGCAGATAGCACCCTCCACAACCAAGATGCCACCATAGCCGCACGCAAGGAGGCGAAGTCACGAAGGCCAAGACCACCCTCGACCTTGGGCAAGCAGACAGTAGACCATGCCACATCGTGCCTACTGTGTCCCCAAAGGAAACTCGCACAAAATTTGTCAATCAACTTGCAGGTGCCAATAGGTATGTAAATACCCGCAGACCAGTATAGGATGATGCCCCGGATGACAGAATTCAGAAGCTGAATGCGGCCGGCGAAAGATAGGGCCTTTGCTCGCCAGCCTCCAAGCAAGGCCCTCACTTTGTCCTCCAAAGTTCGGTAGTCTTTTCTTCTCCTGTTCGTGGATCCGAGCGGTAGGCCCAAGTAGAAGGTTGGAAGGGAGCGACTCAAGAAACCGATCCTCAGTGTAGTGGTGAAGTCGTCGCAGAATGATTTTGGCCGGAAGATGCAAGATTTCCTAGCATTAAGTTTGAGCCCCGATATCCATTTCGAGTCATAACTAGCTACTCCAAAACCATCGAAACTGATCCATTTCGAGTCAACTCAACTCGATTTTATTACTACTACTATTAAAACACCTACATGAAACCGACTGCACCAACCGAGTTAGGGCTAATTCTCAATTCAACTGATCCGACATGTTGGTCCGGTATGATTTTTTAAACCATGCGATAAAATTTATAAAGTTATCCTGATAGGAATATTTATCCCAACTACTTAGGTCGTGGAGGAAATTGCTTGAAGTAGCTTAATGAAGATCTGATGTTCCGTGTAACCGGCTCGACCCCAACTCAAAATAAACTGAATGTTAGACTCATAACATATATTACTATTTTTCAAAGGAACGTGAGGATTGATTTATTAACAATTTAAGGTTCTTAATATTACAACAAGTTGGAGCGATACAAAACTACTGATAGATTAGCGCTTTCTACCCATTAGAATAAGGAATCGTGGATAATTATTTCATTTGATTTTATATCACTTCTTATTTTGGAACTCCAAGACTTTTGTCCTTATTTTAATTAACTTCTTAAAATTGATTAATTACTGCTCTTTATATTATCTGGATGGTTATAGGTAACAATCCCAACGTGTCTAATGGGACGATGACTATGATTTTGGATCCCTTATTTCTCTTGTTCTCTCTTCTCTGCTAGTCTCCATTCCCTTTTTTTTTCTTCTTTAATCTGTCTTGATCTCTCTCATGCTTCTGCTCTATGGAAGATATCTCGCCCGGAGATTCCTGTTACCTGTAGCTGCTGAAATCTGCAGTGGATCCGCATCAAAATAGTTGATCACAGAACATCTGCATTCGTCTGCACTATACCTTTCTCTTCATTACTTTTGTTGAAAATGATCCACACAACAATCCACAAAATAATCACACAACGCACCCACACGTGCGCACAGACACGGAAAACCCCTTCCAGAAAGAAGGGTAAAAAAATCAGAAACAGAAATCCACTAAATAGAAAATGAGTACAATGTATGAAAAATCCCAAGAAAGGACGATTCTCAAAAGAACTTAGTAGTACACAATCATATCTTAACTCGCACACGCACATGTATAGCTTATACAACTAAACAGTCTCTAATCGGATCCCAGAATTCGTACTCGACCAAGATTCATTAAAAACACAACAGATCCAAATCAGATCATGATCATTCAAGGCATAACTCACCAAACCAAAACCACCAAAATCTGCGACTGCGAGGCCTTTGGAATCGGTGGACCACCATTGCAGCTAACAAGCAACCTTAGTTTCCATTCAAATGCATAAAAATAAAAGTGATGAACACCATTGACAAAAAAAACATCATAAAATATCTTCAAACCATTGTGGAATGATTGCACGAATGTTGCACCCTCCCAAAAATTCCCTGGATACTTTCCAGAGATTGCAATGGTTGAGACCATCTTAAGATGGTGTGTCATATATAGAACATGTAGTATATGTACCATTCATGATCCTTTGAAACTTGCAAATAGTACATTGTTTTCAAGATTGTGATCGAATTCTACCTTGATCGTTTTGTCATGAATGGTGCCATATGTATAACACGCGTAATCTTTAACTGAAATAATATGCAGGATAAGGGATTCTAGAGACTAGCGCATATGTTGACCGTAGATAGCTAGACAGTGTGAACATTCGATGAAGTTGAGACAGAATTCACCTCCAGACGATGACTGACACGTCCAAAATTTGACCGAATGTCTTCTGTTTGTCTATCCACCAACCTGGGAGTAAAGAGAGATCAAACGGGATGGACGACCTTTCATCAGGAATGAAGCCAGAACTAGCCATTACAATCAGGAAAGTTGGGAACCGGGATGGATTGACCAGCACAAACAGATTTTGATCAGACCTGTCTGGGTTTTCTAAACCTCCCACTCAAGGATGAAAGATAGTTTAAAATCGTGCCAAGCAACGCTAGTAAGAACCTTTGACGAATTCTAACTTTCAACTAGAAGAGAAGATACTTCTGAGAGGTAAGGACAGGATATCTCTTTCAGAGCACAGAATAACTGAACATGAGCAGGCCAATTGCAAACAACTCAAGCCAAAGAAAAAAAGAGGAAAACATCCTGCAAGACCACTAGATGGATACCTAAAAACAAGTTGATTATGCAAAAGACTCTGATCACAGCATTTTCAGCAAATTTGTCATATGATATTTGTTCCAAAACAATAAAACAAAGCAGGCTGAAGTCTAAGTGTGCTGCACAGTGATAGCTGATAGCAGGTCACGTCCGATTAGAAGAGAAGAAATGAACGACGGGATTCACCATCAGTATCCAAATGATGACGTTTAACCATAGGAATCCACCATCAATAAAGGTAGCACGATTTGCCATGCACATGCTTAATATTAACTATATTATTCAAGCTTATCTATCCTTAATTCCCTTCCCCGCCTTTCCAGAACATCAAGAAAGATCTCCCCTACCATCCTTCCAGGTTACAAGGAGGCATGTCCCCCATTCTACCCAACTAACAAATTGTTAACCAAGCACATGTAACATGTTCTTAGAGTAAACTCAATCAGTCTTGTTGAGATATTTGTATCTCTTTATATTTATTTTTCATTTATATTTTTTTCGTGTACCTCTCATGTAATTAACTTGGGGTTTTTCTCCTATATAAGAGAGTCCTAAGGTCTCTTCAATGATAAGCAATTCCTTTCTCCCAACATGGTATCGGAGCAACGGTCCTAAACCAGGGTTCTCATATCCCACCAACCCTAACCTAACCCCCCACCCCCCCCCCCCCGCCTAACCGTCCCTCCCCAACAGGTTGCCGCCTCCCTCCCAGCATGCCGCTGAAGCCCGCCAAACCGGCCCCCCCTTTTGTCAGCTCCCTCCTCCTCACGGCTCTGCTGCCCGCCACCGCTTTGTGGGCTATCCCACATTCTGCGGGCTGCAGTTTCACCGTTTCTGCAGGTCTATACGGTCTGATTTTGTTCGGATTTCGTGATTTCGAAAATATAAATCACGTTTTCCGACCCTAGACTACAATAAGGGTTGAAGAGGATGGTTGTATGAATCTACACGTACAACCACTCCTCCATATGATTGCGTAGACTCGCTCAGAGTAGTCTACTCCTCAATTTTATTCCGGATTATCGGCGTTCTTTTTATCATGTTAGAGAACAAGGGTGACGTTTTTTCATGGTCTTGTGCCTTCAAGGGCTTGGCTCCCATCGTAAAGATGGATGGGACCAACTACGAGTTGTGGTCCATGCAATTTCGCACCCT
Source organism: Ottelia alismoides (assembly GCA_037367405.1). NCBI lineage: Eukaryota > Viridiplantae > Streptophyta > Magnoliopsida > Alismatales > Hydrocharitaceae > Ottelia > Ottelia alismoides. Next base: position 418,107 of record JAZKJV010002838.1, read on the forward strand.
TATACAGTGCCATAACAAGGAGCACATTCTGACGGATTCAGAGCCGACGGATAAGACTGGGGCTATGCTTCTTGGAAGCAAGATGATGCCTATGCACGGATTTGGCTCTCCGGGATGCTCACCACGGAGATTGCCAACGACATCGTCAATCAACCCACGACCAAGGCTATGTGGGACATCTTAGCACACATATGGGCAGGCCAAGAATGAGAGCAAGATTCTACAATTGCAGTATGACATCTTTTCGACCAAGCAGAATGGTCGACCTCTTCATGCCCACTTCTTGCATATTCGCGGCATGTTTGAGGGTCTGCATAGCTTTATGCCTATTACTAACAGTACTGAGCAGTAGCAGGCATGCCAGAATGCCACTATGAAAGGAGTCTTTCCGTCATCCCTTGACTCTGAGTACGATGCAGCACGTACTCAACTACTTACCGGAGAGACGATACCTCCAATAGAGGTCTACAAGAGGCTGAGTAGGATCACTACTTCATCTACTACTATGGTCCAGACTCCCTTTGCTATGGCAGCTTCTTGTGGCAGAGGGGATAATTCACAGTTTTGCGGGCGTGAATCCGTGGTCGAGGAGGAGGTCAGTGTGGCACATGCCCACATTGCCACCGTTCAGGTCAATCTAAGGAGACATGCTATTTGAAGCTTGGGTATCCTGTGTCTGCCTATGTAGCTGAGCAGACAGAACCTGCTCCAGCACCTTCTCATGATGTACGGTTTGATGATATAGTTTCTAGATTGAGAGAGATGATGACTACTCCAACCACTTCAGTTGCAGGATCTTCAGATGCCGCAGCTGCTGCCAGAACTTCTTCGAGCTCGTCAGGTATTCCTTATGCACTTACTAGTTGTAGGAGTTCATATTTGACTTGTTGGATCATGGACTCTAAAGCATCTCATCATATGTCTGGCGATCGAGCACGGTTCAGTTCTTACAGGTCTATCCCTCATGGTAGATCAGTGGTGATTGCTAATGGGGTTCATCTACCCATTGTTGGTCAGGGGGAGATTGTCCTAGCCCCCTCGATGCGCCAGTAGAATGTCTTGCATGCTCTAGCATTTCAGATGAATCTTTTATCGATTAGCCAGATTACAAAAGATTTACATTGTCGTGCCATATTTGATCCATCTTCTCTTGTGTTTCAGGACATACTCACGATCAAGGTAATTGGATGTGGTCGTGAGCAGAGAGGACTTTACAGGTTGGTCCAGCCTCCGTGTGCTGGTGTTGCTACAATTCCTTCTGGATCTGTTTCTCCTTTCATGTGGTATCTTTACTTTAGACACCTTCCTCTGTAGAAGCCGTGTCATGTTCCTCAGATCTCTACTCGTACTACCTTGGAGTGTAAGGCATGTCAGCTTGGGAAGCACCATCGTTCTTCTTTTTTGAGTCGTCAGAGTCCTCACAGTAGTCAGTCGTTTGAATTGTTTCATTTTGATATTTGGGGTCCTAGTCATGTTCTCGATCATCAGGGACATCGGTTCTACATGGTTGTTGTGGATGACTTTTCTAGATTATTTTGAATGTTCTTGTTAAAGAATAAGTCTGAAGCGTGTCCTGTAATTAAATCATTTCTTATTGAAGTTAAGAATATTTTTTCTGCTAATGTGAAGTTTATTCGTACTGACAATGCCTTGGAGTTTTCCACTTTACAACTATCTGACTTTCTCAGATCTCTTGGTATTGTTCATCAGAATTCTTGTGCTTACACTTCACAGCAGAATGGTGTTGCTGAACGCAAACGCTGTCATTTTCTAGATGTCACGAGGACTCTTTTGATTTAGAGTCGAGCTCCTCATTCGTTCTGTGGTGATGTGGTTCTCACTGCTTGCTACTTGGTGAACCGCATGCCTTTCACTATCCTTGGAGAAAAGGTTCCTTACTTGATTGCCTTTCTCGAGACGGACCTATCCTCCCTTACTCGCATGGTTTTTGGGTGTGTGCCATTTGTTCACAATTTTACTCATGATCATGGCAAGCTCTCTCCAAGAGCTGTCAAATATGTGTTCGTTGGCTATTCTCGTACCCAAAAAAGGAATAGATTTTTTGATCATGTAGGTAGAAAGTATTATGTGAGTGTTGATGTCACATTTTTTGAGTCTATTATGTTCCTTCAGGTGACATGTTGTCTAACTCTGACTCTGAAGAGGATGTCTTTGTTCCACCACCTCCCTTATCTCCACCAACAACATCCCATGTTGAGTCTAAGTCATTACCACCTCCACCTCCACCTCTGTCTACCCTTACTTAGTTCCTGACACGGTTTTACATTCGCAGGTCCTCTACTCACCCCTCTGCTCATGTGTCTTCCCCGTCATTCAGCACGCCTCAGGTATGTACTGAACACATTGTTTCTGCCGATGGCACTGGTGATATGTTTGTACCACATGATACTGTACAAGAGGAGATGATACCAGAGAACAGCGAGGCAGATGATCTTGATATGCATGTTGCCTTGAGGAAGCCATGTCGTAACTGTGACACTTATCCTCTTGCTACTCATGTTTCCTTGGATCGTCTTTCAGAGGAGTACATGAGGTTTGTTGTGGGACTATCTGCTATTACTATCCCACGAACATACCAGGAGGTCGTACAGGATAGTAGTTGGCGACTAGTCATGAAGGAGGAGATGGTCGCTTTGCAGTCTCGTGGTACCTAGAGTGTTGTTTATGCTCCTCCAGGCGCCTCTTGTAGGGTACAAATGGATATGTACGGTGAAGCAACAGGCAGATGGCAGTGTAGATCGCTACAAGGCAAGGCTTGTAGCATGATGGTTCACCTAGACTTATGGGATGGACTATCAGGATACCTTCTTACCAGTGGCCAGATATTTGACATTGCGCATTATTCTATCGGTTGTTGTATCTTGGGATTGGCCTCTTTAACAACTTGATGTAAAGAATGTGTTTCTATATGGAGATCTACGGGAGGAGGTATATATGCAGCAGCCACCAGGGTTTGCCGCTGAGGGGGAGTCTCAGAAGGTGTGCAGGCTCCACAAGGCGATTTACGACCTGAAGCGAAGTCTGAGAGCTTGGTACCATAAGTTATAAGAGTTGATAGAGCACCAGGGGTTTGTGTGGTCCACTACGGATCATTCTCTTTTTGTTCAGAGGACACAGAGAGGTACAGTTGCCATTCTGGTTTATGGTGATGATATTATTGTCACCGATGATGATGAGCTGGACATTCAGGCTACCAAGGAGTTCCTAGGTCAGCAGTTTGTGACTAAAGATCTTGGTAGTCTTCGTTACTTCCTTAGACTAGAGTTCGCCAAAAACCATAGTGGTCTTGTGATGACCCAGAGGAAGTTTGTGACTGATCTTCTACTAGAGACAGGGATGACAGGGTGCAAGCATGCTACTACCCCTATGGATCCGAGCATGAGATTGTATGATGATGACACTGAGGTAGACAAGAGGAGATACAGAGAGCTTGTTGGGAAACTCCTCTATGCGACTAACACAAACCAGATATATCCTTTGTTGTAAGTGTTGGAGTATTTGTTATATGTGTCACATGTATGGGAGATGAGTAAATGGATCTCTCCAGGATCCATTTACCCCATCCAGTTGTTTAGTCCCACATCTACCAGTTTGGAGATGTGGAGACTCGGTGGAGGCTATATATAAACCCCCACACCCTGTAGTCAGTGGAGAGAATTCAATAGAATATCCGCCCCTTTGAGGGCTTCTCCCGTAGGTTAATTCCGCTCCTTAGGGAGTAGGGTTCCATGTAAAAATTTGTGTGTCAAGTTTATCTTTCTGTTCTTTATGCTCTATTTATCATTCCGCTTCCGCATTTCTATTTTCTAACATGGTATCATAACGAGTTCAACTCTCGAGAATTTCATGTTCATTATTATGATCGAGAATCGATTTTTTTGTGTTGTTATTGAAGATTATTGAGTTCGGATTTGTTCTAAGTTCTAGGATTTTGTTGAAACCCTAAATCTGTGCATGATCTGGTGCCGCCCTTCGTTCTCCAACAAAGAAGTGATTCCTGGAACTTGTTTTGTCTCGTGATCTCCAGTCCAGCCATGCCGACATACGGGCTCCAATGGCGTTGCCGCAAATCCCAAGGCAGTCCAGCCCCTCTGGTTGTTGCGCACCGCCCCCATCTCCATATCTCTCGAGTATATGCGGCGCACCACCCCAAGTCTTCAGTCTCCGACTGAGCATCGTGCAGGCTGCGCGCATCGAGGCTGCGCAACTCCTCGCGCGGCGAGCCCTAGACTGCAATCCCTGGTCGTGCATCCCCCTTCAGGCGCAACCCACCATCCAGGCCGCAACACGCGGCTAGCCCCCACCCAACATCGCACCTCGTCTCATGATCGGTGCTCCAGCGACACGAGACCCATCGCAGACGATCCTCTCCCCTGCGGCCGCTCATGTGCCTCGGTAACATTCGAACCACGACCAATGCCTCCTCAGCAGCAACTCGTGAGGTGAAGTCCTCCTAGCAGTGAGAGATCAGGCCGCCACGCCGCTCCAGCTAAACCTACCACCCCCAGGAGGTGCTCGACCCCCCATCCGTGCGCGATCGCAGCTCGGCGTTCCTCCGCGATGCGGGCCCTCGCTCTTCTTGGCGGCGGCGCTGTTCTTCAGTTCCAGGGGTGGCGGCGGTTCATTATTGTTTGACGGGTTCCCGCAAGTGGGAACCCTAAAGGGGAGGGGGCACACATTTTATTCAAGGGCCCGAGCAGGCCCGACGACGTTTAAAAAAATTCTGAAAAGGGCTTGTATAGGCCGAGAGATGTTTAAAAAGAGGGGAGGGCCATATGAGAAAAAAATGGTCTGTTTGAAAAAAGAGAGGAAAGAATAAAAATTTAAAAAAAGGTGGGTGAGAAGATTGAGCCTAAGTGGGTTGTATTTTAAAAAAAAAAGAGGAAAGAAAGAAAAGCAGTAAAAAAATTAGAACGGCTTATTTAAAAAAAATGTTGACGGTTATAAAAAAGGGAGGATTGAAATAGCCAGAAGAAAATGACGAGAAAAATTTTGAAAAGCCGAAAAAAAGGTCAGCTTATTTGGTTTAAGTTTTTCCCATTTTATTGTCTTCACCCAACTTGATAGATGTTTGTCATTCCGACCAATATGGGAGAATGGAAGACTATTATGTAGAGTCACATATCGGATCCAGATTCCATATTCAGATTCTTCAGACCAGTCAGATTTCCAGACTCTACATCAGTTGTTCAGACTCGACAGTTGGTTCCGAGTCTTCAGACACGCACATGTATGCGGTCTTTTCAAATGAGAACATGTTTGCCATCTTTTATCGTGGTCCCCATCCTTTCTCTGTGCCAAATGGGAGAGACCCAGTTCTCCGGCGAGGAGACTCGTTTCAGTTGCAGTGACTCTAACAGGCGCAGTTCAGAGCACATGCTCTCCGACGAGGAGATTCAGTTGACTCACACTCCAGACCGTTCGTCCTCCTCGCATGCATGGCATGAGAAGCAACGTCCTCGACAGCAGACGACAACTGTGCGTGTTGAGTTGATATTGTCTATAGTGTCATGTAGTGTGAGTTGAGTTTCTTTCTGTCTGTCCAAGCTGAGCATTGCATGCTCCAACTTGAGGGGGAGTGTTGGAGTATTTGTTATATGTGTCACATGTATGGGAGATGGGTAAATGGATCTCTCCATGATCCATTTACCCCATCCAGATGTTTAGTCCTACATCTACCGGTTTGGAGATGTGGAGACTCAGTGGGGGCTATATATAGATCCCCACGCCCCTGTAGTCAGTGGAGAGAATTCAATAGAATATCTGCCCATTTGAGGGCTTCTCCCGTGGTTTAATCCCGCTCCTTAGGGAGTAGGGTTCCACGTAAAAATTTGTGTCAAGTTTATCTTTCTGTTCTTTATGCTCGGTTTATCATTCCACTTCCGCATTTCTATTTTCTAACAGTAAGCAATGTGAGCTAGTTTATGGAGCAGCCCAGGAAGGTTCATATGGATGTTGTTTATATGATTTTGAGACAGTTGAAGACTTCACCAAGTGTTGGTCTTCTGTTCAGCAGAGGTACATCTCTTGAGGTGACAGCTTGTGTAGATGCAGATTATGCAGGATGCCCTAGAGACATGAAGTCTACTTCTGGCTTTGCTATTTTTGTTGGGAGCTCTCTTGTGTCATGGAAAAGCAAGAAGCAGATAGTGGTTGCTAGATCCAGTGCAGAGAATCTGAGTACAAAGCCATGACTTAGGGGAGCACAGAGATGATGTGGGTTAGATCCATCTTGACTGATCTTGCTGTTGAGGTACCTCCTCCCATGCAGCTTTTATGCGACAATCAAGCAGCTCTGTTTATCGTTAATAATCCCGCTTTCCATGAACGTACCAAGCATATAGAGGTGGATTTCCCCTATACTAGATACATGATCCAGAAGGATCTTATATCCACCTCCCATGTTCCTATTGGAGATCAGACTGTTGATATATTCACCAAAGCCCTTACTGTCGTCTCCTTTAGCATCTTCCTTTCGCACTCCTAGGCGGCGACATGAGATGAGAACTGGTGGGATTCGACAATTGCATGTCCTTCATCAAAGCCTAGAGCACCGCACCCCTGGAGATGGAAGCATAAAGGAGCGTCGTCGATCTGGAGGGCCCGCCAGGGCGCGATGGAGGAGGACCCCCGCTAGGACTGTTGCGGCTGCGCTCGAGAGAGATGCGGCTTTTGCCGCCTGGAGCATCTCGCCTTGGGCTACACGAGGTCTGGAACAATTGGGCTAGGGTTCCCTCCTGTGAACTGTGAATTGCGGCAGGATGAATGGATTAGGGTTTCTACAGAGAAACCCTATAATCGTGAACCATGAATTTCAGAAAAAACAATACTCTCGAACTAGATATTTCTCTACAAATCGAATCTTGAAGAAATAAAGAACATGAACATTATAAATTCCTCGAGAATCGAACCCGCTCTGATACCATGTTGAAATCAGAGAAGCGGAAGCGGAATCGATAAAACAAGAATAATAATCGTGAAGAACACGGAGATTTACGTGGAACCCTACTCCCTAAGGAGCGGGATGAAACCACGGGAGAAGCCCTCAAAGGGGCGGATATTCTATTGTAATTCTCAATGAGTACAGGAGGTGTGACGATCCTTATATAGGTGCTCAAGGGAGAATATTCTATAGGATATTCTCTATAGAATATTCTCATAATAAATAGCCACAAAGAATATTCTCTAACAATATATAATATTACATGGAAAGTATCAAAAAGTGCTTTAGCATGTGCAATTACATTCAATACATGAAAACGCTCTTGTTTATTCTGATGTGGTTCCCGAAGGCAACGCGGTATGCTTCTTGAAGATTCTTGGTTATTCTTTTTATTTTGATCATTTGATTGGTAGCAAGTATGCAGCTTGACACATGGTGAAACAAGGGGGTCTTTGCCAGAATATTAAAAAAATAAACAATCAGGGTAAATTATTGATGTAGTCAACATCATTGATGGAAAATAGGATATCACGATATTTGATTTTGCATAATTGTATTATTTTATTTACGTAAGTTCCTTTCTTCAGGTTTTGACAATTCTTGTCGTAACTAGCTCATGGGATAGTGTTGATTTGAAGTTCAAACAAGCCATGCAATTTATTTTTCCTTATTGCCTTTCTCGACTTCCACACCATTTGAAATCACCTCCCTTGTGCGGAACTCAGCCACAAGCCCCATCGACGACTCTGGGTCCCCCAATCCCCTAAGGAGGAACACCACCAACTCCAGCCTTAGTGCAATTGTTTTATCGCAACACGTGCAGCTCCTATTACCTTAACACATGTTCAAAGAATGGCAGCAGGTTAGTGATGGGGCAAAATGGTGGGTTGGAGCACGTGGAGGTAGGAGAGGTAAGAGGTGGAGCTGCATGAGAGGGAATGAGCAGAGGTCGTGAATCGTGATCATTAGGGGGTCAGCCTTTTTTGGCGAATCAATCGCCAACATGCGAGGACATTCTGGGAACAACGTGGAGAGGCTTGCCTATCAGTTATCTGGGTCTGTCATTGTTGTGTGGGAGGCTGAGGCAGAGGGATTGGTTGCCAATGGTGGAGAAGCAGGAGAGGAAGCTAGCGGGTTGGAAGGCATTGTGCCTTTCTAAGGGTGGGAGGCTAGTTCGGGTGAAGGTCGTCTTATCTGTGATACCAATCTTTTTTGTCTATAAGGGTTCTACCAAGTGGAGTGCATGAGCAAATGAAGTCTTTGATGAAGTGGTTCTTTTAAGACGGCGTACAAGGTTATCTCTGGACCTTTTGGATCGAGATTTGAAGACATCTCTCGAGACCGTGTTCGACACTGGGGATGGAAAATACCCTTGAGGGTTAAGATCTTCATGTGGCTGATGAGGATAGGTCGTATTATGATAGGTGTTAATTGTGTCAGGTTTTTTCCCAGATGCATTGGAAAATACAAAAGTGTGGTGAAGCGGATGAAGACATTGATCACATTTTCTTCAGATGCCCTAAGTCTCGGGAGACTTAGGAAAGGACAGGCTTACCGGGCGTACATTAGGACAATGTGGAGTCTTTCTGGAGGTCTATTTATTCAGATTGAATTGGTTCGATTGAAGGAAGAATCGGAGGTTGTGCGCACGTGTAGGCCATTTGGCTGGGAAGAAACTATGTTATTTTAAAGAAAAGATATTCTACTTTGAAAATGTACTTGAGCATGCTAGAGAGCTTTGTAAATGTTTGAATTTGCAATTATTTTTATAATTTTTATGTATATATATTCTTTGGATGGATCTCTAAAGAAGGTTCATCCCATCATTTTAAAAAAACATATCCATAAAGGGATTATGTTTCTCGAACTCACACACCTCGCACTGAAAGGGTTTTAGAGTAGGGAGTTAAGGGAACATCATGGAGAGAGCCTTAGCAGAAAGATGCCTAAGGCGCAGAGGCTACAAAAATGGGCCTTCTGGGATGGACACAGCACCAGCAAACTTAGGTACCTAGGGTATGTTAAGATAATTGAGGCAATTGTTCTCATGCCCCCCACCAATAATTTGTCTTGTCCGGATGTCCTGAAAATAGCAACATAAATCATCAAATATTACACGACAATTAAGTTCAATACAAATCTTATGAACATACAATAAGCTGAGAGGGAAATCAAAAGCACTCGAACCCCAAACAGTCAGAGCTTGGAGAACTCCATGGTTTTGACGGTAGTAACAGGCGAGTTCCATTGGCAACTTGAACCGACTTCATCGAGGAAGAGGGTTTGGAGAAGGTTAGTAGACTACCTTCTCCAGTCAAATAAGTAGAGGCTCAAGAGTCAATGATCCAAGTGGAAGCAGTTGGGGTCACAGAGTTGGCTAATGTACCCGAAAGGGTAGCCAAGGCAGGGTGGTAGTCTCACTAGAAGAAGAAGCGGGCCAAGGAGTATCAAGAATCTGCATCAAGCGGGAGAAATCTGCATAATTGAGATGTACAATCTTTCCACTGAGATTCGTAGCAGGAGACACCTCTTCAACATCATAGGTGTCTTCATAGGCACTATTGTCTAGATAAAGAGGTGCGTTAAATTTCTACCAGCATCGTTTCGGCGTCGGTCCTAAGCCCGAGTAAATGAGGAGAGTTGCGTATTAGGTAGACAACAACCAGCGCAAGAGAGATAAATTCCTAAATAGTGTTCTTTTAAGAACACTATTTAAGAATTTGTCTCGAAACAGTTTGGATCTTTTCAACATGGATTTAAGCAAACATGATTTCGTTGGGGCATTCCCTACTAGCGACGTGTTGCGTCGTTCGAATGCAATGAAAAGTTGGCATGGGCCGTTACATCGCTGCCCGGATATAGTTCAAAATTTACAAGGGTTCTCCCACAAGGAACACATGAGAGTAAATAAGCTAGATCTGCTACATCGTCGCCTGGATGCAGTCCAAAATTTGCAAAGGTTCTCGCATAATGGTTGTATGCGAGTAAAGAAGTTAGTTCAAAAGAGGTTGCAAAGGAAGTTGCGGATAGGTAGTTGGAATATTGGCACTTTGACTGGCAAATCGAAAGAGATAGTAGATATGATGGAGAGAAGAAAGATTCGGATACTATGCCTCCAAGAGACAAAATAGGTTGGAGAGAAAGCAAGGGAGATTGAGAAGACATGCTTTAAACTTCGGATTCATGTAATGATAAAGGCAGAAATGGTGTTGGAATGGTTGTTCATAAGGTTAGTGTGGTTGAAGTGCAAAGATTCGAGGATCGGATTATTTTGCTAAAATTGGTGCTCGAAAAAGAAATTATGAATATCATCTCAGTTTATGTACCACAAATTGGTTTAGATGAAAGGACTAAACAAGTTTTTGGGAGGATTTGGATAAGATTATGTAAGGAATCCCACAAAGAGAGATGATCTGCCTAGGTGGGGATCTTAATAGACATGTTGGAAAGGATGTTTCAGGGTATGCTAGTGTCCATGGAGGCCATGGCTTTGAAGATAGAAATGAAGAGGGAAAATTCATTCTAGATTTTGTAACAGCTTATGATCTTTTCATAGCAAACACTCTCTTCAAGAAGAGGGAGGAGCATTTAATTACTTATAATAGTGGCCCGACTAGAACACAGATAGATTACTTTGCAATGAGGAGAAGAGATCGGTTGTCTTGCAAAGACTGCAACGTAATTCCAAGAGAGAGTTTGACAACCCAACATCGCTTGTTAGTCATGGATATGCAAATAAAAGGGTGTGTAAAGAAAAAAAGAGGGTTTCCAATATCACTAGAACTAGATGGTGGAATCTTTATTTGAAGCAATCAAGCTTCAGGGAGAAGGTTTTAGAAGACTTATCTTAGGATTATAATGGAAGTGCAAATGAGATGTGGGAGGTGGTAGCATCGTGTATCCGAAGGGTAGCCAAAGAGATGTTAGGCAAGTCAAAGGGAGGAGTTCTGACTCAAAAACGAAGCTTGGTGGTGGAGTCGAGGAGTGCAAGAGAAGCTAAAAGTAAATGAGCTTGCTTTAAAGCCATGTCTAAGGATATAACAAAGGAAATTATCACAAACTACAATATAGCAAATAAGGAAGAAAAGAAGGCTGTAAGCGAACCTAAGTCAAAAGCTTATGAAGTTTTGTCAAAAAATCTCAACTCTAAGGAGGGTCAAAAGGATATATTCAGATTGACCAAAGCAAGAGAGATAAAGACCAAAGACATTTCTCAAGAGAGATGCATTGAAGATGAGGAAGAACATAGAGACTAACTATAGAGACTAGATGGAAGCAATATTTCCATAAGCTTTTATTTGGGAAGGAAATAAAGAGATTACTTTGGGAGATCTAGCTAGTAGTGAAAAATACTTGAATCATGCAAGCTATAGACGAATACAAAGGAAGTAGAGGAGGCTTAGGAGGTTATGAAACCTGGGAAAGGTGTGGGACTTGATGGCACTCCTATAGAAGTACGGAGAGTTCTAGGTGAGTGTGTTTGACTTGGCTTACAAATTCATTCAATGTTATTTGGCGAAGCAAGAAAATGTCTGAAGATTGGAGGAGAAGCATTGCGGTGCCTCTTTATAAGAACAGAGGAGACATTCAAAATTGTTCGAATTATAGAGGTATCAAGTTGATGAGTCATACTATAGAAATTTGAGAACGTGCGATCGTCAGAAGATTGAGACAAGTTTCCAAAGTAAAAGAAAATCAATTCGGATTCATGTCAGGTCGCTCAACTATTGAAGTCATCCACTTGTTGTGGAGAACAATGGAGATTTATAGAGCTAAAAGGAAGAACCTCCATTGATTTGGAGAAGGCGTATGATTCTGTCCCATGGGAGATATTGTGGAGAGTTTTGGAGAAGAGACAAGTATTTTCCCTATACATTAACCTCATAAAGGATATGTATGATAAGGCTTCATCTTGTGTAAGGATCCAATCTGGGAAGACGGGCTATTTTGACATCAACATTAGTCTGCATCAAGATTCAGCTTTGAGTCCATTCTTTTTTACTTTGATTATGGACGAGCTGACTAGTCACATTCAAGATGAGATACTTTGGTGTATATTATTTGCTAATGATATTGTGTTGATTTATGAGACTATGGAGTAAATGAGAGGCTTGAGGTTTGGAGATATGCATTAGAGACTAAAGGATTTCGTATAAGTAGGACTAAGATTGAATTTATAGAGTGCACTTTTGATGGAAGCAATGGGCAAGGAATCAAGGTGAAAATTGGTAATGATAACATTAAGAAGAAAGATTCCGTTAGATATATGGGATCTATTTTGCAACATAATAGGGAAATTGATGGAGATGTTACCCATAGAATAACTGTAGGTTGGCTAAAGTGGAGAGGAGACGATGTTGTTCTATGTGATAAGAAAATTCCTATGAACAAAGGAAAGTTTTACAAAGCAGTCATGAGACCTGCTATGCTCTATGGATCTAAATATTGGCATGTGAACCATAAACATGTGCAAAGAATGTCAGTCGCAGAAATGAAAATGTTAAGGTGGATGTGTGGACACACACACGTAAAGATCGGATTTGAAATGATGCAATCAGAAGGAAAGTGGGTGTAGCTCCGCTCGAGGATAAATTGTGAGAGAAAATCGCTTAAGGTGGTTTGGTCATTTGCAAAGAAAGTCGGGTGATGCACCAATTAGGAGATGCGAGTGTTGGGATGTTGAACTGGCTAAGAGAGAGCGAGGAAGGCCCAAGAAGTATTGGAATGAGACTATATGAAGGGAACTTAATTTTTTGAATCTAAGCCTGAGAATCAGTGTTCATGAAATCGGCCGCACGGGCCGCATATGCGGCCGCATATGCCCGTGCGGCATGAAGAACGCACCGATTACATTAATCAGTGCATTATGCGCCCTTCCCGCATATGCGGCCCGCATATGCCCCGCATATGCCCCACATATCCCGCATATGCCATGCATACTGCTCCAGCAGCTCCAACTTTTCAATCTTCTCATTCAGGTCCTTAATTCCGTAACTCTGCCTCTTCCTCCATTCTATTGTAAGAATATGACATGCATTTTGTATACAATTGCAATGCATTATACCATTATGTATATGCAATGTTTTACGTTTTCCTCATGTATTGTTTTCACAAGTATATGGAATATATCGTTGAATATTTTTATAAATGTGGATTGAGGTTTTACTCATGTAGTGAATGTATGTGTATTGAAGTTTTGTTACCACGAATCATCTAATATGTGAAGTTTTTATGGTAAATGTTTTTTATGATTAAATATGAGGCAATTAAAACCATATAAACACCCATCTGACATGAACTGTTTTTCTTAATTCTTCATTAACTCCACTTAGATACATAAATTCAGTGGTAATGTTATTCATAGATATTTATTTATTTTTAAATTAAAAATTAGAAAACCGTGTAGAATCGCATATACCCCGCATATGCCCCCGCATACCGCTTATTTAGTATTCGGTGACATGTCCGAACGCATACGCATACCGCTTTCCTGAACCTTGCTGAGAATGACCTAAGATAGATCTGAATGGAGGTGAAGAATCCATGTAACCGACCCTACTTAATGTGGGAAAAGGCTTTGTTGTTGTTGTTGATGATGATCGTTTAGGTAGGTGGTTCCAGCGACCACAGTGAGTGCACTATGGGTACTGAGGAACAGTATGATCTTGACCATGTCCCAAGTCACATCCACAACAAAAAATCTCATATACGACCGCCACTAGTCATGTCCACAGCCTCCTCGAAAGCTTTGTCGTCCTCTCTCAGATGATACAACGTGAGCAGAGTTCTCTGTGAGATGTAAAGTAGAAGGTCGTGCAACAGATGTCTCAAGTTCTCCGAGATGTCCAAAGATGATCTTCAAAGGTGTCAATGTGTCGGATATCAGAAATTACTACTTCGCTATCTGATATTTAGTATGCAAGCCATCAAGAAAGCGATACACCTGCCAATCCGAACACTCATGTACTTGTTTGGTACAACATGATGGCTGAAAGATCGCAAGCTCCTCGTACATGCTTACTCAACTAGGGCAGAATCACCCTAAGATGCAGATCAGATCCGCCTGTAGATGTTAGCAAGACGTGATTTCGTCATCTTCTGGGAGTACGTCTGCTCAAGATCCTCCCACATCTCCTTGGTCGTGTCCTTGAAAAGAAGACTCAAGGCAATATGTGCCTCAACATTATTGGTCATCCAATTGATAACTTGTTAGTTGTCTGTGAGCCAGTTTCCAGTCTTTATCCTTCTCATCTGGAGGATCTTTAGTCAAGATATAGATTTTTACCACCAATGAACACCTTGAAAGAACAAAACCGGATCATGTAGTTTTTGGTGACCTTAAGCTTGATAGCAGTGCCTTGTCCCATCAAGGATGTCATAGTGTACAAGGGCTTTGTTTCGATAGGAGTAGATGTCATGGCGATCATATAGAGAGACTAAAGAAGTTTTGTTGTTGATCAAGTAAGCATATAAGGGCATAAAAGTACCCTAAAACTCACGCATGTATGCGCAAGAGGTCTGGATTGTGATAAATCCACAGATCAAGGGGTCCGTGAGGGCCCTAGCGACGTTGAAGCCGACGCTAAAAGCGAGACAAGAGTCATTGAAGCCGTAGAAAGGAGACATGATGGACAACAGGGTGTTGATGGAGGTGCTGGGGTAACAGGCTATGCTGTAGGTGGCTGGACAGCAACCTGGGGGTGCTGGTGATGTTGCTGGCGGTGATAGGGTTGCTGGAGGAGCCCTAAAGATGAGGAAGGGCCTCACACGGGGCCCTGGATGAGGAAGAGAGGGCCTGCGTAAGCGCAGTCCAAGGAAGGAGAGGGCTCGAAGGTGGTGACAGGGTGTTTAAAGAACCCCCGTCTAGGGATGACGGCTTCGATGGCTTTTCGAGCGGGTTCGGGAGCGGGAGCGGGTGCGGGTGCGGGAGCGGCGGGTGTGTCGAGGAAGCATTCTCAGAAACGCGTGTGGGTTCCGAAGCAGTTCGGTCATCGGCACGGCGATCAGGTGGGTGCCACTCGTCAACCAGGGCTGAGTTCGAGTGTCACTATCAAAGACGAAGGTAACAAGGATGGGTGGGTGAAGGTCTCTCACTCCAAGCCCGGCAGGAGGTGTTTTCGTTGCGCGGGAGTTGGTCATCTGGCGTCTGCATGCTCGGCGCCTCCTCGTTGCTTCCGGTGCGGTTGTGTCGGGCACCGCTCATCCTCGTGTTGGGAAGTGCTTATGGATCTCCGGCGGCCCAAGCGCTCCTCTCGTTTGGAGGACCCTCACCATGGGCGACGTTCCTCGGCCTTACGGGACTCTCGCTCTTTTGCTCAGGTGGCTTCTGCCAGCATTGGGGCCGCTTCGTATAAAGGGAAGAGCATTCCTTCCCTTTCGACTTCTGGTTCTGGGGATACGGGTATTCCTTCTTTTCCGGCGAAGCTTGTCCGTGAGAAGTCGCCAGCGATGGATGGTCATCCGGCGGGGGCTTCTTCGGCTCCTCCGGCTTGGGCGAGCTCCGGTCATCCGACGGTGGATGCCAATCATGGTGTGGCGATTGGAGTGGTGCAACAGCGGGGCTTCGACCGCGAGGCGATCCAATCGGCAACTCTTCTTCTCCTGGGCGAGGGGTTCTCGGGGGATTTCTTCTTCTTGGATGACACTAGATGCTGTGTGCGAGGACTTTCCCCGGAGCAACGGGAAATCCTCCTTTATCGCTCGGATTCGTCGGTGGTTAAATGGCGTCGACCTCGGGTCGCTGATGGTGCTTCTTTAGCCTCCGAGAGATGTGTGGTGGAGGTACGTGGTGTACCATTCCTATCTCGTTCGGCTCATTGCCTCTCCAAGGTTATTCGCGGCTGGGGCCAGGTGGTGGCTATCTTGGACGATGGCCTGTCACCCGGGTCGGATTGGTCTTGCACAAGGATTCTGGTGGAATGTTCTTCCAACCTATGCCGCTCCATGTCTGGCAAGACTTTTTCGGAGATATTGGATCTTGGCAGATGGTCCTTCAAGCTCGAGTTCTTCTTTCCGCCGCCGGTGGCTTCGTCAGCGCTCTTCTCCGCTGGGAGCGACGGCCCTGGGTTCCACGACGGCGATTCATCTTCGAAGGCCCACGTGTCATCCTCGGTGGTTTCCGATGCGTCGCTGATGCATGGCGACCCTTCGACTTCGCCGCCTGTGCCTAGATTCGCGTGTGCTCTTGGACGGGCGCCCTCTCACGTGCCTAGGGGCTTTTTCGAGGACGATCCGCGGTCGGTGGATTTATCTGACACTCCCTTTTCGAAGAGATGCGGCTACACCCCGTGCTTCGAGGTGGCGTTTCCAATTCCTCCGTCCGGATCGGTTCCTATTCGAACCATCTCGTGGGTCGGGTCTGACCCGGATATGTTTGGAAAATCTATTACGTACTACGAAGAAATCCCTTGCCCTAATCCTATTTCAGCGATCCCCTTCTATCAGTCGTTGTGCTATGAAGACTGTAGTCCTTCTTCCACTCTATCTTCGCCTTCTCTGCTGGCGATCGAGCCGGGCTCATCGGAGGTGGCCCCCGAGCACGGTAATGACGCTATCCCTTTTCTTTATGGACAGCCTCCTTCTGCTTTTGGGCTCTATAGGTCTTCTGCCGATCATGGGGATTCTTCTTCAAATGCTACGCCGCATTCTACAACCCGAAGTGCAGCCTCATGGAACTCTTGGAACGCTTCGATTGCTTCCCCGACTAGATATGGAGTGGTTTATGCTCGGCGCCTGGACCTCTCACTCGAGGGGATATCTCCTCCGCCGATTCTATTATCTCGGGAGGCGGTGGCGGAAGCGGCTGGACTTCGCCGGTTGAACCATCGCCGCGCTTAAGTTTAGCGTATCCTCGGTCACTTTTTGGGACAATTTTTGTAATATTTAATGAAGCTTCTCTCTTGGAATGTCCGTGGTCTGGGTGACCCTATTCGTCGCAGGGCTTTGGGCTCGCGATTGGTTGATTGGGATTGGGATGTCGCTCTGCTACAGGAATCAAAGCTCGCTGGAGTTGATGACGTGCTTTGGAGATCTTTTGGGGCGGGGCCGGTGGATGCCTTCTGTTCTTTGGACGCGATCGGTTCTTCTGGCGGCACTATTGTGGCTTGGAGATCTTCAAACTTCTCTTTATCCTGCTCTCGCATGGGACGTCACTCTATCTCTGTAATCCTTGTGCACGTGGCCACTAACGTACCTTTGGCTTTCTCTTGTGTCTATGCGCCTTTATGCCACACTGCACGTCGTGATTTATGGGAGGACTTACTTGGTGATGCTGCGGCTTTTGGGGATATTCCGTGGATTTTGGGGGGGGATTTTAATGTTACCTTGCTTTCAACCGACCGTCCTCGTGGTAGGGGGGGAAGGGATCCAGGTTCTGTCGATTTTTTGGACTTCATCAATCATTTGGCTCTGGAAGATTTGGTTGCCGCGGATATCATATACACTTGGCGTAATAACTCATCTCGATCTCGGCTCGACCGGTTTTTGGCTAATTCGCGTTGGATGGATGCTTTTCCGTTGTGCTCGGTTTCCTCTCGTCCTCGGTCTTTTTCGGACCACAGCCCCATTATGTGGGATTCGGGCGAATCGTCCCGGCCGCGTGGTATTTTTCGTTACGAGAAGAGCTGGCTTTTGGAGCCTAATTTCAAGGAGATGGTGCGACATCACTGGTCTCAGACGTCTTTTACGGGTAATGCGGCACATCGCTTTGCTCTTAAACTATCATCCCTGCGACGAGTTCTTGCCTCCTTCAAATTTTCAACGCGTCAGGCTCGGATGTCCGTTCGTAACGAGGCCGAGGCGACTA
The DNA here is from genome assembly GCA_037367405.1 of Ottelia alismoides. Taxonomy (NCBI): domain Eukaryota; kingdom Viridiplantae; phylum Streptophyta; class Magnoliopsida; order Alismatales; family Hydrocharitaceae; genus Ottelia; species Ottelia alismoides. The sequence goes on from JAZKJV010002838.1 coordinate 435,875, forward strand.
TTATTAGATTGGATCGCGTGGAGAATGTCAGGGAGCTATCCCCGGAAGAATTAACCGAGAGATCATCGGCTGCCCACATCGTTTCGGTGGATGACAGGAAAAGAACTATTGAATGGAGACAACGCTCGCGTATTCGTTGGATCAAGGACGAGGATGCTAATACCGCTTATTTCCACCGAGTCGCTAGTGCACGTAAACGCGCTAATACTATTACTTCCATTGAGATTGGGGACGCTATATATCGATCTGACCGCGACATGAGCTCGGCCTTGGTTAATTACTTCAAGAATTTTTTCAATCGTCTACCCTCTTCTCCATGGCAGTGGATGGCTCCCGGTATCACCTCGCTCTCTTCATCGGATGCTGCTATTCTTTCCCGGCCTTTATCTATGGACGAGCTTAAGGGTGCGACGTGGGACCTTAACGCCGACGCTTCTCCTGGGCCAGATGGGTTCCCTATAGCCTTCTATAGGGACTTCTGGGACGTTATCGGCAACGACGTTTTGGAGGTGGCCCTCGAATTCTGCGAGGGGAATCAGGGATTCAACAGAATTAATCGAGCTTCTATGGTTCTCATTCCGAAATCCCACGGTGCTCGTCGTATTGAGGATTTCCGCCCTATTGCAATTTCCAATGGCATTTACTTGATCATTGCGAAGGCTTTGGCACGTCGAATGGCGCCCTTCCTTGGCTCTCTCATCTCTCCCTGCCAAGCTGCCTTTGTCCAAGGGAGGCAAATCGCTGATTGCTATGCTCTTGCCTCAGCTATCATCGACGGTTGGCACAGAAATGGAACGAAGGGGATTTTATGGAAAATTGATTTTGCTAAGGCTTACGACTCCTTGGACTGGCGATTCCTATGGTCAGTTTTGAAATCTCGGGGCTTCCCCACGCTGTGGATCTCATGGATCCGTCGCTGTGTAACTACGGTTTCCTTCTCCCTATCTATTAATGGTCGGCCGTCTGGGGGACTCTTCCAGCCTAGAAGGGGGGTTCGTCAGGGATGTCCCCTTGCCCCTCTTCTTTTTGTTTTGGCGGCGGACGTGCTACCACGGATGATTCAAGGTGTAACCAACGCTGGTCTTACTCGCGGATGCTCCATGGGTGACCTCCATATCCCGCTCCTACAATATGCGGACGACACCTTATGTTTTATTGAGGAGGACAGCCCTCAATATGCAGGAATGGCTACTACGGTCCAATTATTTTGTGAAATGTCGGGCCTCCGCATCAATGAGGACAAATCGAAATTTGTGCCCTTTGCTCTTTCGCCTCCGGACGTTGGGGAATGCTCCTCCATTTTGGGGGCGGTTCCTGGGGCATTACCGCTGGATTATTTGGGATTACCTCTCTCGGTGGGAAGGGCGCGGTTGCGCGATTATCAGAGGGTGGTGGCAAAGGTTGAGACTCGGCTGGCTGGCTGGCGATCTTCATTACTCTCTCGTGGGGGGCGATTGGTACTTCTTAAATACGTCCTTTCGGCTATACCTATTTATTTATTATCGGCGCGCGGTCTGCCAAAGGGGATTAGGGTTCGCCTGGAGAAATATATGAGGGGATTCCTTTGGGGTAAGAACGGCTATGCAAGAAGAGGGATCCATCTGGTCGCTTGGGATGACATTGCGCGTCCTAAACGCGACGGGGGTCTGGGTGTTCGGCGGATGGAGGTCATACGTGACGCGTTTCTTCTCAAATGGGCGTCGAGGCTTGTTAGCAGGGATGATGGTTTCCTTGTGCGTTGCCTTCGCACGGCGGCGGGAAATGCCTTTCTTTCCGCTTTTGATGGACGATCTCACGATCATTCTCCCCTCTTTTGGCGCGAGGCCTTCGCTATCTTCAACCGCAATCGGTCCTTGTTTCGGCCGTCTCTCGGCGATGGGACCTCCTTCCGCTTTTGGACTACGGATTGGTCTGGTAAGGGCACCTTCATGAACCTTTTTCCGAGACTTTTTGCGCTGGCAAGGGACAAATATGCTTCGGTGGATTCATGCTGGACCAATGGAGCTTGGTGCCCGATCTTGGTCGACTCTCTCTCTACTCAACGACTTATGGACTTCAGCTCTCTGATGACCTTACTCGTCGACGCCCCTACTCCATCGGGGGGTCGTGATCACTTCACGTGGGGTGAGGGGTCCTTTTCTTCGAAGAAGGCATATTCTGCTCTTCTCCCCATCGCTGTACATACGGAGGCATCTTTTATTGGTCACTGCAATCTCATATGGGGTCTCAGGCTTCCGGAAAGGATTGGTATATTTCTGTGGATCCTTAGGCGTGGTCGTCTTCTTACTCGCGATCGTATGGTATCTCTCTTCCCAAACCTTCCCAATCTTTGCGGGTTGTGCGATGCGGCGGTGGAGACGGCCGACCATCTATTTCTTCACTGCGACCTTGTGCGGCCCATATGGGATGACGTTGCCTGGTTGAATCATTCGTCGATGGAGTCTTTCTGGGATAGCCTTGCAAATGCTGCAAATCGTCCGAGGTCGGAGAAACTGATCCCCATCGCGCGCATTTGGAGTATCTGGCTGGGAAGAAACAAAGCTATCTTCGCGGGACAGAGATTCTATATTGAAAATATCAGCATTGATGCGAATCGCTTTTGTATGGACTGGTCATCTGTGTAACTTTTTCTTTTTGAGGGCGATTGGTATCATTATTGATATCATTTCCCCTTTCCTCCATTTTCTGTTCCCTCTGTAAGTATTTTCTTTTCATAAGCCTTAATAAACTGGGGCGAACACCTACGGGTGTCTCCCCCTTTTTTGGAGTGTCAAAAAAAAAGAACCCCCGTCTAGGACTATTGCTCTGATACCGACGAGTATAGTCTTTTGTATAGAGAGAAACCCTATAGAGCAAAAAAGGGCAAAATACATATATGATCCCGAACGGTTACAGGACTCAAATAAAATTGAAGAATATAATAACTTTAACAAGGGGAATGAGTCCCATCTGCAATGACGATTGATCTTCTTGGGGGTACAGATCTATATGGTGTGAACTAAGCTATGTCGTCGTGCAAATGATGAGATGCACCATAATCCATGATCCACCATGTCTTGTCTGCCATGTGACAACTAGTAAGGGTATGGGCTATACCTGAAATGCTAAAAGATGGTGTGATTGTGGCAGCGTGTTAGAAGAACCTGCATGAGCACTAGAAGTAGCGCAACAAAAGTCATGATCTCCTTCATATGGGAGACAATATTATCCAACAACTGATTAGTTGTAGATGCGAAAGTAGCAGTAGGTTCAACTTGCTTGGCCATACGAGCAGATACAAGATAGCCATGTTTCAGGTAGCCAGTCTCCTCCGGATACCAGACCATTGACAGTAAGTGTATGGTTCATGCTGATGCCCACCTCCTCTGCCATGAGTACCTTTCCCTCTGAACTAAGATGTACCTCCTATGTCATGAGATGCGACCATCGTTGAGGAGGTCTAAGTGGTGGCATTGGATGGAACTTTGATCCTGCTAAGACGGTTGTAAGCCTCCTCTATCAGAGGTATAGATATACCCGTGTGAAGCTAGGTGTATGATGCACCATAATCCGGGTTAAAAGCTGCCAGAAGAACTCCAAGTATCGTGCCATTCATGTAAGCTATATGTTGCTCTGTAGATGTGGTCACGTGCATGAAGTTGTGTGGCTTCTCGAACATGCCATGAAGCGAAGAATATGAATGTAGAGGATGACCATTCTGTCTGGTCGTAAAGATATCATACTATAGTTAGAAACTCGTGGTTTCATTTTTTGCTTGATCATAGGTGGCGGCAATGATATCTCATATTGCTTTGGCAGTAAGCTGATGCAAAATATCATTGGCTATCTCTATGGTGAGAGTCCTAAAGAGCCATATACATGCATATGCCTCATCCTGCTTCCATAAAGCCAATCTTGACTAACGGCTCGAGCTTTGTCAAAATATGCTCCTTGTTATTACAATGCATTAGGATCATCAAATACATGTACCATAACTCATAATTGGTCCCATCCATCTTTATGATGAGCGCCAGGACCTTGAAGGCACCGAACGAGGAGAAGTCGCTCTTGATTTCCAATTTGACGAGAAAGAAGTCAAGATAGAACTCAAGTGGGACTATAGACCGTTTTGAAGATGTTGAGATGTTTATATCTCCTTATTTTGTAGTTTCTTATTTATTCTACCTACTTTATATAATTTTCCCTCAGAGCTTTATCCTATATAAGAGAGCTCTAGGGCTACGATGGAATACAACTTCTCATTTTCACGCCTTTCCACATGGTATCAAAGCGACGGTCTAAACCGAAGCCTGTGCCCTAGAGACCCGACCCCACCAAAATCCTTGTGCAGCCTGCGCATCCGGTTGTTGCCGCCCTCTGTTCCTGAGCAGCCGGCTGCCACCGACCCTCCCTCGCAACCGCTGCAGCAATTGCTGTTGCCGTCGACCGCAGCCACCGTTGCCACCTCTGGATCGACAATCGCCGCCGCCAACTGCAGTGGAACCCTAAGGCCATCGGGTCTCCTCCCGTGGCACTTCGTGTCTTCCGCGCACTCCATCTCTTGTTAGGTCAAGACTTGGGGTTCTAAGGTGTGATTTAATCATTTAAAGACATCTTGGTTACCCCAAAGAGGCCTCCAACAGATGGAAAAGGTTGTGGTATGAGTCTACACCCACAACCATCTTCTCATATGTCTTTGTAGACACAAGTATTTCTGTTTGCGAACCCAGTCTTGGAGATTGTTGTCGTCATGCCTGACAACAAAGCAGATGTTTTATCCTTAGGTGCCTTCAAAGGTCCAGCACCCATCATCAAGATGGATGAAACAAGAGCAATGGGTCATGCAGTTCATAAGCCAAATGCAATGTAATGGCAAGAAGCATATCCTCACGCAAGAGGAGCCAAGCGACAAGACTGGGGTTAATGCCTCATGGGAGGCAGACGACGCTTATGCGCATGTGTGGCTTTCTGGCACTGTATCAATGGAGATAGCCAACGACATTCTGAGTCAGCCTACTGCAAAGTCTATGTAGGACATTCTCGCTGCTACATATTCCCCGACGAAAAACGAGCCGAAGATACTGCAACTTCATCATAATATCTTTACCTCGAAGCAGAATGGTCATCTTCTTCATACTTTTTACACCTCTCTAAGGGGTATGTTTGTGAAGTTACATGGTTTTATCCCCTTGACTGCCACACCAGAGCAACTCAAGGCATACAGAGATTCGATTATGACCGGAGTTTTCCTAGCAGCTCTTGAGCTTGAATATGACGCTGCTCGGGTACAGATTCTCACGGATGCCACCATACCTCCAATGGAGGAGGCATATCGTAGGTTAAGCAGGCTCTCTATATCTCCTGGTGGTACTCAGCAGTCTCAGACCTCTTCATCTATGGCTGCATCTTGTGGTAGGGGGGCCCAATGCAGTACCGTGGTCGTGGTAACCGTGGCAGGGGAGGGGGTAGTCGACCCCGTCATCCTACACCTACTGCCATATGTCAGGTCACTATGAAGAAACGTGCTACTCTAAGCATGGGTTTCCAGCTTTAGCACGTGTTGCAAAGCAAACTCAGTAGGCTAGTAGTCCATCACCTGCATCTGATCAGAGGTTCAATGAACATGCAGCACGGCTCAGAGAGATTATGCATGCTCTTGGATCAACCGATTCTCCTTTAGGATCCTCAGATGTAGCCGCTTCAGCATCAGCGTCCACATCAGGTATAGCCTATGCTCTTACTAGTTGTTACAGGGCAGATTTGTCAGAATGGATTATGGATTTAGAAGCATCTCATCATCTTTGTGATGACAGATGATAGTTTAGTACTTACAGTCCGACTCAATCAGGGAGATCGGTGGTGTTAGAGTAAACGATACTCTGATGTGTTATTAGAGCCCTCGGGTCTCTTATATAGAGAGAAAACCCTTGGGTAAATTACATAGACGTACATTATATAAATAGGAAATACGGAACAGTACATCATAACATAATATAAACCTCTACACTCCTCCTCAAGATGGAGCATAGATATCAATCATGCTCAGCTTAGAATAACATCTCTGGAAAGGTCCTCTGAGCAATGACTTGGTAAATATATCAGCAGTCTGGTCCTCTGAACTGACATGAGAAGTGGAAATGAAGCCCTTCTGGATCATGTCTCTAGTATAATGACAATCCACCTCAATGTGCTTTGTTCTCTCATGAAAAGCTGGATTATTGGCAATAAACAATGCTGCCTGATTGTCATATTGGAGATTCATAGGCAAGGAGACATCTACATTCAAATCTTCTAAGACTGCTCTAACCCACATCATCTCTGCGCTTGCTTGTGTCATGGCTCTGTACTTGGATTCAGCACTGGATCTCGCCACAACAGTCTGTTTCTTGCTTTTCCAAGAAACCAAAGAGCTTCCTATGAAGATAGCAAATCCAGAAGTAGATTTACGATCCTTTGGACATCCTGCATAGTATGCATCTGCATAAGCTGAAATAGACAGATCTGTATCTTTTCCGAATAGCAACCCTGTGCCTGAGGAAGACTTCAGATATCTCAATATCATATACAAGGCATCCATATGAACTTGCCTAGGCTGCTCCATAAATTGACTCACCCGGTTTACTGCAAAGGCAATATCCGGTCGAGTTATAGTAATGTATAAGAGCTTAACCACCATCTCTCTGTACCTTCTTTTGTCCACCTCTTCGGTATCATTGTCGTACAGCTTCATGCTTGGGTCCATAGGCGTGCTCGACGGTCTGCATCCAGTCATTCCTGTTTCAACTAGCAAGTCTGTGACATATTTTCTTCGAGTCATTACCATTCCTTGTGCATTTCTTACAAACTCTATCCCCAGAAAATATCGTATCGTGCCTAGATCCTTCGTAATAAACTGGCTTCCCAACATGGATTTGGTTATCTCAATTCCCTGAGCATCATCTCCTGTAACCAAAATGTCATCAACATATATCATGACAACAACTGTACCTCTAGGGGTCTTCTGGATGAACAGTGAATGGTCCGCATTTGATCTCTTGAACCCCTGTCGTTCAATCAGCTGGGAAAGCTTCTGGAACCATGCCCGGGGACTCTGTTTGAGGCCATAGATAGCCTTATGAAGTCTGCACACCATCTCAGTCTCCCCCTCAGCAGCAAACCCTGGTGGCTGCTGCATGTAGACTACCTCTTGTAGATCACCATACAAGAAAGCATTCTTGACATCAAGCTGGAAAATGGTCCAGTCACGTACCACAACAGATAGGAGGATGCGAAGAGTGGAGTGTCGAGCCACTGGTGAAAAAGTATCCAAATAATCTACCCCATAAGTTTGGGTAAATCCACGTGCAACAAGTCTGGCCTTGTATCTGTCGAGACGCCCATCTGCATGATATTTCACCGTAAACACCCACTTGCAGCTCACCACAGAGGCACCTGGAGGAATGGGGACTAGAGACCAAGTCCCTCGAGACTGTAAGGCATGCATCTCCTCTTCCATAGCTAGACGCCAGCAATCAATCTTCATGGCTTCTTGATAGGTCCGTGGAATCTCAACCAACGAGACAGCAGCTGCAAATTTCTGGAAATCCCCATTGAGACGATGAAATGATACTTGAGATGCAAGAGGATATGAAACACATTGTCTTCTCTGCTTCCTTTGAGCAATAGGCCGATCAAGATCATCTATCACTGTGGTGACTGGCGGATCCTCCTCCTGTAGTAAAGGCTCCTGCACTGGTGCATTATCTAACCCATCATTAGTGATAACATCAGAACATACCTGAGGCGTGCTGGATGGTTGGCATGTAGCTTGAGCAGGGCCTGACCGCCTTGTATAGAACTTAGGAAATGGTACAATTGGAGGTGGTGGTGGTGGTGGTGGTGTAGTGGAGTCGGATTGACCCAGGCTTGGAGGTGGAGGCACATAGACATTAGTATCCGTGGGTGTGGAGGAGACCAATCTGTCACCTGCAGGGGAGAAGTACATGACTGGTTCGAAAAATGTAACATTAGCACTCACATAGTACTTGCCATGAATGGGGTCATAGCAACGATATCCTTTCTGTGTCCTCGAGTAGCCCACAAATACACACTTGATAGCCCTACGAGAGGGCTTATCAAGTCCTGGAGATAACCGGTAGACAAACGCAACTGTGCCAAAGACCCGAGGTGTAAGTGAAAACAAATCCTTGTCAGGAAAGAGAACAGAGATAGGAGACTTTTCCCCAAGAACAGTAGCAGGCATGCGGTTGACCAGATAGCATGTTGTAAGTATAGCATCCCCCAAAAGGCTAATGGGGCACAACTCTGAATAAGTAATGTGCGAGCAATATCAAGAAAATGTCGATGCTTCCGTTCTGCAACACCATTTTGTTGAGATGTGTATGCACATGTGGTTTGGTGGATAATGCCCTTAGAGGAAAGAAAGCGAGCAAGGGAACGAGTGCAGAATTCCAATGCATTGTCAGTACGCACATACTTAACTGTAGATGAAAAAACATTTTGAACTTCATTGATAAGGTTTTGAATAACACTTCCTGCTTCGGATTTATTTTTAAGAAGAAAAGTCCAAGACACTCGAGAGAAATCATCAACTACAACTAGATAGAACCTGTGCCCCTGATGATCTGGGACACGACTGGGACCCCAAATATCTATATGAAATAACTCAAATGGGGAGCGACTGCTCCGACCCTGACGACTGGGGAAGCTGGACTGATGGTGCTTCCCTAACTGACACGCTTCACAATGAAATGACGAATTCGGAGATATCTGAGGCAGGAGGTGACGCATTTTCTGTAGCGGCAGGTGACCAAATCGAAGATGCCAGGTATATGGAGATACGGAACCCTGAGAATGTAGTGAGACGCCAGCATAAGAGTTCCGTACGAGACGATAGAGGCCATTGTGCTCAGAACCACAGCCAATCACCCTGCCCGTTAGTATGTCCTGAAAAATGACAGAAGATGGATCAAATATAGCACGACAGTGCAAATCTCTTGTAATCTAACTAATTGATAATAAATTCATAGAGAACTCTGGTGCATGTAGAACATTCTGTAAGTGCATAGAGGGCAGCAAAGCCGTCTCCCCCTGACCGACAATAGGGGAATGAGTGCCATCAGCTATGAGTACGGAGCGACCAGGTTGAACAGCCCTATAGGACTGCAGGTTATCTCTATCACGACAGAGATGATGGGTGGCTCCAGAATCAACAATCCAACCTGTGAGATCATGGTTATGACAAGAGACTGAAGTACTACCTGAGGCACTGGCTGTAGCAGATGTACTAGCTGACGCCGAAGCCGCAACGTCGGAAGTGTCAGCACCCTCTGAAGATGACTGTGGCATAATATCACAAAGCAGTGCCACTAGCTCCTCGAACCTGTGATCTGGAGTAGATGCTGGTGGACCCTGAACATGATCAGCGAAACGTACAGAAGGAGGGAAGCCATGCTTGGAATAGCATGTATCCTCCGAATGACCAGTACGACGACAGAATGAGCACGTAGAGCGTACACGACCTCCTCGGCCACGTCCACCACTTCCTCTGCCACGAAATGAAGACGAACTACCTCGTCCTCTGGAGACTGCCATTGCCGAGGGAGGTGGAGTCGCTGTATTTGATGGGACTGGTACACGACTGAGCCTCCTGTAGACTTCTTCCATCGGTGGAATAGTGGCATCGGCAAGGATCTGAGAGCATGCTGCCTCGTACTCTGGGTCAAGGGCAGCAAGTAATACGCCTACCATAGTGGCGTTGCGGAACGTCTTCTGTTGTTCTGGCGTGGCTGTGAGCGGGATAGTGCTATATAGCTTCTCGAACATTCCACGAAGAGACGTGTACAGAGAATGAAGAGGCCTCCCATTTTGCTTCGTGGTAAAAATATTATGCTGCAAATGCAGCATCTTCATCTCGTTCCGCACCTGAGAGTATGTCGTGGCCAGAATATCCCACATCGCCTTGGCGGTGGGCTGATGGAGGATGTCGTTTGCTATCTCCATCGTGAGCGTTCCTGATAGCCAAACTTTGGCATACGCATCATCAGCCTCCCATGAGGCATAGATACATCATACATGTCTTCTCCAGCGGTTCATCTTCGGTAAGAATATGCTTCTTACCACACGATTGCATAAGACTCTGGAACTGCATAGCCCAGAGTTCGTAGTTCGTCCCGTCCATTTTGACGATTGGTGCCGAACCTTTAAAGGCACCTATGGCGGGCATATCAACCTTTTTTTCTGACATATCACCGAGGAGGAAGTCCTAGGGATGATAGACAAAGAAAGTGGTGTCTACAAAGACCCGGTTGGAATTAAGTGCATATGTAGACGCTATGCACTTGAATCCATTGTTGTCGTAACTCCGAGTGTAGAACTAACGCCGCACAGAAGCCCTTGTTGAGGGCTGGAACCGGACTGGCTGGTCCCTTGGTCGAATGTGGGGGCCTCGGCAAGAGGCTGGCGGTGGCAGAACCTAGCTAGAACGCTAGGGACTAGGGCTGCGGAGGTCTGGCTGCGACGAGAAGGCGCAGCCTGGGCGGTGGAGGCGGGGCCTGGCGGCAAGGCCTGGGGGGGCCTGGGCATTGGAGGCGGGGCCAGGCGTGGGGCCTGGGCGCTGGAGGCAGCGAGCGAGAGGGCGGGAGGCTGGGGCCTTGAGGCGGCGGCTGCCGAAGAAGAATGTGAAGGGGGGGGGGCGGCGGGTGGAGAGGAGAACCCTAGACTAGGGTTTCGGCTCTGATACCATGTTAAAGTAAACGATACTCTGATGTGTTATTCCATAGAGCCCTCGGGTCTCTTATATAGAGAGAAAACCCTTGGGTAAATTACATAGACGTACATTATATAAATAAGAAATATGGAACAGTACATCATAACATAATATAAACCTCTACAGGTGGTAATAGCAGATGGGATACATTCTCTCATCACTGGTCAGGGAGAGGTGCAGTTGACTCCCGCAATGCAACTTCAGACTGTTCTTTACGCTCCTATGAATTCACTGTCAATTAGTTAAATCACCAAGGATTTACATTGTCATGTCATATTTGATCCTCCTACTCTTGTGTTTCAGGACATTCTTACGAGCAGGGTGATTGGATATGGCCGTA